>CAWUFW010012966.1:0-506467 GCA_963921515.1 Calotriton arnoldi | reverse complement strand
GCCAAATCCTCAATCAGCTGCCTGGTGAAGCGGTACCGTCGGATGCTGTCACGTTCCACCATCGTTGCCAGGTCAGGGAATGGTCTAAGGACAGCTGGTGCCCTGCAGTGCATAGGTGAAGAAAGCAAGATTGTCAGTCACCCCACATATGTGGCATTGAACACACTCAATATCACATGATACATCATTATGAGGCACAAGTACATGATGTGTGCAGTTCCGGCACATACATGGCCAACATCTAACATCACAGTTCAACAAGTGGCATCAATAAGTCCCAGGTTGTGCCATTGGATATCATGAGGCCGTGTCCCAGTTCCCATCTCCTGCTGCCACGTTACAAACACACCCCACAGTGACCCCTGACCTTGACTGGTAGGTCGCTCCCCCACCACACAGCTCCGTCTGTGTGCCCTGCTGCTGCCCCTGATTGTGCTCGTTTTTTTCCTTTCTGTGCCCCCTTGCTGCCCCTGATTGTGATCGTTTTTTCCTTTCTGTGCCCCCTTGCTGCCCCTGATTGTGATCGTTTTCCTTTCTGTGCCCCCTTGCTGCCCCTGATTGTGATCGTTTTTCCTTTCTGTGCCCCCTTGCTGCCCCTGATTGTGATCGTTTTTCCTTTCTGTGCCCCCTTGTTGCCCCTGATTGTGATCGTTTTTTCCTTTCTGTGCCCCCTTGCAGCCCCTGATTGTGATCGTTTTTCCTTTCTGTGCCCCCTTGCTGCCCCTGATTGTGCTCGTTTTTCCTTTCTGTGCCCCCTTGCTGCCCCTGATTGTGCTCGTTTTTTCCTTTCTGTGCCCCCTTGCTGCCCTGATTGTGATCGTTTTTTCCTTTCTGTGCCCCCTTGCTGCCCCTGATTGTGATCGTTTTTCCTTTCTGTGCCCCCTTGCTGCCCCTGATTGTGATCGTTTTTCCTTTCTGTGCCCCCTTGCTGCCCCTGATTGTGATCGTTTTCCTTTCTGTGCCTGTTTCCCGCCGCTGCGCCCTGCGGCCCCGCCCCTCACTGCCCATTCGCTGCCCCATTCCCTGCTCCTCCCTCCCACCTCCCCATTTATGGCGGCCGCTGCGTGGTGAAGAGAGCGACCCCTGACCTTGACTGGTAGGTCGCTCCCCACCACACAGCTCCGTCTGTGTGCCCTGCTGCTGCCCCTGATTGTGCTCGTTTTTTCCTTTCTGTGCCCCCTTGCTGCCCCTGATTGTGATCGTTTTTCCTTTCTGTGCCCCCTTGCTGCCCCTGATTGTGATCGTTTTTTCCTTTCTGTGCCCCCTTGCTGCCCCTGATTGTGCTCGTTTTTTCCTTTCTGTGCCCCCTTGCTGCCCCTGATTGTGATCGTTTTTTCCTTTCTGTGCCCCCTTGCTGCCCCTGATTGTGCTCGTTTTTTCCTTTCTATGCCCCCTTGCTGCCCCTGATTGTGATCGTTTTTCCTTTCTGTGCCCCCTTGCTGCCCCTGATTGTGCTCGTTTTTTCCTTTCTGTGCCCCCTTGCTGCCCCTGATTGTGATCGTTTTTCCTTTCTGTGCTCCCTTGCTGCCCCTGATTGTGCTCGTTTTTTCCTTTCTGTGCCCCCTTGCTGCCCCTGATTGTGATCGTTTTTACTTTCTGTGCCTGTTTCCCGCCGCTGCGCCCTGCGGCCCGCCCCCTCACTGCCCATTCGCTGCCCCATTCCCTGCTCCTCCCTCCCACCTCCCCATTTATGGCGGCGCTGCCGTGGTGAAGAGAGCGACCCCTGACCTTGACTGGTAGGTCGCTCCCCCACCACACAGCTCCGTCTGTGTGCCCTGCTGCTGCCCCTGATTGTGCTCGTTTTTTCCTTTCTGTGCCCCCTTGCTGCCCCTGATTGTGATCGTTTTTTCCTTTCTGTGCCCCCTTGCTGCCCCTGATTGTGCTCGTTTTTTCCTTTCTGTGCATCCTTGCTGCCCCTGATTGTGCTCGTTTTTTCCTTTCTGTGCCCCCTTGCTGCCCCTGATTGTGATCGTTTTTTCCTTTCTGTGCCCCCTTGCTGCCCCTGATTGTGCTCGTTTTTTCCTTTCTGTGCCCCCTTGCTGCCCCTGATTGTGATCGTTTTTTCCTTTCTGTGCCCCCTTGCTGCCCCTGATTGTGCTCGTTTTTTCCTTTCTGTGCCCCCTTGCTGCCCCTGATTGTGATCGTTTTTCCTTTCTGTGCCCCCTTGCTGCCCCTGATTGTGCCTCGTTTTCCTTTCTGTGCCCCCTTGCTGCCCCTGATTGTGATCGTTTTTTCCTTTCTGTGCCCCCTTGCTGCCCCTGATTGTGCTCGTTTTTTCCTTTCTGTGCCCCCTTGCTGCCCCTGATTGTGCTCGTTTTTCCTTTCTGTGCCCCCTGCTGCCCCTGATTGTGCTCGTTTTTCCTTTCTGTGCCCCCTTGCTGCCCCTGATTGTGATCGTTTTTTCCTTTCTGTGCCCCCTTGCTGCCCCTGATTGTGATCGTTTTCCTTTCTGTGCCCCCTTGCTGCCCCTGATTGTGATCGTTTTCCTTTCTGTGCCTGATTCCCGCCGCTGCGCCCTGCGGCCCCGCCCCCTCACTGCCCATTCGCTGCCCCATTCCCTGCTCCTCCCTCCCACCTCCCCATTTATGGCGGCCGCTGCGCGTCGCCGCTGGCGCGCCACAGGCGCGCCTAAGGCAAGCCCGTCTGCGCCCGTCCGTGCCGTGGCCGCGCCCAGCGCCAGACCCCCTGGTCCGGGCATCCACCGCGCCCGCCACATCAACAGACGCCGATATGACGCCAGCACCCTCCACGCACTCAACCCCGGAAAAGATCACGCCTGCTACCAGGCCACCCCGAAGCGCACCCAAGGGCCCTTCACCTGCCGGAACTGCAGCTTCGCCATCACCCGCCCCGCCAAACCACCGCCCAGGAAAGAACCCAACTACCTCAGATGCATCCTCCTCAACACCCGCTCCTCCCGCAAACACGCCATCGAACTCTGGGACCTTCTCGACTCAACCTCCCCAGACGTCGCATTCCTGACGGAGACCTGGCTGAATCCCGCTTCAGCCCCGACATCGCCATTGCCATCCCGGACGGATACAAGATCACCCGCAGGGACCGCACCAACGGAGTCGGAGGAGGCATCGCCATCGTCCACAGGAACACCCTCAGAGTCTCAACCAACACCGACGACACCCTCAGCACCGCCGAACACATGCACTTCCAGATCCACACCGATCCCAACACCACCCTCAGAGGAACCCTCATCTACAGACCCCCGGACTCCGACCACAGTTCAGCGATTCCATCGCTGACTTCGTCAGCACACACGCCATCGCCTCCACGGACTACATCCTCCTCGGGGACCTGAACTTCCACCTCGAGAACAACAAGGACACCAACTCCACCACCCTGATCGACAACCTCACCACCCTCGGACTCAGACAGCTCGTGACTACACCCACCCACGCCGCCGGCCACACGCTAGACTCCATCTTTTCCACAAGCCCACACGTCTCCTTCAACCACACCTCCGAACCCCACTGGACTGACCACCACTGCATCCACTTCACCTACAGGAAGCCCACCACGCACCACCGCACCGAACAAATGCCTCGCCGCTGCTGGAGCAGAGTCACGGAAGACCAGCTAACCACAACCCTCGCCCTGAACCCACCCGCCGAACCCTCCGACCCCGACAACGCCGCCCGCAACCTCAGACAGTGGATCGACGACTGCGCCAACACCTCGCCCCGCTCAAGAATCCGCCCAACAGCCACACCAGCAAGAAAGCCACCTGGTTCACCGAAGACCTCCAGGCCTCCAAACGAACATGCCGAAAACTGAGAAGATCTGGCTCCACGAACGGACAGCGGACAGCTACGCCGCCCACAAGAGCGCCACCCGCAATCACCATCACCTCATCAGATCCGCCAAAAGGGCCTCACTCAAAGACCGCCTAGACAACAACGCACACAACAGCAAAGAGCTCTTCAACATCGTGAAGGAACTCTCCAACCCCAGCTCCAACACCAACGACATCCAGCCGTCGCAAGACCTGTGCGACTCACTGGCCACCTCCTTCCACCGCAAAATCGCCGACATCCACGACAGCTTCAACACCACGACCGCCCCGGCAACCACCGAGACCACTGCCCCCACAACCACCAACCGCCTGCTCTCCTGGACCAACATCAACGACGAGGACACCAGCGAGATCATGAACACCATCCACTCCGGTTCACCGCTAGACCCGTGCCCTCACCACATCTTCAACAAAGCCAGCACAGCCATCGCGCCCCATCTCCGGAAAATAATCAACATCTCCTTCGAGACAGCAACCTTCCCGGAAAGCTGGAAGCACGCCGAGATCACCGCCTTACTCAAGAAACCCAAGGCAGACCCCAAGGACCTCAAGAACTTCCGACCCATCTCTCTGCTCCCGTTCCCCGCGAAGGTCACCGAGAAAATCGTCAACAAACAACTGACCCGCTACCTCGAGGAGAACAACATCCTGGACCCTTCCCAGTCCGGCTTCCGCAGCAACCACAGCACCGAAACCGCCCTCATCGCCGCCCTGCTAGACAACGGAGAAACAGCAGCCCTCATCCTCCTGGACCTATCAGCCGCCTTCGACACGGTCTGCCACCACACACTACGAACACGCCTTCACGACGCCGGGATCCAAGAGAAGGCCCTGGACTGGACCACATCCTTCCTTTCCGGCAGAACACAAAGCGTCCGCCTCGCCCCCTTCCGATCCAAGGCCACCAAGATCATCTGCGGCGTACCCCAAGGCTCCTCCCTCAGCCCACCGCTGTTCAACATCTACATGGCACCCCTCGCCCACGTCGCCCGACAGCACAACCTCAACATCATCTCCTACGCCGACGACACCCAGCTGATCCTCTCCCTCACCAAAGACCCTCACACCGCCAAAGCCCACCTCCACGAAGGAATGAAGGCCATCGCCGAATGGATGAGGACCAGCCGCCTGAAGCTGAACTCGGACAAGACGGAGGTCCTCATCCTTGGTTCCAACCCTTCAGCCTGGGACGACTCCTGGTTTCCAACATCACTGGGAACAGCCCCGCCACCCACCGACCACGTACGCAACCTAGGGGTCATCCTCGACCCCACCCTCTCCATGACTAAGCAGGTCAACGCCGTTTCCTCATCTTGCTTCAACATCCTCCGAATGCTCCGCAGGATCTTCAAGTGGATCCCCACCGAAACAAGAAAAACAGTCACCCAGGCCCTCGTCACCAGCAGGCTGGACTACGGAAACGCCCTCTACACAGGAACGACGACTAAGCTCCTGAGACGGCTGCAACGCATCCAGAACGCCTCTGCACGTCTTATCCTCGACATCCCCCGACGCAGCCACATCACACCCCACCTGAGAGACCTGCACTGCCTCCCTGTCAACAAGAGGATAACCTTCAAGCTCCTCACCCACGCACACAAAGCACTCCACAACTCCGGACCAGCCTACCTCAACAGACGACTCAGCTTCTACACCCCCACCCGCCAGCTCCGCTCGACCAGCCTCGCCCTCGCCACAGTCCCCCGCATCCGGAAAACGACCGCCGGCGGCAGATCCTTCTCCCACCTCGCCGCCAAGACCTGGAACACCCTCCCCACCAACCTCCGACAGACCCAAGACCTACTGGCCTTCAGAAGACTCCTCAAGACCTGGCTCTTCGATCAGTAGCAGCACCACCCCCCTCTTCCCCCAGCGCCTTGAGACCCTCGCGGGTATGTAGTGCGCTTTATAAGTGACATGATTGATTGATTGATTGATTGATGTGAGGACAGATGTGCCCCAGGTATCACAGCTCAACGACAGGTAGATTCCCAGGGACCCTGTATTGCCACATGGACACTGGCATGACATGGTGTATCATGTATACGCCACAGCAAAACAACCATGACCCCCACAGGTAGTGGTCCCTGTTGCCTCGGCAGGACAGACATGGACGTCTGTGACACACACACGCACAACATCAAAGTCCATGCACAAACAACGTGGATGTGGAGACTGCCTCCCATTGTGCACATGAAATCAGAGACATTGTAAACACAACATGCACACAGACTGTGGAGGACCATCACTATTGTGCCAATGGGTCACCCTGGGTTAAACATACCGTCCCACATGGGACTCAGGGGGTATGTGACATGACATACACATACACCACCGTGAAATGTGACCATGCCACATGCTCAGATATGAACAGTTGCACATCACAGTGGTCATGTACACGAAACACCAAGGATTCTGTCCCCATGAACACGTGCACAGCCTGGGGATGGCTGCCCCCAAGTGACACCCACAGAACAACATGTTCACCCCCATACACGGAATAGGTAATGCAGCCTTACATGCCGTAGGATACAGCTGGACAGGCTGTGGTGTTGTAGGTGTGCCCCTCACTCCCTGGGAAGTATATGTGGCTGGCATATGTTCACCTGTGACAGGCATGGTGACATATGCCAGTGACTTGTACAGGGACGCGTTGGACAGCAATGGACCGATCGGTGCGAACACATTGGCCATTGCATCCAATGTGTGCTGGTACGCGTTGTATTCGCAATGCGCGTTGGACAGCAATGGACCGATCGGTGCGCACACACTGGCCATTGCATTCAATGTGTGCTGGTACGCGTTGTATTCGCAATATGCGTTGGACAGCAATGGACCGATCGGTGCGCACACATTGGCCATTGCATTCAATGTGTGCTGGTACGCGTTGTATTCGCAATACAGCGTTGGACAGCAATGGACCGATCGGTGCGCACACATTGGCCATTGCATTCAATGTGTGCTGGTACGCGTTGTATTCGCAATACGCGTTGGACAGCAATGGACCGATTGATGCGCATACATTGGCCATTGCATTCAATGTGTGTGGGTACGCGTTGTATCCTAGGTACGGCGTTGAACAGCAATGGACCGATCGGTGTGCCCGGCCGGCCCATTGCATTCAATGTGTGCGGGTACGCGTTGTATCCTGGGTACGCGTTGAACAGCAATGGACCGATCGGTGTGCCCGGCCGGCCCATTGCATTCAATGTGTGCGGGTACGCGTTGTATCCTAGGTACGCGTTGAACAGCAATGGACCGATCGGTGCGCACCCATTGGCTATGGCCTGGCCTGGCAACGGACGCGTTTTCAAATTTTGAACGAGTCTGATGCTGTAAATTCAGTTGGTCACCCACAACAATGTTGCAATTCATGGGTGTCATGAAGTTGAACTTTTGAAGGATGCTGGGGGCGTGTGTAAGTGGTGCAATTCCATGGATTGGCCAGATTCAGAAGATGCAAACGACTTGGACCTATCACTTTGGACACATGGGACAGTATCTGCCTCTGCAGCACACATATAATGCTGGCTGTTCCCCTGAGAGCTCACTTGCCTGCACTACATGCTCCAGGATGACATCTGCCACTACACTGCTGCTGTATCTGCACCCTCTGGACCCTGCAATGGCACATACTGTGGAGAGAGCCCCAGCCTTCAGCACTGAGGAGAACCAGGCCCTGCTGGACAGCCTCCTTTCACAGTACAGCAAGCTGTATGGGAAAGCAGGGGAGCAGGTGAGTGTTCTGTCCACTGCCTTTCTAAATGTGCATGTTGTCTGACTAGCAAGGCTAACAGTCTGCACGCCACTGGCTAGCAGGCTCACTGAGTAGTTGTCACCCCCCATAGTGTGTAGTTACATGCACTGGACAGGAATAGTGCAGTGACAGTGCATTTAAAAAAGGTTTTACTTCCCAGGCAATGATACCATGTAGTAACTGCTGGCATACTGTCCATGGCCATCGTTGCACTGCCTGTGTACATCATGTGCCCCTGTGATTGAGACATGTATATACAACTGTGTAAAGCACGGATATGTTGCATGTGTAGTAATGGCATTCTCACTTTGTCATCCTCACAGGTTGATGCCCACCAGAAGCAGCAGATATGGCTGACCATCGTCCGGGCAGTGAGATCCGTGGGGGTCTACAAGCACCGGATCCGCAACTGCCAGAAGAGGTGGCAGGACCTTCGGGGCTGGACCCGGAGGATCGCACGGGTCCAGCTGAAGCTGTCGCCTCCTCGCAGGAGGGGCGGACACCGGACCCTGACCCCCCATATGCTCAGGATCCTGACGGTGGTCTTCCCTGATCTGGATGGGCAGCTGAAGGCCAGAGAGCAGCAAGGAGGGGGTGAGTCCATGACTTCATTGTGAACTATGTCTGCCATGCTATGTGCCCTCCTCTGGCCTGGTTAAACTTCCACAGTACATCAGTCATGTGGTCCAGGACCCATGTCCCTCTATTGTGCACTGCCCACTCCTCATCTGATACCCTGGCGTGGCCCTTACAGTCAGGGAATTGTGTCACTTGGGTACTGTGTCCTTGCAGTTTGCTTGACTCAAGGTGGGGGACAGCATCTGTTTTCCTAACTCTGTGGTGGGCATCATGGGTGGGTCCATTGCTTACACAATGGCTGTGTTCTGACATGTAATCTGCGTGTTACTTTGATATGTGGTCCAATTGCAGAGCTGATCCACCACATGTGCCTGGGGTATCTGGCACACACCCATGCTGCGGGTGGGAACAATGTTTGGGCCCCAGGAGTGTGTATATTACGTGTGTCACACATACTTAGCCAGCTGCCTACTGTCCAGGGGTCATCCCTCATTCATGTGGGGCAGGACAGTCATGCCTACTCCAGGCCATACAATACACTCTGTACTCCCACTCCCGTGTATCAGCTGACACGTTGTGCTCAGTGATTTGTCCCCTCAGGTGTCTGCCTCTGTGTCAGTGTGCTGTGGCTTCGTTGTCAGGTCTGCTGGGGTGTTTCTCGGTTGGGGCTCAGCATGCCACCGGAGATGTGACCATAGGAGACGATACTTGTGTGACACATAGGTGTTTGATCACCTGACCGTGCAGACTGGTGTATGCGAATGTGAAGTTCAGGCAGCTGTTTCCCATTCACATCAGATTGTGAGGTGCTCAGGTTCAGAGGGTAGTGTTACAGGTCTCCCATATGTCCAATCGGTATGACCTGGACAGATAAGTGTTCAGATGATGTGGTGTGTGGGGGATGTACGTGTGCACTTGTTCAGCTCCAGGACTTGCATTCCCCATGACCTACTATTGTGACACAGTGCAGAGTGTTGTTGTCTGGCTGCCCTGCCCATGTGACTGGAGACAGTGATGTATGACTTAGCAGGCATGCCTGTGCCATGTGATGTGACTTCCTATGAGTGATCCTGCAGGGGAGTGACATGTGCTACATGCACACCATTGTGGCAATGGCTATCAGGACATGGGTGCATCATGGTGTCTGTCGCTGGTATGCATCACATGCATTTCCTATTTGACTCTGGGCATCCCTTTCATCCAGACACCTGTACTGACTCAGTGGCAAGAGTTGTGATGTGTGCATGTTCACATGCTTTACCGTGTTCTCTGCACTGTCCAACTACTGTGTAGGTGGTGCATGTGTCCACACTGGGGTATTGCCATCCAACAGACACCAGACAGATGGGTGCAAGGCCAGGTGGGATGTGGAGTGCCATGGTTGACCATCAGACTGACAATTGGCTTCTCCTGTTCTGTTTGGGCACTTTTAGCAATGTTCAACTAAGGATGCCAGGGCTTGCTCTGTAATGTGCTGTACTTACTGTGGTGTGTGCGTTCGGTGCAGGTGACTGATGTCTGTCTGTTTCCCTATTGATTGCAGACACATCCACGGCCACAGGAGGGGACAGCTCCATGGACCAGGAGGAGCCGCAGAGCCAGACTGGGTCAGCAGCCGAGGAGTGGTCGGAGGGACCCAGTGGCACGGAGGGCGAGGGGAGCCACACCGAGGAGTCCTCAGCACCATCCACCTCAGCTGAGGACCACAGCAGCTCGGAGGATGACTCCCTTATGGAGGCGGGTGTCAGCAGCCACCACACCCCAGGTAGTGTTGCTGTCCCCACCACCACCACCACCACCACCGTCCTCCCATCGGCTCCCATTCCTGAGGTCCGTGGAGGCTCCCATGTTCGGGAGCGTGTCTCCTTCGGGCCAGGCACCGCACCCCCTTCCCCTGTGTCCCCTGCTGCCCTGAGTGAGGAGTCTGTGTACCTCCTTCGCCAGCTCCATGTAGGGCAGACAGCGATGCTGAGTGTCCTCCATGCACACACCACCTCTGTTGACTCATCTGGTGTCGTTCATGGAGGGCATCTCATCGGGCATGTCTGCCCTACAGAGGGGCAATAGGTCCATGGACTCCTCCCCTGACGGCAGCAGTGTCCCTTCTCCGACAGTCCCTCACCCCTCCTGCCTCTGCCCCATCCACACTCCCCAGCACCTTACCTGTCCCAAGCACACACACACCGGCACAGGCACACACCAGCACAGACACATGCAGCACACAGACACACACGCCACAAACAAGACGCACATGCACGCACAGTCAGGGGACTGACACCACACTCACAGGGGATGGGGCCCAGGCACACACACACGCATCCACGAGCACTGCGCAGTCCTCAGTTGCCTCTCCCTCCAAAGCCCCCTCCCTTGCCTCACCTGCAACCACAAAGACACAGCGGCTCTTCCTCAGTGACCTCGGCCTCTTCCCCTCTGATCCAGCTGATACAGCATTCAGGGGGAAGAGGAAGCCCACCCACACAGAGCGGAGTGCCCCTCACCCCCGGACACCCTCCCCCAGGCGCAGACCGACTGACGCCCCCACCCGCAAGTCCCCCCGGACCCGGAAGAGCAAGGCCCTGCAGCTCAGGCACCAAGTCTCCTTCCTCCATCCCTCAGGCCCCTACTCCACAGGTGCCCCCACCACACCCTGCCCCAGGTTCCCCACCCACAGATACACCATCCCCAAAAGGATCAGGCCTTCTCCCCTGCCACTTGCTCTTCCGGCCCCACAACCCCCGCTGCACTTGTCTGTGCCACTGGTATGGTGAGGGTGTCCTCCCCCTCTGTCCTGCCCACCTTACCTGATCCCCATTCTCCTCCCCTGGAGGTAGGCACTGCAGTGGAGTCCACTACCACCCTGTCTGACTTGGGCACTGCAGTGGCGAACCTGTCCACTCCATCTGCACAGTCCACTGCAGTCATGCCGGCACCCACACCATCTGAGTCATGCCCCCCAGTTGTGCCGGCACACACCATGTCAGACACCTCCACTGCAGTTGTCAGTGGCTCTCCATCAACCACCACCCCTTCCCTGCCTCCTCCCTGGTGAGCCCTGATCCTGTCCCTGCGGTGCCTGGCCTGCCCCCGTATGCCCCTCCTAGGGGATTGTCCCTGGTTTTTATCAGTGCAGGCATGCGTAGGGTGACATCTGCCACTGTCACCCTGTTTTGACTTTCATGATGGACTGGCCATTGGCCTTTGTTTATTTTTTAAATGACTTCAAGTTTCAAACACACATATGCTGAATAAAGCAACTTTCTGTTCTCTAGTGCTTTTGCTTCTGATGTACATGATGTTGATGATGCTAACCTTGCCCTTGCTGCAGTGATGGTGATATTTGGTCTCATGAAAATGAAGTGTTACTGTGCCGGAACCCATGTGGTCCAGGGGGACTGTGTCCTATCCTGTGGTGTATCCATGTCATCCTTAGCAGCATCTGAGGGAGTCATGTTTTCAATATTTGGCAATGGGATTTCCTACTTACATTTGCAATGTCACATCTGTGGCTTCCACCCCTGCACATCTGTTGTGCTTGCCATTGTTCAATTAGTTTAGTTCCCTGACCATGTGGCCATCTCCACTGGACATGCAGGTTTGGGCATCAATGGGGAAGGACTCATCTGTGTTGTCAGTGCGACTTGCTATACATGTGTGTTGGATCTGTGCTGATGATTTCGTTGACACTCCCATGACCAGGCTGATGTGACGGGAGCCTTCATTTGGTGCTAATTGTTGACTGTGTGACCAAGTGTTCTGCTGACATGATGGAGCCCTACTGATGCGACATATGGCACAGCTTTCCTCACACAGGAGTGGAGTCCCCTCATGGCAGTGTGTACTCCTGTGACATCACCTGCGCCCAAGGTGTGTGTTGTATGAGCATATCTGTGTGTTCACTTCCATGTTGCTGTGCATGCTGGGATCCCTAGTGATGTTCCTGTTTGTGATGCTTGCTGAGTTGACCTATGTTCCCCCAAAGTCTTCTCCCTGGGTTCTCTGTGATGTGGGTGCATGGCACATTACTGGTCATCAGGGTGTCACCCATAGGTGTGTTTGCTGTCAGGGCTGAGTTTGTGGGCAGACGCTGATGGGTCACAGTCAGGATTCCCCTTGGCACTTGTTGTTTACACCTGTCATGTGATTTCTGGTTTGTGTTAGCTGTCATTGGTTGTGACACGTTGTGTGTGTGACTGCTGGCACTCCTCAGGGTCAGGGCTGCAATGTTGGTAGTTGTCTATGTGTGTTCTTTGTGGGTGACCTTGGCTTCTTCATTGGTGTGTGACTGGCAGGGATCCCATTGGTTTGTGTGGTATTGCCGTCATGTCCATGTACAGCGTAGTGTGCAGTGTGTCAGACATTCAGGAGTCTTGTTGAGTGGCCATGTGTGATGTGTTTCTGCACCTTGGTTCCCACCCCCCTGGGATTGTCATGGGTGCATGTGCAATGTCACCAGTGCATGTGAGCTTCACTGCTGCACATTGTTGGAGGTCGAGGTGTGTGGTGTTGAGTGTGTGCAGATGAGAGTTGTTGCCCGGCTAGTCCCCTGCCTCCATGTTGCCCTTGGATTACTGGCCGTGCTCATTGATTTGTGCTTGTGTAGGTGTGATGGTAGTTTGTTGCTCAGGACACATGACTGTGGTTCACAGTGTGAACGACATCTAGCTTTGTCATCAGAGTGGGATTGTAATGCAGCCCAGGGTCAACACATTGTGGGTGCCCTGGGGGTAGTGCTGTGGTGTCTCTGTGTCTTGCTGTGTCAGTTGCTGTTCCTACATGCTTGTGTGACATGTGTGATTTGTGCTCCCTCTCATCTGACAATGCCTGATTGCCCACATAGGGATTTGGATCCATGAGTTGCCTTTGTGTGGCACTGTATGCACATCTGTGTAATTGGTATTCAGGCCTCCTCATGTGTTGTGTGGTTGCCTGGGGACACTGGTACCCCCCTCAACTGTTGTGTTTGATGTGCAGTGTGGGTCTGCCTGTTTGTGTTTGTGCATCTGCACCACTGCATTGGCATATCTTTAGTGTGCCATTGGCTGTATGTTGTTTGGTGTGTTTCCCCTGCTGTCCCTGGGACTCCTAGGTCATCAGTCAGCACAATGATCATTGTTTGTGTGTCCCATTGCTGCCATGGTATGGTATCTGTTCACCTCACATCTACAGTCTCCACAGGGTATCTGCATTTGTGTGCCCATTGGTGCAAATATGTGGGTCTGCATTCTGATGGTCACTTCTGTCATTGTGTCATTGATGAATATTGACAGTGTCAGCCCCCATGGGTGATGTTTGTCTGCACATGGCCAAAGGTATGTCTTATTTGCACTGCACTGTTTGCCTCCCCCAATCTATGTTGCTATGGGACACAAGCACTACTTTGCCACTGATGTGTTTGTTGTTCTGTGACCAGGAATCATCCATGCAGTTTGGCAGTTGCAGCTTTTTCTTTGTCAACACTTACATTTTGGTCACTGTGATGATGGGGGTTTGGACCCCATTGCCACAATGTTCAAAATGTGCTTCAGCTATGGACCCCACACTTACATTTTGGTCACTGTGATGATGGGGGTTTGGACCCCATTGTCACAATGTTCAAGATGTGCTTCAGCTATGGACCCCACACTTACATTATGGTCACTGTGATGATGGGGGTTTGGACCCCATTGCCACAATGTTCAAGATGTGCTTCAGCTATGGACCCCACATTTACATTATGGTCACTGTGATGATGGGGGTTTGGACCCCATTGCCACAATGTTCAAGATGTGCTTCTGCTATGGGCCCCACACTTACATTTTGGTCACTGTGATGATGGGGTTTTGGACCCCATTGCCACAATGGTCATGGCCTGCTTGCATTGTGGGGGCCACACACATTTATGTGTGGCACATGTGATAGGGGTCACATTGTAGGTTCAAAGTCATGTTCAGTGTTGTAGGCATTTGACACAGTCTACACACGCTTGTCATGTTGTTGGGGGGATGTCTTTATGTTGCATTCTTTATGTTGGTGTGTGCTTGTGGTGTCATGTATTAGCCATCCTGTGAGTGGGGGTGTTGTTGGTGGTAGGCATCCAGCCCCCCATGGGTAGGGGTGGTAGTAGTGGTAGGCATCTGGCACCACATGGGTAGAGGTGGTAGTAGTGGTAGGCATCTGACACCCCCTGGGTAGAGATGGTAGTAGTGGTAGGCATCTGGCACCCCCTGGGTAAGGGTGGTAGTAGTGACAGGCATCTGGCACCCCCTGGGTAAGGGTGGTAGTAGTGGTAGGCATCTGGCACCCCTGGGTAAGGGTGGTAGTAGTGACAGGCATCCAGCCCCCATGGGTAGAGGTGGTAGTAGTGGTAGGCATCTGGCACCCCTGGGTAGAGATGGTAGTAGTGGTAGGCATCTGGCACCCCCTGGGTAGAGGTGGTAGTAGTGGTAGGCATCTGGCACCCCCTGGGTAAGGGTAGTAGTAGTGGTAGGCATCTGGCACCCCCTGGGTAAGGGTGGTAGTAGTGGTAGGCATCTGGCACCCCCTGGGTAAGGGTGGTAGTAGTGGTAGGCATCTGGCACCCCCTGGGTAGAGATGGTAGTAGTGGTAGGCATCTGGCACCCCCTGGGTAGATGTGGTAGTAGTGGTAGGCATCTGGCACCCCCTGGGTAGAGGTGGTAGTAGTGGTAGGCATCTGGCACCCCCTGGGTAGAGATGGTGATAGTGGTAGGCATCTGGCACCCCCTGGGTAGAGGTGGTAGTAGTGGTAGGCATCTGTCACCCCCTGGGTAAGGGTGGTAGTAGTGGTAGGCATCTGGCACCCCCTGGGTAAGGGTGGTAGAAGTGGTAGGCATCTGGCACCCCCTGGGTAAGGGTGGTAGTAGTGGTAGGCATCTGGCACCCCCTGGGTAGAGATGGTAGTAGTGGTAGGCATCTGGCACCCCCTGGGTAGAGGTGGTAGTAGTGGTAGGCATCTGGCACCCCTGGGTAGAGGTGGTAGTAGTGGTAGGCATCTGACACCCCTGAGTAGAGATGGTAGTAGTGGTAGGCATCTGGCACCCCCTGGGTAAGGGTGGTAGTAGTGGTAGGCATCTGGCACCCCCTGGGTAGAGGTGGTAGTAGTGGTAGGCATCTGGCACCCCTGGGTAAGGGTGGTAGTAGTGGTAGGCATCTGGCACCCCTGGGTAGGGGTGGTAGTAGTGGTAGGCATCTGGCACCCCCTGGGAAAGGGTGGTAGTAGTGACAGGCATCCAGCCCCCCATGGGTAGAGGTGGTAGTAGTGGTAGGCATCTGGCACCCCCTGGGTAGAGATGGTAGTAGTGACAGGCATCCAGCCCCCCTGGGTAGAGGTGGTAGTAGTGGTAGGCATCTGGCACCCCTGGGTAGAGGTGGTAGTAGTGGTAGGCATCTGGCACCCCCTGGGTAGAGATGGTAGTAGTGGTAGGCATCTGGCACCCCCTGGGTAAGGGTGGTAGTAGTGGTAGGCATCTGGCACCCCTGGGTAAGGGTGGTAGTAGTGGTAGGCATCTGGCACCCCTGGGTAAGGGTGGTAGTAGTGGTAGGCATCTGGCACCCCTGGGTAGAGATGGTAGTAGTGGTAGGCATCTGGCACCCCCTGGGTAGAGGTGGTAGTAGTGGTAGGCATCTGCCACCCCCTCGGTAGAGGTGGTACTAGTGGTAGGCATCTGACACCCCTGGGTAGAGATGGTAGTAGTGGTAGGCATCTGGCACCCCTGGGTAAGGGTGGTAGTAGTGGTAGGCATCTGGCACCCCTGGGTAGAGGTGGTAGTAGTGGTAGGCATCTGGCACCCCTGGGTAAGGGTGGTAGTAGTGGTAGGCATCTGGCACCCCTGGGTAGGGGTGGTAGTAGTGACAGGCATCCAGCCCCCCTGGGTAGAGGTGGTAGTAGTGGTAGGCATCTGGCACCCCCTGGGTAGAGGTGGTAGTAGTGGTAGGCATCCGGCACCCCTGGGTAGAGATGGTAGTAGTGGTAGGCATCTGGCACCCCTGGGTAAGGGTGGTAGTATTGGTAGGCATCTGGCACCCCCTGGGTAAGGGTGGTAGTAGTGGTAGGCATCTGCCACCCCCTGGGTAAGGGTGGTAGTAGTGACAGGCATCCAGCCCCCCATGGGTAGAGGTGGTAGTAGTGGTAGGCATCTGGCACCCCCTGGGTAGAGATGGTAGTAGTGACAGGCATCCAGCCCCCCCTGGGTAGAGGTGGTAGTAGTGGTAGGCATCTGGCACCCCCTGGGTAGAGATGGTAGTGGTGGTAGGCATCTGACACCCCCTGGGTAGAGATGGTAGTAGTGCTAGGCATCTGGCACCCCCTGGGTAAGGGTGGTAGTAGTGGTAGGCATCTGGCACCCCCTGGGTAGAGATGATAGTAGTGGTAGGCATCTGGCACCCCTTGGGTAGAGGTGGTAGTAGTGGTAGGCATCTGACACCCCCTGGGTAGAGATTGTAGTAGTGGTAGGCATCTGGCACCCCTGGGTAAGGGTGGTAGTAGTGGTAGGCATCTGGCACCCCCTGGGTAGAGGTGGTAGTAGTGGTAGGCATCTGGCACCCCTGGGTAGAGATGGTAGTAGTGGTAGGCATCTGGCACCCCCTGGGTAAGGGTGGTAGTAGTGACAGGCATCCGGGCCCCTATGTGTATATGTGGCATTGGTGATGGCCATCCCGCCCCTATGGTGCTGCTGTTGCTGGTGTAAGTAATTTCTGCATCCCTCTGTGTGTGTGTGATATGTCGGGTACGTGTAGTTTGTTTTTGTGGTTGGTGTCTGGCTTACCTTCTGCGCCGTACGCGTCCGTGCCTGTTCCGGTAGTAGATGTAGAATATTGGTAGGATCGGAACGATGGGATTCATGGTTGGTTCGTCTCGTTCGTCTTTCTGGTTGCTTCGCCTCGTCCTCGTCGCTGGCGTATTCGTCTCGTAGCCGTGGATCGTTTTGTGGCGCGAATCGGAGCTTATGTGCGCCTCTCCCGGATGCTTTGACGTGCCATGCGTAGCGACGGGTTCGGCGCGTACGGGAAGCGCATCGTACTAGTCCGGCCGGATGGGGCTGCATTTTGGCTTCTGTGCGACTCGATTCTGCGTTTCCGGATCCGGCTCGGTCGGGAACAGGACCTGGATTGGGTGAGTACGACTGGGTCGGAATCTGTGCTGTTGTGCGCATCGTACTTGTTCGTTCGGATTAATGTGCGGATCGGTCGGGAAACAGGCATTCGCATGGCTTTTTTCCCGACCGAATGGTGTTAGGTGCGCCTCCGACCGAGATCGGAATCGGCCCCATAATGTTTTGGGACTGTTTGATACATTTATCTTGTAAGCAGGATGAGCGGGCATATATAGAAGGGGTTGGGCTGATCCCCTCATTGCTAGAAACTGTATATTTGTTAGATTGTCATCTAAGCAGGGGATTTGGTGCCCTTTTCTTGTTAATGTGAAAAGCAGCCATCATGTATTTGCTTAAAATGCTTAATAAAAAGAACTCTGAAAAAAATTTAGACAGGCTTTTGTGGCAAAAAACAGCGCACATTTCAGATAGGCGCTATCACAGAGAAATGCTTTTATTTCTCCTATGACTTTGCATGTGTGCTACACTGTACAGCACACATACTAAGTGGGAAACGTTTTAAAGTTAGCCTAAGCATAGCATTTTGTAATGGAAGGGTATCTTTCCAGCAAAAAGAACCTATGCTAGACTCACTCAGACACCCTTGCACTATGGTGCAAAGGTTTGTGCATAGCGTACGGCAGCAAATTTCAGCGCCGGCGCTGGGGAGAGGGGAGGAGAGTGCTATATTTCTGTAAATATAGCTCTCTCCTTCTCGTGCAATGCAGCGCAGACTTTGTGGCTGCTGCATTGCATGAGAATTTAGTAAATCTGCCCCACAGAGTGTTCTGTATGAGTAAATCTCTTCAGGTGTTTTATGGTGGGAATGAACAGGATCTTTGTAATGCTCACAATCCTACACATTTGTCAGTATCTATATGTCATTTTTTGACCGTTTGCCACCCAGGAAATGTAATTTCTTTTCAAGGGTAGGAAAGAGAAGGGGACTCCTTCTAAAAATGGAAAGGGTGCAGAAGAATATGTTCCTCCACTGGTAAAAATATTTTCCCCATGGTGAAGAAACAAAGAATGTGATTTTCATTCTCACACACCAAAAAAAGGAGTTCACAATACTTTTGCAGAATTGTGCCTGGAGACGGGCATCTGTCTCAGCTTTGGGGGCTTACTTCTGATAGGTTTTGCGAATTCCTAGAAGTGGTAAATCTTCACCCGTTTGAGGTGGCTACTTAATGCTTGCATCGGTGTAATTAATAGAATACAGACATTTCTGCTATAATACCCACAGAAAAAATGTAAACTACGTCCATATACATATTGTTTCATCTTTCTCTGTTACTTGCCCTGCAGATGATGGACTCGCTTTATAATGAGATTTCCTTCTGAGGTGGGTAATTGAAGCAAAATCAATAAATTGAGCTGCCGATAATAACATTTTTTTTAATTCTGTGCTCCAAAAGAGCAGTAATCCTACCAAGATAAACAAGATCCAGTGATGACTAAAGAATAATAGGAGCGTTCTCTTGTTATGCGCTGCTTGATCTATGTATGAAGCTGCATTACTGTATTATGTATCGAATATGTGTTTTAAGCCATAGGTGGTAACTCGTTGACCCTCTTTCCGTGTCCCACAGCAAATATGCAAATATGTTCCAGCATTTTGGCCAACAACGTGCAGCGAAATTCCCAGGACCAATTCCAAATATGCAAGAGACTTTATTGCATGCAATGTTTCACATGTAGCATTAAAGCACACATATTTTTTTTATATGCTAAAACTGTGAAAGGGCGGGGTCCATAACTTCTGGATCTATTCTAGAATCACAACCCCATGGTTCATTTTAGCAGCATGTAAGTGTAGAGGGGAGAAAATGTGTTATTATTGGCAAATCAATTCAAGAGGAAATTCTTTAACCACAGACAACTACCTAAGGTTAGAAAGTTTATTACAAAGCCAAAAATAACTGAACATAAAGACACCTCAAGATGAGAGTGTAAAAATAAATCGAAATTAGCATGAAGCCAAATCTACGCATCCAGTGAAGCTAATGCAACATAAACAAAACAATTAATTCAAGAAAAAGAATGCAGAGGATCAGAGAGCATAAGTCCAAATTTCCCTGCATTGAGGGTTGATAAATATAAAGCATCAATCTGTCCCTACACTAATGCTAAAATGGCATCCCTACTTATGCATCTTCAGGAAAAGGTTAAAAGGTGTCAGCATGTGGAGTCTTCCTAAGAAGTCTCTCAACCATTGATGGGCCAGATAGCATAAAGCTATCGAGACAGAGCTTGATCTAAGGTGCTCTCTCTCTGAAAGCAGGAGGAGAAGTGGGTGCTTACCTTACTCCCAATAATACAATATCGAAGAGGAATTTCCCAAAATCCTTTGCAGGTCACGCCATCCACTCTGGGTACCATTCCAAAGATAGTTTTCCATGGGACAACAGTGTTCTTCTGCTCGATACATTTGTCCTTGGTTCCCAAACCTTCTCCTGTGTGAAACGCAACAGCCTTCCTTTATCGATTCAGACCCCGTAACTTTTCCTCTCTTTGTCTGACTAGTAAAACAAAGACAAAATTCTAGCTATCAAGATCGCTTCTTTCACCTGCAAACGCACGTGAGAAAGAAAAAATTCCACAGCACACACTAAATTCATGATTAATTCCAAAGCGAGAGCTTCCAGGCTACAATCACTTTCTTTTTTTTTTGTTTTTGTATATTTATTAGTGCATGATTACAATGTTATAAATGACATTATAATAATTTTCAGTTTTGAACAAAGTCAATTTGTAAAGAAAGAAAACTAATATAGTTACAGATTCATCATTCATGACATTACGTGCCTTTAGGGCCAATTTCCTTGTAGCAAAAAGAAAAACAAAGGAAAACGGTTAAGTTATATCTGTAACATTTCTGTAGTATTACCTCATGCACATTTTTATAGCATTTTTAACCCCCCCCTCCCTCCCCGGGGTTGACCATCTGTCTAAATGTAATTTTGAATTGGGTAAACAAAAACAAATACTATACTATGCCTGAATTGTCATACTCCCCTGCTTTTATCTCTCGAGCCATCTAGTCAATGGTTCCCAAATTTTTAAACCTTTCGAGCGGGATCGAATCCCTCTTTTTCCGTATATTGCTTTTTCAAAGTTGTAGTTCGCAATTAATCGTGTTAACCATTGACAGTAACCGGGGGGAGATGGATCTAACCAGGCTGATGTTAGGGAGAGGCGGTATATTGCCATACCTATGAAGATCAACTGCTCTCCTGGCTTCCCTTGAATCTCCTGGTCCACCCGTAGACAGATCAAGCCTGATGAACGGTTTATATCCCTGCCTAGGACCTCTTTAAAAAAAATTCTTATGTCTAATTTTAAAGTGTTTAGCATAACGCAAGAAGCCAGCATGTGATCTAGATCCGCCTGAAACAGCGAGCATCGGGGGCATAAGGTCCCCTTCCCTGTTCCCCATTTAGCAATCCTTTTCGACGTATAATAGAGCAAGAAGCAAGTTTTATAGTACTGCGCCTGAAGCTGTGCTGGTATTAAAAGCTTTTGTGCTAATTTGGTGGAATAATGAAATAAACCCTCTGAAATATTGATTTCCGCTTTCCAATTCCCAAATCATCAGTCATCAAAGAATTAAGAGAATTATACACCATTCCTATAGATTGATGTTTCTGCCTCAGTTTATCTATAATAGAATTATTTATAAATCCTATTGGACCACCGCATTTCTTGCTTAAAAAATCGCGTAATTGTAAATAATTAAAAAAAATCCCTCCAATCTAGTTCATATTGTGTCTTAAGGTTTTCGAAGGAAATTATATCTGAGAGAGAGTAGAAATCTCCGAGTTTAGATAGGCCTTTATCTAGCCATCTCTTGATTATTGAGTCTCTAAAAATTTCAGGCAAATTAAAGTTGTTATTGATCGGGATGTAATAGTTCAGGCGGCCCAATCCTAGCATTTTCCGGACTGCTTTCATGGTTTTATATCCCGCAGCCAGCGTCTTATAGCGTACCTTTTTGTAATGGGAATCATTCAGAAACCTCCAGGCCCATCCCCAGGCATCATTGCCCATTATAAGTTCTAAAGGTGTGGGAATGTTTCCTGGGAGGTCGTCTAGTGGCTTGTCGGAAAAAAGAATGTTATTGTGCAGAAGAGTAGTTGCCCAATAGTAAAGTCTAATATTTGGGAGAGCCAATCCACCCCTATCCTTTGGTAAAGAAAGAAACTTATACGCTCTTCTGGGTTTTCCATAGGACCAAATGAACCGTGAAAACATGTCTTCGATCTTTTTTAAACATTTGGTATTAAATTCTAGTGGAATGGCCCTTATAAGGTAGAGGATCTTAGGAAAGAAGAGCATTTTAATTATATTACATCTCCCAATTATTGAAAGATGCAAATTATGCAATCGCCTCAGTTCTGGTTTAATTTTATCGATCATGGGGTTGATATTAGAATCCACTAGTTTTTCAACACCAGCAGTAATGTCTACACCCAAATATGTGGCGCTTTCTACCTGCCTAATGTTTTTAGTTCGATTAAGGGAATACCCTGACAAGAGTCCGAATCTCTTCGCCTCTCGTTCAACCTCCACCATAGACCCTTCCGGATTAGATGTTACAAGCGCAATATCATCGGCATATGCCAATACTTTTGTTTCCCAGCCTTGAGTAATAATCAGACTAATCCTTTGATTGCCTTCCAGAACGCGTAAGAAAGGGTCGATATATATGGCGAATAGCAGAGGTGAGCTAGGACATCCCTGGCGTGTGCCTCGAGTTATTTTGAAAGTGTCGGTGAGTGCACCATTTATAGATAATTTCGCAGTGGGTTGTAAATATAGCATCTTAAATGCCTGTATAAATTGCTGGCCTATCCCGACCCTCGACAGATACTCCCAAAGAAACGGCCAGGAGACTCTGTCGAAGGCTTTCTCGGCGTCAAGTAAAATGAGTGCCATGGGGTCTCCGGAGATATGTGCAGCATCAAAAAGTGAGATGGTTCTCCTTGTATGATCTATAGTACCGCGTCCAGGGATGAACCCAAGCTAGCTTTGGTGATATGATTTTATGGATTACCCTGCTAATCGAGCCGCTAATATTTTGGAGTAGATTTTACTATCCGCGTTTATTAATGTAATGGGGCGATAAGAAGCGGGATCTAGTGCTGATTTGTGTTTTTTCAAAAAAACAATTATTTTTGCTTGCAACCATGATTCCGGTGGTCTCCCCCCCTTAAAAACATGTACAATCAAGGGAAAGATGGCTTCTCTTATTTCTGTAGAATTTCTTTTATAGTATTCAGCTGGGATACTATCTAAACCAGTTGATTTGCCATTAGGGAGACTATTAATACACAGCAGAGCATCAACCCATTGGGGAGGGTCTTCAAGTTGGGCCTGGTCGTCTAAGGATAGTTGTTCTACTGGAATTTGATTAAAGTAAGCCATAATATCATTTGAATGAGTTTTAGTGGTTTCATGGATATAGATCTTGATAATAGGTTAGAAACTCTTTGTGAATGCCTTCTGGATCTGTAACTATGGCCTGAGTGGCATCTTTCACTGCGGTAATAATATTCCTTGTGGCTTTTTGTCTGGCCCTGATCGCAAGATGATGTCCAACTTGTTCACTACACTCATACGCTTCCTTTCTCCAGGTCTCCAATCTGTCTGCTGCCCTTTTGGCTATTACTTCCATAACCGCTGATTTAGCTGACATTATTTTAGCCAGTGCTTCTGTCGGGTCATCACCATCCCTGTGTACAGAGATTAAGTTTTCTTCTGCAGCTGCCAGTTGCGTTTGCAAAGTGTCCAACAGTTGACGTTTTTTCCTATTAAAAGCTATCGAAAAACTCATTGTCTCTCCCCTTATTGCTGCTTTAAATGTGTCCCAGACCACTTCAATCCCGGTACTGCCAAGATTTTCCTTAATAAATTGGGGGATCCAGTGCCTCATATGCTTACAGTACTCATCGTTTAAAAGTAAAGAGCGGTCAAAAGTCCAACTGATCATTTCTCGGTTACCAAAACTAAGGGATTGTGATCCGACACAATGCGTGGAGTCTTTTCTATTGTGCACTTATGAAAAATAGAGTGAGATGTAAAGATATAATCTAATCTCACCGGTTTATTGTGCGGAAAAGAATAGAAAGTGTGACCGGGATCTGTAGGATGGTATGATTGCCAAATATCCATTAGTGCCTGTTCCTGACTTAAAGTCCTCAAGGCCTTAAAGACCTTGGGTTTCCTACCGCTGTAATTCCAGTTTGTATCTGAAGATATACTTTGATTGGCCGGCAAATTTATATTAAAATCACCGCAGATGATAATGGGTAGGGGCCACTCAGCCAATTCATTATTTAAATAATCAAAAATTGCGGGGTCGTCAGCTATACTGCCATAAACCGTACATATCGTGATTATATCACCGTTCTCCCTACGGCATTCGGTGATAACCCACCTCCCGTTCTGATCAACAGATGTACGTGAGAATTGAAGTGAACCTTTGGCAGATAATATTGCGACCCCCGTGTCCTGGCACTCTGTGTAGTAGCCCCTATTACTGTAAATCCAAGTGTGCCTAAAAGGTGAATCTGTGTCCTGTCAATATGTGTTTCCTGTAGGCAAAGGATATCAGCTCTAAGTAATCTAAGCGCTACAGCAGTATTTTGGCGTTTCTTTGGGTCATTTAGGCCGCATACATTAATTGTTACTATGCGTAACTTGCTCATTTCATTACATAGTGTTTTACCCATTCACAAATACCGGGACAGGGTATGAGCAACGATATCAAACCAGAGCTCTTGATGTCAACCCCTTCCCCCACCCTCTCCCCCACCCTTCCCACCCCCCAAGCTCCCCCTCACCCACCACCAACCATTAAGGCAACCTGGTTCCAACGGAACCAGGGTGAGGTCATCTGAGCAGTCAGAATCCTGTGTCTCCCCCCCGGTCTTGCCCCTCCCCTTAGGTCCCTATATCGCAACTTTACATCATTATCTAGCCATTGTCTTGAGCCCATAGTTATTAGTCCTTGATTCTATCTCTTCTTGTCTCTGTAATCTCTTGCAAATAGGCTTGAGCCTGAATTTCAGAAGTAAAGCTACGGGTAACCCCATTAAGAACAATTTTTAGATGAGCTGGGTTCTGTAAATATACCGTAGCGCCAATTTGTTGAAAGGGTGCAAATAATTGCTTCAGCCTCCATCTACGCTGAACTGTGGTGTGTGCAAAATCAGGCCAAGTAAAAAAAGTTACGTCATTAAATTGTTTCTTGCTTGTGGGTCTTGCTAGATCAAAAAGGACCTGGCGTAAGAGAAAGTTGCCAAAGTAAACTAGTATTGCACGGGGGTATTGATTTTGAGTTGAGGGACGTTTTGAGAGTGTTAGAGGAAATCGATGTGCGCGCTGTATCTCCTTATCCCAGTCCCACGATTGCAATTCAGGAAATGCACCTTTGAAGAGCGAAATTATATAGGTTCTGGGGTCACTTCCTTCCAAGCCTTCCGGGACCCCAAGAATGCGAAGATTGTTGCGACGCAATCTGTTTTCCTGCTCCTCACTCGTCATCATTAGGCCTTTAACTATGCCCTCATGGGCATCCCCCTGTGTTCTTAGTGAAGAGACATCTTTCTCTAAGTTCTTGGTGCGCACTTCAACCGACGACATTCTATCTGCGATATCGGTGCACGTGCGGCCCACTTTCCTAATCGCGCCTTGCAGTTTCTGTGTGGCTTGTCGATTTTTCTGATTATCAATCTTCACCTCTTCATGGAACCCCTTGATTGAATGTAATACTTCTGCAAGGGTAGGTTCTTCTTTGTTTTTTGAGTTCCCACTCCCCAGATCGGCCATTGCTGAGATGTTGCCACCTGAACGAACAGTGCAGTCTGATGGAGTCACAAACTGAGAGGATGAGTAGTCCCCTCTAAGCTCGGCATTGCTCCCTTGGTCTGTAGTCTCCCCATTTGTATGTCCACTTAGTCTTTTTTTTCTTTTTCTTTTCCAGCTTCTTTCTTTGTGCTGCAGTTTGAGATGAGGTCTCAGAGTCAGTACTGCTTCCTCAATCGTGCTTTCTTCCATTATCATCCCCTTCACTGGACGTGGATATGCCTGTCTCGTAGAGTTCTGACTCATCTGTGACTGGATAAGGTTTGTCATAATCCTCTCGAATTTCCAGGGTATCAAAGCTTCCAAAGTTTTCAGGCTGATTATTCGCTGTGCCGGACACCGCCTTTGAAGTTCTCAGGTCCGGGTCTGAGAGAGCGGCTAAGACTGTATTCTTCGCTTGCATGATCCCAGCATTCGCTCCTGGCCCAGAGGCTGCACTTGTATTTCCGTGGAGAATGGGAAAGTCTGATGCCGTTATTGCTGTTACCAATAATGGAGAGGCAGGAGAGTCTTGAGGGGCGCCCCCGACTGCAAGGGGTAGCTCTGGAGTAGTTGATACATGTTGAGCATCCGGCATATCCCCATCTGCAGATTTGTTCGGAGATCTTCCCGGTTCTAATGGGCTGAACATATTAGAAATTAAGGGTCGATGATTATGCGATTGAGCAGTGTTCAAAGATTTAACGTTTTTTGCCTGTAGCTATTTACTCTGTTTAGCTACACGATCTGCCTTATCTTCTGGGATCCCTTCTGGGATCGCTTGCTCGGTTTGCTCCTTATTTTTCTGTCCCCGTGTTTCAGGGTGTCTCTGTGAACTCTCTGGTCGATTCGCCAACATTGTTTTACTAATTGCGGGGGCTATTGAATGATGATTTTTAGCTTTGATGCTTTCCCCCCCCCTCGCGCCGACATCCTTACTTGTTTTCTCTTTGTTGCATAGAAGTTCTGGTAACAAAGTATCCTCCACTGAAACCGGAGACCGTATCTCCCTGCTCTCCCAAAGTTCTGCAAAGCCGTCAGGCACTCGAAGAAAGCCGATAGCTTCTCGATTAGGTGACACGTCACTGTGAGCAGCCGCAGGGCAGCGTGGTGCGAGGATGCTGGAGCCGGAGCTGGAGCGGCACGGCTCCCTGTTCGCAATGCAGTCAGACGCTCTGCTCCTCGGCGCCCATTCCGATCCCAGCGCGGCGAGGTGGACGATGTGAAAGTAGCAGTCATGCAGATCTTCCAAGCCACACGATGAGCTGCGTGGCATACAGGTAGAATTCGGCTATTTTCCCCGCAGTACTTCGGGTACGGGAGCCGTGGTTAGGTGGGATTTTCTAGCGCTTTTCTGGGGCCAGACCGGCGGAGCTTGCCGGGTCACTGTTACTCAGGCGCCATCTTGCCTCCGCTACAATCCCTTTCTACGTTAATTCTTCATGCTACCTTTCAATGGCCTAAACACACCACGTTTCATGCTATTACATTTCAAGATTCTAACACCTCATATTAATACGACAAGGGATTATATGCGGGTGCGCTCTACAAATGTGATTGTAATGCACCCCTACAATTAAAGATGCGATCTCCGCTACATCAACTACATATGCTAAAAGGTCATCCAGTGAGTGGTCAAACAATATATCTCAAAACCCCAGAAGACATCTTCAAATAAACACTACAGAATGGTGACTGTTGCTGATTGTTATAGATGCAGGACTGGGCAAACAGAGCTCTTTATTTTTTCTGCACTCCCTCCTTCAACATCACCACAGTTTTTAGCAACATGTTTGGTACTGTGGGACGAGCTTGTACTCTTCATGGAGCTATGTACAACACATGCCTATCATTCCACGGTGGCAAGCCTCCTGGAGATAGCAGTGAAGGCAGTAGCTGTGATGTTAGCAGCTGAGGTGGTTACACTTGTAACAGTGAAAGCAGGACAATGGTGATTGGTGGGTCTTTCATACCCATCAGAGTCCTTGGGTTTACAGTCAACCTGTAGAGGTATATGTTGGTAAGTAAGCGCACTTGTATACTCCACTCCTTTGCATTGAATTCCCCTGATTATTCTTGCCTTGAAACACTCAGGGAAAATTCTGTAAATATTCCATCATGCTCTTTCTCTGTCATTCCATTAGAATGACAATTATAGTGAGGATAAAGGGTTATGGAATGGTAGGACAACACAATGTCCCCCAATAAACAATGTGTTCATCAGGTGCATTCTTGCAGATGCCAGTGAAATACATCTACTGTTGCTTTACATATATGTGACACCATTTCTTGCATAGAAGAGGAACTGTGAAAACCCCAGATGTTTGCAATTAGACCTCAGGTTTTTGGACCTCTGCTGTAAATGAGTCTGCCTAATGGAGTCACACCTATTCTAAGCTTCAGTTTAGAGTGGATGTGAGCTACAACTGTTAGTGCCTACTTTTTAAACTAAGGTCAGTTACTGTGAATAGCTAGAGTTAGGGCTCTGAGCAAGTTGCACATGACACATGGTCATGTGTGTGCCCATAAAGAGAGGCTGTGACAGGACTGTAATAGGGAATATCAAATCCCAGATATTGATGGGACAGAATATTGTTACAATATCAAGGGACAAAATATTGAAAATATATAAATATGAGTCTTTCAAATTTTCCGGAAGAATTGGAGGATTCTGAAAGCAGACAGTATTATAGGGCCTCACATCTCAGAAAATCCTCTTATGACATACAGAAGAGGTTCTGCTCTAAAAGATCAGTTGGTGAGGAGCCATTTCATGAAGGGCCCTAAAAAGAAAGACATGATAACAGGATTCTATCCATGTATGAGTTGCAAGGCTTGCAAAAACAGCAAAAAAGTAAAGGAATTTCATATTCCAGGCAGGACAACCAAAAGAAAAATCAACAAACTTATGAATTGTAACTCTGAATTTACAGTATATTGCTTGACTTGTCCATGCGAAATGAATTACGTTGGAAGTACAATTCACCCAACAAAAAAACGAGTCATCGAACACATGCGTGCCATTAACAATCGGGACACTACATATCCTGTGGCACGCCATTTCCAGGAGAGACATAAATCCAATCAAAATCTTTTGAAGTTCTTCTGTATAGACCAGGTCCCTAAGGATGAGATGGGAGGTTACAGAACAAAAAAACTCAGAAGGTTGGAATCTAAATACATTGTGGGGTTACAGACCAAAACTCCATCAGGCCTCAATAATGAGGAAGAGTTATGGGTTCACATTCCGTAAACTCATATTGAATTGGGATAGAGTAATATCACTGTATTAATATACGAGATTAGCAGTGGGCAGTGAATATTAGTGTCCAATATCAAAATAATTCTACAAAGAGCTGCAGTTCAACTAGTCGTTACTAGATGTCCTCACGAGTCAAATGCAAAAGCATTGAAATTATTAATACATCAGCTGCAGTTCCACTAGTCGTTACTAGATGTTCATTCAGAGTCAAATGCAAAAGCATTGAAACCCTTTCATGAAGCTTTTGCATTTGACTCGTGAGGGACATCTAGTAACGACTAGTGGAACTGCAGCTCTTTGTAGAATTATTTTGATATTGGATACTATAATATTCACTGCCCACTGCTAATCTCGTCCCATAATGCTTTGCAGGGCCTTTGGTTGGGATTGTATTTTTGCCAATAACTGTGCTTGGGGTGGTCCTAAGAGGATGGGACCACCACTGAATCGTTCAAAAGATGTGCTTTTTGTTTTCAAGGCATCTTCTTGGTTCTCTCCCTAGGTTAGGGAGGATACCAAAATCATCACCTCTCTCACTGCTTGTTAATTTAGTGATTTCACTTTTGTGAAATGCTATATGCATTTTAGCATATAAAGACAGAGATACTTATTTTATCTTAACTTGCACTGTGCAAGATGCCTTTGGCAATTATTGTACAGTGCAGTCAAGCACACAGCTACGCACTATGCAATTTGCATAGCTACGTGTAGTTCAAAATGTACTTCACGTAGCTACGTGAAGTGCTACTACGCAAACTACGCCCAGGCTTAGTCGTGTGGCAAATAAATTTTGGAAAATACATTCTCCAGTGTGCGCCTCGTTTATGACCGGGAAGTGAAGGTCATCATCTGGGAATATATATATATATATATATATATATATATATATATATATATATATATATAAAACCTACTGGCGGTCACCAGTAGGTAGTTATAGTTAGGACCTTGTTTCTATTCAAAAAGCGTTTTTTGATTTGCTAATATCTTTGGCGCCGTTTGACGAATCTTCGTGAAATTTTCAAAACTATGGGGCGTTCTGGTAAGCTCCTGTCTTTGAAGTTTCGGGGTGATTCATCAAGCAGGGGCCGAGAAAAAAGGGGGGTCCCAAAATGTGCTTTCTCCATGTTAATTTCCATATGAAACCTTTGTCGCAGCTACAGCCCGAACTGCTGAACGAAATTACAACAAATTTGGTAGAAAGGTAGCTCTTGGTCCAGAGTGCACTCTTTGCTTTAAATGGTGTAAATCCCTTCAGTAGTTCCTGAGAAATTAATATTTTTTGAACTATAGTGGATCCTTGAACCCTCCTGATCATGAGCTTGACCCTCATTGACTGCCAACACTTCAAACCAGGAAGTGTTGGCAGCCATCTTGTGACTCGGTTGAACCGAGTCACAAGAAAAAAGGTAACAAAACAAGAAAAGAGGGCAGGGTAGGAACAACCTGACCCCCTAGGCCTGCTCAGGGGGTCCCACAGGGACACCGAGGGCCCAAAAAAGCATTTTTTTAAAATACATTTCGGCGGGATTTGCGTAGGGTCCGCGAATACCGCCAAAATGTTTTTACAAAAACAAAGCATGGTCTACCGTGCTTTGTTTAATTAAGCCCCCAGGTCCCAGGGCAATTGTGTAATATGATGTCTGGGCCCTTCGGGGCCCCCGCAGCCCTGGGGACCGCCATCCCCCAGGCAAATTTAATTATATGCTGGGGGGCATGCGGCCGCCTGCAGCCCCAGGGACCGCCACCTCCCTGGGGCTTTTTGTAAATAAAATGCATGGGGGGCTCCTGCCCACCCCCATGCTGCCCCGATGACCACCACCTCCCCAGGACTTTAAACTTTAAATGCGGGGCGGCCTTGCACCCCCCCAGGGACCGCCACCTCCCCGGGGTTTTTTTAAAGCATAAAAGGTGTGAGGGGCGCCTGCCCCCCCCACACTGCCCCGGGGACCACCACCTCCTAGGGGCATTTCTACAAGATTGTGTAAATGTGGGGGTCTGTTGCAGACCTCCAGCCCCGGGGACCACCACCTCCCCGGGGGTATCTACAAGATGGGAGGGGGCCATGCAGCCCCCCTCCAGGAGCCCTTTATGGCCCCAGGGACCGCCACCACCCAGGGCTGGCTCCAGCAATGTCCCGGGATGCCCACCCCCGGGACATTGCAGTTTGCTATGGTAGGGCAGGAGCACTGCTCCCGCCCTGCCATAGCAAACTCTGCTGCGCTTCATGGAAGTGAGAGCAGGAAAACTGCTCTTGCTTCCATGAAGCAAAGCAGAATTACTTTTTGGCAAAGGTAGCAGTATGTCAGCAGCTCCCTCTGCCCAAAAGCAATGCCCCCGCGGTCCCCAACAGAGAGGCCATTCCCCCGGGGATGGGGTCCCCGGGGCCGAAATCGGCCTGGGGAGAGGGGCCGCGCAGCCCCCACCTTTAAAAAACATATATATTTTTTTTAAATGGCCAAGCCCCGGGGGATGGGGTCCCCGGGGCCGAAAATGGCCCGGAAGGGGGGCCGCTTGGTCCCTCTTCCTTTTTTAAAAAAAAAGGGGATTCCCAAGCCCCGGTTAGCAATTATCATTTAAAAAACCTTACATATTTACTGAAAAAAATAAAGGCTACAGGGACGTTATAGTTAGGCTGACATTTCGCTCGTACAAAACCAGAGAAATTCAGCCGTTATAGTTAGCTGAGCTAACTATAACTCGCGCCCCCGCAAAGCACTGCTGATGACGTCACATATTACATCACTCATGGCATGGTCAGTGACATTACTGATGATATCACTGATGACATCTCAAATGACATCACTGATGATATCATCCTCTTAATCTCTGATGCACCCCCTCAGAGCCTGATATAACCTTTCTTACACCCACTGTAAAATACAGACTACCATTCTCGAAACCATAGACACACCAATACCAGTTAGTACATACCCACTCACTGATTCATAGGTCTACACACACATCCACATACAGTCACTCATACACGCAGTCACTCATCAATACAGCCACTGATATATGCACTCATACACCCATACAGACACTCACACACCGCCACTCACCCATAAAGTTAAAATGATAATATAAACAATTAAAAAAAGAATCCATCACACTGCCATTTACTCACCTGTACATTTATACACACACCACCTCACTTATTCATACAGATACTGACACATACTTACTCTCTTCTACAATCACTGACACAAGCACACACTCATCCATACAGCCACTCTCACAATCACTCACATATAGTCACTTATATACTCCAACACTCACATATACTGCCTTTCACATATGTAGTTACTCACACATATACCACTGAGACATCCATACGTAAACTCACTCACCCATACAGCCCCTCACAGATGCACTCATGAACCCATATACCCAGTGAATCACCTACTCACACATCCATGCAGGGAGTCACACACCCCTCACCCACCCACACAGACACTCAGGCACCCATACAGGTACTCAGACAACCAATCGTTAACCCATATAGACACTCATGTAGCTACTCACCAACCCGTGCAGCCACTCACACACCAACTGACAGACTGATACAGATATTCACACAGAATAGTCATTCACCCGTACAGTCACTAAGACACGTTTAACCACTCACTTACACAGTCAGTCACACACCCACTAAATCATCCATTCAGACACTCATACACCCACTCATTCTTCAATATACCTTGACGTGTATAAATATATATATATATATATAACATTCTTACACTTTTTAGAAACACTCAGTCACTGGATGATGTCATCAGTGATGTCACTGACCATGTCATGAGTGATGTAATATGTGACGTCATCAGCCGTGCATTGTGAGGAAGCGAATTATAGTTAGCTCAGCTAACTATAACTATAACAGCTGAATTTCTCTGGTTTTGTTTGAGTGAAATGTCAGCCTAACTATAACGTTCCTGTAACCTGTGGTTTTTCCAGTGACTATCTAAGGTTTTTTAAATGCTAATTCCTAACTATAATGTCACTGAAACCTGTGGTTTTTTCAGTGAAAAAAAAATATATATATGTATATTTATTAACATTATCCTGCCCCATTGATATCCGGGGTTCAATATTCCCAGCCTTTGCCCTGGGAAAGGGACTGATTGTCTGACTCAGGAACTCCCGGGGCGAAGAGGTAGTAGCTCGTACTCCGGATGCTAGCAGCCTGGACGGCCAGCTGATGCCGCTGATTTAGTTCCGCGTTCCAGTATGCCGCAGAGAAATGAAATAACAGGGATTGTGGCTATCGTTCGCATACTGCCAGCAGTGTGTCAAAGGGGAATGTGGCTATAGTGATGAAGCAATTCCATCTCCTTTTGCATGTAAAAGAGAATAACGCAGCGAGCGAAGGCATTGTCTGAAGACATACAGGGCGAAGCATCTCTACAAGTTGTGCCCGCCTTATTTTCTTTGATGCCAATGTGGTTTTTCTTTCTTTTTTTGCCCATGTCCTGATGATGCCCGAGTCAGTGGGCTGAAACGCGTCGACCCAAAAAAGTGGAGAAGTCTAATGGATCAAAAATGATATGGATAAATTTACAAACACACACTTCATGGACTGAGTGGAGGTGGAAGTATCCCGCATATTTGTGTGTAATGGACTATCTCCCCATGGATTGCATATGTATTTGTGTTGGTTTGCAACCAGGTTTAGATTGTATGGGTAGGAAGGAATCATGAACGATTTTTGATTATTATGTTATTTTATGTTTGATGTTTTTGGTTTTGTGAAGTATTGAGAAAGAAAATATAAAATCTTACATGTGAAACAACTGGGGAAGGTTCGGTGAGTGTCTGAATTATTTAAAGAATTTGCCTGGGGACTAGGTTCCCACCTGTAGGAACTAATGTATTTTTTTCCTACTTTGTAATTAGTCTGATCGTTTCCCACACATCCTTTTGCCTATTGCTTCTGTATGTCTGACACATGCTGGCATCTGTGTACAGTTGGCAGGAACTCGATTTTTGGGAAGGAAGCAGATAACAATGAACATAGAGTCAAGCAGATAGGTACATATCTTTCAAGATATCATAGGGAAAATAAACAACAGACGCTACAGAAATGGACACTGGGTGAATGGATGGGGCGGTAGATGGGTCTCTGGACCATTGGGTGGCAGCACATTTGGAGGCTAAGAAGAGCAAGACAGGTACTTCCAAGTTTGTTTCTGTAATGGCATCATTGTCTGGGACTGGGCATGCATGCGATCTCTTGAATGCCCTTTGATAATGCCCGAGGAAAGGGCAACTTCTCCCATTGTCAGGGACTGGATATGAAGTAGGCCTGTGTTGTGCCTTCTGAGACCTCCTGAGTAAAGAACACTTCCTCCTCATAGCCGCAATGCATCTTCCACTAAATATTATGGGGCTTATTTATGAGCCCTTGCGTCACTTTTACGCCGCCGGTGCGTCACTTTTTGTGACACACCAACAGTGTAAAAAATGCGCCATGTTGCGTCATATTTACAAAGTGACGCATCTAGGTAGATGAGTCACTTTGTAAACCCCTGCGCCACCATATACCTGCGCCAGTTATAATGTATGCAGGGGGGGGGCGTTCCGACGCAAAAAAGGGTTGTAGAAGTGACGCAGTAAAATCTATGAGATTTCACTGCACCACTTCTAGGACGCAAATGCGTCAATATCTTACGCCTGCCTCAAGGCAGGCGTAAGACTGACTCAGGCACATTTAACATGGGATTTGCCCATGTGTAATGACCCATTGCTGGAGTTGTGTCACTTTTGTGACACACTCTAGCAATGCGTCATTTTTGCGCCTACAGATACGTCAGAAATACTGACGTATCTGTAACTCCTTGTGACATGATGCATCATACTGTAAATATGACGCATCATTGGTGTCACAAGGAGGGCGCAATGAAAAGTGACGCATCGCTGTTTTCTCGCAGCGATGCGTCACTTTTCATAAATGAGGGCCTATACGTCACAGCTAGGAAGTTCAGAGTCAGAAGATCCAAACTGGTTGAGGATAATGACAACAATAGAAAATCATTCTAAGCAAGACAACAGTTAAAGGAGGATATTTCCAAAGAAAGAATCCAATCTGTTAAGAACAATCAGGGACAAAAAGGGCAAGGGGGAGATAGCACAATGAAATACGTAGGAACAAATGTGTTCTGGCACATCTTGACAACATGTTTTAGATGCCTATACAGGATCTGAACTCCGCCACATCTTAGTTTGGGTAATTCCAATCGCTTTCTGTGGGGAGACCAGCTTCTTGCATTGGGCACTTACATGCTCAAACTCTGCTCTTGACTGAATACTCAAAGTGTCCATGATTTCACATGTAAGAAGAAGTCCAAGTTTGACATTCCATGTGCCATGGAGGTTTCTGGAGGCCCGCCACCTGAACTTCATGCCATCCACAGAGCAACACTGATGATCGGATGGCCCTAGTCTCAATATCACATGGCATGCAGCAACAGTAGTGCATAGGAGACTTTTTCCATTGCAAAACTGCATTAACTCAGATAAGCTGTAAATATTTTGCTTAGTTCTTGGGTGCAAACATGACAAACTGACAGACGTTGTTGCTTCTCAACCTAAATGTCTGTAGGACTTTTTGTAGCAATTTTTGCTTACCCTTTTCATATTTTCCCTTCCCTCTATTTTGGTTTTCCTCTTTCCAAGGGGCTATGGTTTTTGGAGGTCTTGGATCCTCTGTACTCCGATCACCCTCAATATTCAAGCTAATGAATAATTAATCATTCTTCACGTGTCTCTTCCGGTGCTCCAAAGTCTGTGGAGGGTTTCCTGGAACTCTATGGGGTCATCAAATGACCTGTTACTGGAGTGCCTGGCTGTGCTGGGATAAGCAAATTCAAGAGATAGGAGCCACATTCAGTATTTCTCTGCCCCTCATCCTAAACCCTCCTCTCATCATATAGGAGATTAGTGCATTGACATCAGGAAAACCTGTCACTGCATAGTCCACTATGTTGCTTCACTATAACAGGCACCACTGTTGCAGATAGAAACCTGAAAAGAATCAGTTGCGATATAGTAAGTCATTATGATGCAATTGAAAATCCAAAAAGAACTGTTTCCTTTTTTTTTTGGCTCAAGTGAAAAATCTGTAGTGTTTACCCTGTTTTTAAATTCTTGATATAGTGGGCCTAAAACCTTATTTCTGAATAGAAGAAAAGGAGCTGATGTGTTTCTTTCCTTTCAATGCATGGGCTAGGGACTCATAATAAGAATCAAATTTACTTTATATGAGTTTGTACATGCATTTATAAAACTGGATATGTTTCCCAAAGCCAGTCTCTAAGGAATTATGCTCTGAGCTTCCATGCTGGGACAGTTAATTATTCTGCTGATCAGATGGCAGTTTAAAGTTCTTGCTGGAACAACAGCCCCATCCTGGTAGAATACCCTTCTACTAGAAGAGGTAGGGAATGTGAGTGATATCTCCTTGAAATGATTAGCAGAACATCATATTGCAGGATGTTCCAACATGGGATAAAGGGAGGGGAGGCAGATCCCTGAATCCACTTAATCCAGGGAGGTATCTTTGAACTGAGGAGGGAAGAAACGTTCTCTCCTCATGCAAGTCTACTCTCCTCTGCTTTATGACTCTTAGAATAGCGAATGGAATCCAAGTGCAAAAGGAAAAGGGTACTGGAAGAGAGAGAGAGAGAGAGAGAGCGCGAGGGAGAGAGAAAGTCAGGCAGAGTGATATTTATTTAAGCAGGTAATTGGTTAGAATACCTGGCCTGTAACCTCAGAACCAATGGTAATGACACAGTGTAATGAACAGCAGTCTAGGCACTGGAAATTCCCAGCCAATAGGTAAGGTTCACTGTAGGTGTAAGAAATCGGGTTATGAGTTGAGAGGGGTGTGAGCCTCACTCAAGTAAAAACTCAATCCTTGTCAGGGTGAACCACAAAGTCACTAAATTACCTGTGGTTAACCCTCTGGTAGCATGCACAAAAGCAGTCAGGCTTAACTTACAGGCAATGTGTAAAATATGTATGCACTACTTAAACAGTAATACAGTAAAAACACAAGAGAAATCCCAAATCAATTTAGAAAAATAGAGTACATTTTTATAAATAAAATGACACCACAATGACAAAAATTAAATATGTAGAACCAGAGTTATGAATTTTCAAATTTCAGGTTAAAATAACACCAAGCAGCACAAAGCACCATTCTTGATTATCTGGTTGCGCTGGATCGAGTCAAAATCCCAAGTATGTCCGGGTGAATAGTTTATCTTCTCACACAGTCCAAGTCCATGTGAGGAGCCTCGGACAGAGCTTTAGGTTGGTGGGAACCACAAGGCGATCTTGGTTGTCGATCAGAGCTAGTCACCTTCGGAGCTTCGGAAGCCACATGCAGTCGTTGCTGACGAGAAGAGCAGATCGCTGTCAGATCTTCGCGTTGGCAGGAGATGCGGATTGTTGTTTGCAGTCATGAGGAGCCCCAAACTTCTGGATTTTCACCTGGAGACCAGTTCTTGCAGTTTCAAAGTGGAAGTAGTACATGCTGACACCAGCAAAACTGAAGTTATCACTTACTAAGTGCAATAAAGTAACTCAGTGTTAGTCTATGGAAAAGTTAACCTTTCTATAGTGAAAAATGACTTTAAATGTTTTTTACTGTCAGGACATGAATTAACTTAAGTGCACATGTTCTGCTTTTTAAATACCATAAACCCTGCAATATTACCCCATCAGGGCAGACCTTAGGGGTCACTTATGAGTATTATAAAGGAAGGTTTTGGACTTGCAAAAGGTTTATTTTGGAGGTCGAAATGGCAGTTTAAAACTACACTATAGGCTGCAGTGGCAGGCCTGAGACATGTTTCACAGTGCTATTTTAGGCGATCCCACTGACATCGTAATTAGGCCCATAGTTCTGCCTCTAAAGCACTCAGAGATCTACACTGGCCACCTATTCATAAGAGGGTGTTATTCAGGATGCTGGTTTTGGTTTTCAGAGCTTTTCAAGACACAGGTCCTAAATATTTAGCAGATAGGTTCTGCCACTACAGGACTCAGAGGACACTTAGATCATCCAACGCTAAGCGGTTAAAACCTCCCTCGTTTAGGCTTAAATCCTGAGGAGGCAAATCATTTATAGCCTTGGGAGTCAAAGCCTGGAACCAACTACCAGTTTTGCTTTGGCTAAGAAAGAACAAAGCCTGTTTAAAAATCTCTGAAGACCTGACTCTAACAGATGCCAGATGTGAAACTCTTTAATATAGCAGGGTTTGGATGTACTTTTTCCTCTGTTGTTCACTAGTCTGGCTATTATTTTCCTTTTAGTATTGGTGTTGATGGGCTAGCGCCAGTGATCGAGCGCTTTAGAAAAACTATGGGGCATATTAGCAAGACCGGCGATAAAATTATCGCCGTTTTAGCGGCAGGAAACTGCCGCTAAAACGGCGATAATGGGCTTGCTAATATGCGTTATAGGAATTCCAATAGAAGCCCAGGTTAGATGTCCTGCACATCTAACATGGGCTTCTATTGGAATTCTATAACGCATATTAGCAAGCCCATTATCGCCGTTTTAGCGGCAGTTTCCTGCCGCTAAAACGGCGATAATTTTATCGCCGGTCTTGCTAATATGCCCCTATATTTATTCATTCATTTATTCAGGATCAGATGAATACATTTCATTACTACAGTACACCACACATAAAAAAAAATTCAAAACATAACTGCAGGGTATGTCATACAAAAAAAGTAAGTAATTATATAAGAAAACCGAAAAAAATATTTGATTTCATGTTATTACCTGGGTAGAACCAGTATCAAGAGAGACCATGACGTCTTTAATCGTATCCCAAATTCTTTTAAGCTTATTGCGATGAGTGTTGGTTTAAATAATTGAGATTTCCATCTCACACATGATTTATGACCTGGCATTCCTTTTGGAGCCAGGTCCGAATAATTCCTAACCTTGCTAAAGTAATAGCAAAAAGAGAAGGAGAGACTGAGGAAGTGGGGTCCTACTAAAATAGGCCAGTATTATCGTGTTTCTATCCAAACAGATCTGATTACCTAGCAATCGATAATGTTGAAAAATACTGTGTGGGCCTAGGGCAGGTGGCAAAGATATGGTTAGTCTCTGCATTGACAAGATTACAGTGAAAGCTCTTAGAAGAGCCCCTAAGCCCTCTTTTATGTAGACTATATGGAGTATAGTATAGATCATTGAGTGTTTTAAAATGGTGGGCTTTGAGACGAGGAACATTTAGGACCGGTTGTCCTACTTGAATGGTATTTTTGATATAATCCGGTGAAATAAGTAAATTGGTAAATAAAAGAAGAGATGTAGTAAAGTCACAGGTTAGGGTCTGACATGCCACCAGAAGTTTGCAGTAGTTGTTTTAGAAAACGAATGGCAAATCTAGGCTTCTTGACAACTAGCTTCAAACTTCTTGAAATTATTTTTGAAGAAACAAGGGAATGGAACTGAAAAAATAAAGAAAGCACGGCAAAACAATAATTTTAATAACATTACTTCTTTCAATCAGAACCAAACTGAACCTATTCCATTTCCTTGAATTCGGACTAGAATTGCCATAGAGCGTTTTATAGTTAAAGTTGATATTATCTTCAGAACTTATCACGATCTGAACACCCAGGTATGTTGCTGATTTAACAAAGTGAGGCTCATTAAATACCTGGGACTGATAACTGACCATTTGGGTATTTGAGACATTTACTTTATAATCTAAGACATACCCAAACTGTTGGACCATCTGTTTGACAGTTACTAGGGCTCTCTCCTGAGCTGGAGATAAAATAGTGATATTGTCTGCCTATGCCAGAATTCTGACCCCTAACATGTGCATCATTAATGAGGGAAGCAGAGCTGAAAATGATAAAGCTTGAATATATGGCTCCATATAAAGAGTGAAGAGCTGTGGTGGCCGAGGACAGAGGACAGCTCTGCCTTGTCCCAAGATTAATAAAGATTTTTCTGCAGTTTGCCCATGCACTCTATGCAGGTTGTCAGTAAAGAGTATAAGGCTTTTGGGTAGTTTGGAAGGTTAGGTCCAATGCCCATACTGTCATAACAGACCACAGAAACTGCCAGAAGACCCTGTTGAATGCCTTTTTGGCATCCAACAGGACCAACTTGGCGGGTCTGGCTAACCTACCCACTACCTCAATGCCGATGTAGCCAGATATGAGAGGTGGCATGTTTGAGTTATAATACCATGTTGCATACGGTTAACAAGTGAAGTAATAACAGAAACAAGGCGACTGGAAAGAATGTGCGTATATTTTTGGAAACTGAGGTAATAAGGGAAATTGGGCAACAATCTAAAGGGTTTTAATTTGTTAAAAAACACTGATATGCACGTTTTGCCCCATGGAACAGGCAGAGCTTCCCAGGATGCAGCTGAATTAAACAGTTCAAATAAAAGCGGAATCTGGACCGAAAGTCTCATAAAGTTTTAAAGAAATTAAATCTGAACCTGCAGCCTTACGGGCTACAAGCTGAGAAATAGCTTCCTCTATTTCTTGAGATATAATTCATGAGTCCAAAACACTTGTTGGTCTGTCAATTTTATAAATGGACAGTTTTAAGATATTTATATGGTTCCTCCGGAGAGGCCATAAAGTCTTCTTTGTGCAATTTAGCAAAAAATAAATCAAATCGTGCAATTATACCTGGACGGCCAGAACTTACCTCCTCCATTGCATTCTTGATACTCAAACTCAAATTCTTATTTTTTTATGTCTTTTAATTAAAATGCCAAATGGTGGCATTCACTGTTTCAAAGTGGGAGCACTTATGTGCTTGTTCTTTTAAACAGGACTTATCCCAAATCCTTTAAAAAAATTAAAAAAATTTGAGTTGCAAATATCTGAAGACAGAACAGCACCTTTGCACATGGACGTGGCCCCTCAAGCAAAGGAAGTATTCAGAATCTAAATGAAGAAGCTTAGAGCACATCCGTGCCTCGAGTTGCCTTTCTGCCTTCCCATTGAAAAAGGCAAAGCCCAAAATGTAACCCTGAGTATAGGATTTAAGAGTATCCCAGTGGACATTTGTGGCAGCTGAAGCGGAATTCATATCAATAAACCCTCTGAGACGGTCCGTCATAAACCTGATTTAGGATCTATTCAGCATCAATGTACCGTTAAATGTTGAGCGAGACGAAAAAGACAGCTGACTTAAAAAAAAGTCATTATTAATATATAAAGATAAAGCATTATGGTCAGAAATGATTCTCAGATTAAGTTTAATGTCTAAATATGGAATAAGTTTAATGTCTAAATATGGACTCAAACAATGACTAGCAAAAAATATGTTGATTCGAGAATGAGAAAGATGAAGTGCAGAAAAAAACGTAAAACCATAATCAAATGACTGGTGTATTCTCCAAACATCAGCTAAGGCATATGATTTTAGAATTCTGTTCCACTGTTTTCAACTGTAATTCCCAAGAGAATCTTGAAGATACATAGGCCTATGTCACAGTGAACTGCTAATGAAAGTGCAAACTTAAAACAAACCAGTTTGCATTTCAGGTGCTACCCATTAGGAAACAGCAAACGACATTTGACATTTCCATTTCTGTGTGCCTTGCAGCCTGTTTCCAATACATGTCTGGGTTGGGTGAGAGCTATTATTTGTGCATTCCCTCTAGACAGCCACAAACACAGGAAGGTTAGGGTCATCTATATTCTGAGCACTCATCTGCATTCATCTGCATTCTGATGGGTCTTCCTGAGCAGGGAGGAATGAGAGGGACGGATACACTTCAATAGGTAGTGTTCTGTCCACACACAAAGCATTGATTTACCCCCCACAGATAGCCTGGCAGACAGGAATGGGTTGAAAGGAATCCTTGTGCACTTCAGAGAGCTGCTAGGAAGTCACCCCCTATATCAAAGGCACTATTTGGTATATGTACTGGCTCTCTGACCCCCTAAAATCAGACATTTCTGGATCTTGAACTGAACTTTTGTCAGAAGGACTGCTGTGCTGCTTAAAGGACTCAACTAGACTGAATTCTGGAAGGATGCTTTTCTGCTTGTTGCCCTGCTGCCTGCTGCTCTCTGCTGATTTCCAAGGGCTTGTTGGCTTGCCTCCTGTTGCTTGAGACTCAGAGATATCACAGGCTCTAACTCTGCTCCTGTTCCTGCTCACTGGCAGTGGCCCAGGCACTTGTAATATGGATTTTGATGCATCTCACCTCTGCATGTAGTAGAACCGGCGCATCAACCTGGTTACCTGAGTAAAATCGGCGCATTGCCTCAGAACCAGTGCTTTGCCCTCCAGAGATAGACACATCAGACAGTTTATCGCCACTGCTGCAGCTTTGTGAGATTGATGCATCCCCTCAACGACGTGGCAGAACCAGGAGCATCAATTGACGCCTCTTGACTCTGACACACATTTCCGTAACTGACACATCGCATTCACTGTATGGAGAAGATCAACGCATCCTGTGCTGTCTTGTGGTTTGTGGCTTCCCAGCCCTGGCCTGCCTCGCTAAGTTGTCTTGGGCCTGGCTGCCATACTTCTTTCTTTTGCACACGTTACTCTGGGACGTTGTTCTATCGACCTCTGCTCTTGCCAAGTTCTTCTTGCACTGTCTGCATTTTCTATCTTTCACCTTTTCTCCTGTTCACTTTGGGCTCAGACTGCACAACATGTACAAGGTCGAATAACAACGTTTCCTTGTCTTGTTGATTTGGCCAGTCCCTCACACCTAGACATAACACTAGGTACAGCTGCCATGTAAAACTTAGTGTGCTTTTAATATTGCGGTTAGCCCGCTCTAGACACACTTGGAGACGACCTTTCCAGAGAGAAGAGCTGTGATTGTCTGCTGATGTAGTTTTGCATCTAGAGACTGAGGTATGGGGTTCGCTAGTCAAAGCCCAGAGGTCTTCTATTTTCATAATAAACTGGCTTCCAGCACGGGGAGGGTGGTAATGTTAGTTAGACATATATCCACTGCTTTATGAGATGCTTTTCCCGTTCGTATTCTATGGAGTTGTAACTATGCTGATTATATTATTCATATGTATTATGCTAGTAGTACTGACACGTGTACTGTATCTTAGAGCACGTAAGTTGAAATAAACATTTTAACCTATACAGTGTCTCTGCTTACGCATGTTGTGGACAGGTACGAGTGAGTAACGAAAGAGTGTTCTTGCTTCTGCGAGTCCTGAGAGAGAGATACCGTGTTCTGGGCTGTCTAATCATTGGTACATTGGTGCTAATGGGACGCTAAGGCTAGTTGGGTTGGGGTTTTAGGTGCTAAGGGTTATGGTTGGCTCACCACTATATTCCGAGGTTCTATTATCCTGTGCATAGCTCTGTGTGTGCAGAATCCCTATGACATGGCGCGACCAACGAGTGGGGCGGCTTATCTGCGAGACGCTTGAGTAGTACTTGTGCTTGTCCACAAACCCCTCACGTATGCTTCCGGAAGCGTGTGTGACGGCGATACCTCCTATATTGAAGTATTTGTAGGTTCTTTCAAGCTTGAAGTTGTTAAAAAGGTTTCTTACTCAAAACCCTTTTGTGCTGCCTCTTGTAAGGTTGTCGAATAATCCCGTTAGTAATGGCGGGTATAGACATAGCAGCGCATAGCCGCACAGCACTCCGGGATCACTTACGGGTGTATGGAGTGCCAGACACGGGAGTCGACCTAATCTTTGTGGTTCAAGCCGATCCGGCTTTCCACTTTGAGGTGTTCTACTCTTGGATCACTTTTTCCAGCGGTGGACGCGAACGATAATCTGTTCCATGAATATGAACCCACTAATGTTCCCGCTGTCTATCGACCGTATACTACTCTTGAAGTACCGCTCACGGCTTGGCAGCACCGTGTTTGGTTTAATGGCGCCCTTCCACAACCGACTACCACGGTACGTTTAGGCCCCTTATCCATTGAGGGAGCCACTTGGCCTGTTTTGGCCGGGTACACCCCACATCCGCGTTATATGACTATACCAGTCGCGGAACTGCGCACTTTGTATGCAGCCTTGGTGCAGGTGCATCGAGCTTTAGTGCGATATGTTACAGGCAGCATCCATGGAGCCGCTCCTGGAGTTGCCGGCCAACCAGCTGCTGCAAGCGGAGTGACCATAAGTCCTGTCATGGTGAATTCAGTGATGGGCAAACGTCCACAAAATAAGGATGATTTTCCTTATTGGCTTGCAGAAAAATTTGACCAGTTGGAGGCAGTTTTTCCACACACAACCCCGGTGGATAAACACCGCATTCTTACGATTAGTTTGCCAAAAGACTTAATACCCGAGTTGACAGCATGTGACAACTGGGGTAGGGTATTCGCAGCAGTATATTCTAAGTGTTTTGGTACTCCTTCCATGATAGTTCTCCCCTCAGTAATTAAAAAAGTACAGGATGAACATGTCCCTGAAGCGGCTGTGGAATTAGGGATGAGACTGGTGGGAGTGTTTGAAGTAGTAGCGGAGCTGATCCTTGCGAATGTCAAGGGCGATGCCGTGAACTTTCAAGTAGCAAATGCTTTGGCTTTGGTCCCAGAATTGGACAGGCCTCGCGAATTACCAAAAATTATTACCCAGGCTTACAAAACTATTGGCAGAAATAGCCTGGGCAACAAGCCTTTTGCAAAACAGCAAACACAATCGCAACAACAACAACAACAAACCAAATCTCAGCCTGAGAAAGATGAGAAACCAGTCTTCACTAAAAAGAGTTGGAGGCTGAAAAAACAGGGTAAGCAACAAAAGAAGCCGGGGTCGAGAGGCGCATCCCCAGTTTCGGTCTCTTCTGAACGCACTTATGATTTACGCGATAGAGCGCGAATTAAATCACCGGATAGGTTTCAAATCCCTGATGCGCATTCTCCTCGTTCTTCACAGGCACAGACTTCGTCACAGGCCGGTGGAGGAGACCGCCAGGATAGAGGGAGGGACCGAGAGGCTCCCCAGGGACGAGACCAACCTCGACAACAAGTCAGAGGAAAAGCAGAAGACTTTCAACGTTTTCGACCACAATTTCAGAAGAAGAAAGTTGCCGCTGTAACAGCGAAATATGCCACAGACGGTGAGAATGAGGCACCTGAATTGGACGTGGGCAGTAACCCTCCTAGACAGCGCAGCGAAAGTTACCATAGTGCGGGAGGCGCTACGTCCTCATATGGAGGCGACAGCAACTGAAACATTCATTACTGTCGAGACAGCTGACACCAGAGTGGCATCCCCCTGATAGACTTTTTAATATTGTCATTCAAATTGAAGGTGATATACAGCGAATTATTAAAGGGATTTTTTGGGAAAATCTAACCTCTTCATATGATATTTTATTAGCGGAGGTGGATTGGCCACCCCCATTCGTTCTAGCTGCACGTACAGGGGAGGAGGCAATCCTTCCGAGCTTTCTCGACATGTCCCAAAGGACAAAGTGGAGGCTCTGGCAGCTGAGTGGGCTGTGTCCCTGGCTCCTGCGTTATACCGCAACCACGTGGGTTGGGACGAAGAATCTCCCCCATGAAATACCTTTGCGGTCACTACCGCAACCACAACCCCAATATCCCATAAAACGTGAAGCCAAGGGCCCCGTTTCCGAAATTCTGACTCAGTTGGAATATCAGGGAGTAATCGAAACCTGCGTATCACCTATGAACAATCCCTTTTCGCGGTTTCTAAACCCGATGGATCGTACCGCTTAGTGTTGGATTACCGGCATTTGAACTCTCATTGTCGGACCTTTGCGGTACAAAATACCCATAGTTCTGCGCTTGTAGACAGTCTTGTTCGTAAAAATATAAAACGACACTTGACCTTTCAAATGGATTCTACACGCACAACTTAGCCCCGGAGAGTGGCCAATGGTGTGCTTTTACTTCCGGTGGTAAAATGTTCAAATTCAGGCGTCTTCCTATGGGCTACAAAAATAGTCCAGGCGTATTCGCCGCTCTTGTTGTCTATTTGTTAGACGGCATAGATCCAGATGCATGTTCGTATGTAGATGACATTTATCTGACAGATGACGAAATGTTTCCGCATCTGACCCGAGTAGACCACATTATTCTTGAATTTGCGGTTCAAGGTTACAAAATTAACTTTGCTAAATCTCACATTGCTGAATTTACCGTTTTGTTCTTGGGCTATGAGCTCAACAATGAAGGTAAGGGCTTAGCCCCCATTTCCTAGAGAAATGTGCACTTCTGTGCCCTCCTACTAATCTGAAGAAGCTTCAGTCCTTACTGGGTTTTTGAACTTCGGGCGTACATACATTCCCGAATCACGCCCAGCGTATCAAGCCACTGTATGCCTTGATACAACCTACTTTTTTGAAGTCTTGTTGGCTTCCGGAGCACACCTCCATTCTACAGTCTTTACAGACTGACCTTCTTGAGTCAAAATTTCTTCTGACGCGTGATAACCACACAAACTTGGTGATTAGAATCATAACAGGGGCAGTGGGTTTCACGTACTTAACCTTTAACGAAGGTGATACAGTACCCATCGCATACAAGTCACATCTGTACACTTCAGCGGAAATGCGGTTATCCTCTGTAGAAAAAGTTCTAACAGCAGTGCAAATAGCGATTCTAAAAGAGCGCGCACTGGCACAGGGAAAACGCATACTGGTGGTAACACCATATCCTGCCTTAGAGGCAGAGACCAAAGCAAGTGTACCGAACTCTAAAGCTTTGCACCCCCGTTGGATTCAATGGGCAACATCTTTGACGTCTCCGGATGTCACTTTCATTTTCGATTCTTCTCTTCAGACTCAGGAGTTTTTACAGTATGAATTCGCTCATCCTCCTCCTTTGTCTTTACTGCCGCTTGAGGATTACGATTGTGTGATCTACACTGATGGTTCGGCACAACCGGCCACAGGGTCCAAGCATGCTTATTCAGCCGCATGTGCTATTGTAGCAGGTACCTTTGTGAACGGAGAGTTCAAATCCTCTGTAGTGCACACTCAGACACTCGGGGATAGTACCGCACAATTGGCCGAACTGCGCGCTTTGGTGCTTGCACTTGAGTTCGTTAATCCTGATGTGACCACTCTAATTGTGTGCGACTCTTACTACTGTGTTCAATCATATAATGACAATCTGTTCTTTTGGTCGCAAAACGACTATAGAGACGCTAAAGGCAACACAATCAAGCATAAAACGCTTTGGGTTCGAGTGGCAGAATTACAACAACGTCTGCACACAGGTGGTTCACACCCTAGGCCATCAGCGGGTGGGCGCACACGCTGTTGGTAACAGTTTGGCAGATGAAGCTGCCAAATCAGCAGTAGTCACGTGTTCAATAGCAGCAGTTACTAGGTCCATGTCTAGAATAGACACCGATATCTTGGCAGCTATTGCTGCGAAAAAGGAAGGCGTTAATTACCCTAGGGGTTTTCCTTCCAAATATTCTTATCAATTAGGTCCCGAACAGGCTCCTTATGTAACAATACCCGGTGTTGGGGATCGGCTGATCCCCAACGCGGACGCAGGTTTTCCTTGATAACGGCAGCGCACGAAGGCATGGCTTCGGCACATGCTGGTGTGTCTGCGACAGTTTCCATCCTACAGCAGCGTTACTGGTGGCGAGGTTTATATAAAGACACCCGTACTTATGTGCTTTCCTGTGACGTTTGTCAACAGATCAAGCCTTCCACGGTTACACGACCACCTCAGACCTCGCTAGGCATTTCTAACAGACCCTTTGGGTGTGTTTACCTGGATCACTGTGGTCCATTTTCTTCAGACACTGCCTATAAATATATCTTAGTGGCAGTGGACTCGTGCACACGGTTCATCTGGGTCTGGCCACAACGGAGTGCTGACGCTCGAAATGTCATCAGGGATTTGCGTGTCTTTGTGGGAATTTTCGCATGCGGCACCTTCCATTCTGACCAAGGTCCGGCGTTTGCCTCTAAGGCTTACAAGGATGCAATGGGTTCATTGGGGGTGCGGGTGAAATTTTCGTCTCCGTATAGGCCTGAGGGCAATTCTATCGTTGAACGAATGAACCGTGACTTAAAGCAATCCTTGACAGCTAGAGTTATAGGTACTGGCAGGAACTGGCTGGCCCACCTGTATACCGTACAACGTGCACTTAATAATCTCCCTAGAAGACCTCTGGGTGGGCGGACCCCATACGAAATGCTTTTCGGCATACGAATGTTTGTGCCTGACCTTGATGGTCTAGACATGGCGGCGCAATCCGCCAAGTTTGATGTAGATAACCATTCTACCATGTTACAGGACTTACAAGAAGCCCGAGAAAAGCTTGCACTTGCACATTTGCCTTCAGCCACAGACCCTGCTCTGCAGATTCCGGTTGCCGGCTGGCTTCCGAAGATTGGCGAACTAGTTCGAGAGAAGGTGGAGAACAAAAAAGAATTCGGCCCCTCTTTTCGAGCACCGGTTCCAGTTCTAGGCTTGAAGGGAACACGTACAGTAATCTTACCACCGCTTCCTGGTCGCAAGGAGAACAGATACATCTCAGTGGAAAATGTCAAGCTACAACATCTGGCCGATCCTGAATAGTGTTACACCGGCGGTCTCTTGTCCTGCCATTTATCGGACATGTGTTCGAGGCACTCCTGCCCGAACGGTCACTGGTGTTACCATGGAGATGGTTGATTTGCCTGAAAATATATTCGAACCCCTGCATCCCCTGCATCGACGAGGACGAGTATACCTATCCCGCAACAGAGTCGGTGGCACACCAACCAACAACGCCACTGAGCCCGACACGTTTTTCCTTTGACTCGGATTCCACCTCTTCAAATGTCCCGTCCAAGTTCAGTCTTTTGTATCCTGGTTTAGAGACAATTTTTGGGTTCCACCCTGGACATATCTCTGGTTGGTGCTTTTCCTGATTTTTTTGTTCATGTCCATTGGCTTTGTCACAGTGTTTTTTCTACTTATCAATGGTCACTATTTACCTGAACGCTCTGCTGTGAACAGTGTTACTGGAACTTTGGCTCCACATTCCTCCTCTCACATCATGAAGCGTGACCACACATTTGTGAACATTTCAGCGTTTCCAGTTGCTGATGGCATCGTATGGGATGCGGTAAACTTTCAAATTCATGGACCGACAGAAATTATTAATGTACCAAATGTCCTTCGAGTTTCGATGGGTGATGTAGTAAAAAGTAATATTCATTCTGATGATTGGGATGTGCATGCCGTTGAAGCATTATTTGCTGATTTAAAATATTATGCTTCTTTTAATGCCGAGGATTTGTATATGAATTCCGCAAATTATGCCGATTTGTACTGCTACCAGCATTGGGGCAACCATTTTCTCCACAAACCGAGTGCACTACGTAGCCCTGTTACATACACCCAATGGGAACATTGCCCAAACCCCATACCAGGTAGCTCCCAGACCCTTAGAAATAAATTTACCTATTTCACTGATTTCAATCGATCAAACCCTGGGTCCTATTATTTTAAACTGAATGCCCCAGCAACTCAGAAAATCATGTTAACCCACACGAAATTACTTTATTCAGGTTCCTTTCTGAACGCCTTAGCTGTGGGTGGTTATGAGTACTGGAGGGACACTGTGGATTTGAAATCGATCTGGGGCTCAAAGCCATGGCAGGTGCAGGGCACAGAGGCCTGCACAGTGCTTGCCTTATCCCAGCCCAAATTATGTTTCTGAATGCTTCCATCTATCAGACTACATGTTGGGGTTTGGCTACTACTAAACAATTAAACGCACCTTCCCTACCATCCCTGTCAAGCGCTCCCAATGATAGTTTGCGTTTTAATATGTCCCTTGCGACTTTGCAGGCCATGTTTCAGGACAATTCATTCAATGTTTCTACACTTGTACAGTCACCCTGGTTGGTATGGCCCATATCGTCTAATGCATGCCAACTGCGTTTTCACGGCTCAGTTCCTGGATACAAACAGGACAGGCCTGATCCGAGGTTTTCTGATTCCCGTACTGTCACCACATATTCTGTTGGTAAACTATGCAAACAGTGGTTGCAGCATTCGTCCCTAGACTCTGTAAAAAAGCATTTATCCCTCCTTTCAGGCAACATTGATCTGTCCGACTTTGTTTTGGGACCTCGTGGTCCACGACCGAAGAGGTTCATTTATGAAGCGTATAATGAACTCTGGAAGCTATCACAAATGGAAGCTGCATCCCGTCTTCGGGAAATAGACCAAGCAAATTTGGAAAAGGTGCTTGCTGTTGTTGACAATAGTATTAATACCCTGTCTTCCCGCATTTACACATTAGAGAATATTGTGTCCTCTGTTGTTGATATTGTACAAGATGATGTTTCTAGTTTGTACCATGGTCAAAATCAATTGCGTTCAGTAATGCAGTTTGCGTGGACTTTGCAGACCCTGAAGTTAGGTAAAGTTCCTTGGAATTTCTTGAACACCACCGCCCTATTTCTGCCTTTTAATTTGACTGAAAAACAGCAGTTTATGTCCATGAAAGATGCATCGTACACTTTGTTACATATTGAAAAAGTGGATCCTTTACCATTCTCTGTAGCGGAACTAGATTCTGCTGTGTGGCTAGTTCATGGGGTTATCGCTTTACCTTTTTCCTTGTTTGAATTTAGCTCATGCATGAAACATTATCCTGTGGGCCGTTTCCAGCCTTTGGGTAGTGCCTTCCTACATGAACTCTGGTCCTTGCCTTTCATGTATAAATGCCTTAGAGACGGCAAGGAAGTTTTTCTCACGGGGGAGTCTTGTGATTCAACTGTAGGTCATTCACTTATTTGTAAACATATTAAGCTGCACGGAGCTTGTAGCGTTTCCGTTCCAAATCTTGCATGTGTGCTCAAAGGTATTCCTGCTCCTGCTATTTCTCCCACTTTTACTTTGCTTACTAATGGTAGCTATTTGCTTTTAAATAACGAAGACTGTTGTGGCTTACAGGCCGGCATTCCGTATATTGTCACGGTTTCGCACAGAGTTGTCCGCTGCAAGAATGTGCTTTTTCCTCCCCTCACGACATCGTTGATAACTCTATTTGGCCTTCCATTCCTACCATGGAGGCAGATTTCAATAAGTTGAGCAGAATAAAGGCCCTATTATTGAATGAGGAGGTTATGCTCACATCCGCACGGGAGACATTCATTCTCCAGGTGGCGAGTACCCACAGTGAAATACAGGCCCTTTTGAACACTGACCTCCCCCAACATTTCAGGGAGTTAATTCATCGTATTTTTAACGCATCAAACACTGAGGGTCTGGTACACTTTTTTAAAGTTGTGGGGTCCGGCCTGGTGTCCACCTTCCAAACTATTTTCGGTGTGATACCAGCGTTCATTCATTCTATTTTCTCCAGCGTCTTTGGTGGATTCCCATTAATCCTCGCCTTGGCGGCTGGTGTCTTGCTGTTGGTCTGTTTTCTGCGCCATGGCTGCTCACCGAAGGGCCCTTCTCGATCCCGAACGCCTCCAGCTGCTCCGTGAGCGACTCCTGGACAGTTTCGGTGTCCTGCCATTGGTGACCATCAGTGTGTCATATACCCTTTCATTTCGCTTTGCGTATTTCACTTGCGTGCAACCTGTGATGTCTTGCATCCGCTGTCCTTTTACCTGGACCATGGATTATTGCCTCTCCAATTCGTCGTTGTCTGTTCCGGATTTTGTTCGGTTGGTGGGTCCCTTAGAGGCCCATGAACAGGACTGTTCCGTTACTGGCTGGATGACGCGTGCGGCTGCACTTGGGATTTTGGCACAATGGGATATCTGGGCGGCTTCTCAGGATCTCCTTCAACAGAGCTATATTGAATATCACGCAAGCTGTCCCGCATTGCTTTTGGATGCTCCGTCTTCTGAGGAACATTCCTGCTCGTTTGATCTGATGAACTGGATGGCGTCTATGTTTTCAGACACTTCCAATGATGTCCTCCTGGATGCTATAGCGTTTTTCTGCTCTTACACGCTCCTGGATTGAAAGACCTGCCTTGCTGGCTCTCATTTGTCCTTGGACACTTTTTGTTTTTTGTCCCTCTCCCTCATTGGGACTGCATAGCCTACAGGCATTTTTGTTCTGCTCGGCACCTTTGATCTCTGTCTTCGTCCTTTGTCTTGGCCGATGGACTGTCCAGGGGAGGGTGTCTTGTGGTTTGTGGCTTCCCGGCCCTGGCCTGCCTCGCTAAGTTGTCTTGGGCCTGGCTGCCATACTTCTTTCTTTTGCACACGTTACTCTGGGCCGTTGTTCTATCGACCTCTGCTCTTGCCAAGTTCTTCTTGCACTGTCTGCATTTTCTATCTTTCACCTTTTCTCCTGTTCACTTTGGGCTCAGACTGCACAACATGTACAAGGTCGAATAACAACATTTCCTTGTCTTGTTGATTTGGCCAGTCCCTTACACCTAGACATAACACTAGGTACAGCTGCCATGTAAAACTTAGTGTGCTTTTAATATTGCGGTTAGCCCGCTCTAGACACACTTGGAGACGACCTTTCCAGAGAGAAGAGCTGTGATTGTCTGCTGATGTAGTTTTGCATCTAGAGACTGAGGTATGGGGGTTCGCTAGTCAAAGCCCAGAGGTCTTCTATTTTCATAATAAACTGGCTTCCAGCACGGGGAGGGTGGTAATGTTAGTTAGACATATATCCACTGCTTTATGAGATGCTTTCCCCGTTCGTATTCTATGGAGTTGTAACTATGCTGATTATATTATTCATATGTATTATGCTAGTAGTACTGACACGTGTACTGTATCTTAGAGCACGTAAGTTGAAATAAACATTTTAACCTATACAGTGTCTCTGCTTACGCATGTTGTGGACAGGTACGAGTGAGTAACGAAAGAGTGTTCTTGCTTCTGCGAGTCCTGAGAGAGAGATACCGTGTTCTGGGTTGTCTAATCATTGGTACATTGGTGCTAATGGGACGCTAAGGCTAGTTGGGTTGGGGTTTTAGGTGCTAAGGGTTATGGTTGGCTCACCACTATATTCCGAGGTTCTATTATCCTGTGCATAGCTCTGTGTGTGCAGAATCCCTATGACAGTGCCTGTGGGGCTCAACATTGAAGCATCTTGCTGCTTGTGACCAGGAAAGGTACTTTATTCACATGGGCCTGCGTGGGTCCTGTAGCTGCCCTGCGCTTCCACATGGTCAGCCCAAACTATGAAAATCCATATCTCAACTTCTACTGATTGGGTTTTTGTCATTTTGGTCTTGTTTTACTCAGATAAATGCTCTCTATTTTTCTAAACCTGTGTGGAGTCTATTCATGGAGTATTCATTGTGGTCCTGCATGTGTGTGTGCACAAATACTTTACACATTGCCTCTTTAGATAAGAGGGTGAGCACAGGTTATGTTTTAGTGTGTGTCTAGCTTACCCTGACTGATGTGGTGGTTATTGCCTGACCTGGGTGCATACCTCAGCCAACTAGGAATCCCATTTCTAACAGTTATTTACCAAACTAACAGAAAACAAAATGCATACCTAGATATTTTCACTTACACTGTATTTGCAAAAGCTATTTCTTTATATAATGTAATGGTGCAACAATATTTAACTGTTATATTGTGAACGTAGACTCCAGTATATATATATATATATATATATATATATATATATATATATATATATATATATTCACTGAAAAACCATAGGTTTTAGGCACAGTTATAGTTAGTTGGACATTTCACTCATACAAAACCCGTGAAATTCCCCCGTTATAGTTAGTTCAGCTAACTATAACTCGCGCCTCCGCAATGCACTGCTGATGACGTCACATATTACATCAATGGTCAGTGACATCACTGATGACATCACTGATGACATCATGCAGTGACTGTGTGTTTCTGTAAAGTTTAAATATGTTTAATATATATAGGCAAAGGCGTATTGAAGAATGACTGGGTGTATAAGTGTCTCAATGGATGATTGAGTAGGTGCGTGACTGACTCTCCAAGTGAGTGATTAAACGTATCTTACTGAATGCATGGGTTACTGACTAAACTGTGTGAATGTCTGTATCCATTTGTCTGTTGGTGTGCGAATAGCTACATGAGTGTCTATATGGGTTATTGATTGGTTGTCTGAGTATCTGTATGGGTGCCTGAGTGTTTGTGTGGGTGGGGTGTGTGTGACTCTGTACATAGATGTGTGAGTGGGTGATTCACTGGGTGCATGATTTGAAGAGTGCATCTGTGATGGACTGCTTGGGTGTGTGAGTGTGTGTATCGGTGTGTTAGTGAGTGAATGTATATCTCAGTGGTACATGTGTGAGTAACGACATATGTAAAAGGCAGTATATATGTGTGTTAGAGTATTTAAAAGGCTATAAGTGAGAGTGTGTGATTGTGCGAGTGGCTGTATGGATACGTGTGTGCTTGTATCAGTGATTGTATAAGAGCGTAAGAATGTGCTAGTATTTGTATGAGTAAGTGAGCTGGTGTGTGTATCACTGTATAGGTGAGTAAATGGCAGTGTGATTAATTATTTGCATGACTGACTAGGTGTGTGAGTACCTCTATGGATGAGTGGCAGTGTGTGAGTGTCTATGTAGGTGTATGAGTGCATATGATAGTCCTGTACTGAGTGACCATAAGTATGAGTGACTGTACAGGTGAGTGAGTGGATGTGTGTGTAGACCTAAGAATCAATGAGTGTGTATGTAGTTATTGGTGTTGGAGTGTCTATGGTTTTGAGAATGGCAGTCTGTAATTTACAGTGGGTGTATCAAAAGTTATATTAGGGTGTGAGAAGATGCATCAAATTATCACATGGATGATGTCATCAGTGATGTCATCAGTGATGTCATTTGAGATGTCATCAGTGATGTCACTGACCATGTCATAAGTGATGTAATATGTGACGTCATCAGCAGTGCATTGCGGGGGCGCGAGTTATAGTTAGCTGAACTAACTATAACGGGGAAATTTCATGGGTTTTGTACGAGTGAAATGTCCAACTAACTATAACTGTCCCTAAAACCTATGGTTTTTTCAGTGAATTTCAAAGGTTTTTTAAATGCTAATTTCTAACTATAACGTGTCTGAAACCTATGGTTTTTTCAGTGAATTTCAAAGGTTTTTTAAATGCTAATTTCTAACTATGCCTACAGAGGTAGGACATGTGAAGAAAGAAGAAAAACGCACAAAAAGAAGCAAAAGAAATGCAGAAAGAAGCAACAGAAGTCCACAAAGACGAAGAAAAGTGCAGGAAGAAGCAAAAGATGTGCAGAAAGAACCAACAGAGGAGCAGAAAGAGGCCTTGTTCCAAAATCATCCTGTGCCCACAACTTTTTCCGACGTGTACTGGTGGTAACTGACTCTGACTAACAAGAGCCAGTGCTATGCTAAAACACACTTAGAATACAGTGAAAACACCTACATACACTAGGGAACACTATGCGTTCCCCTGTGATTAGCATGACCTCCTCTGTAAGTCCCTAGTACATAATAGGGCAGGGGGGTTAAAACTATCTCTTAAAACGCGCTACAGGGCGCGTTTGCACAGTGGTGAAGGGAGGGGGGGCCTGAGGTGACATGTGTGCAAACGCGCCCCGTGGCACCTTTTAAGTTGCCGGATTAAGTCCCCTTGAATCCTGAGTGTCCCTGGTGCCCAACTAGCCCCCCAGGTACCTACAGTTAGGACCACAGAGCTGAGTTGCAGAGAGGCGTTCCGAGGCCACGCACCTTTTTTCCCCTCTCTGCAACGCAACTCTGTTGTGCTTACTGAAGGTACCTGGTGGGCTAGTTGGACTCCAGGGACCCTCAGGATTGAAGGGACTTAATCCCCCAACTTAAAACACGCCACGGGGCCTGTTTGCACACATGTCACCTCAAGCCCCGCCCCTCCCTTCACCACTGTGCAAACGCGCCCCGTGGCGCGTTTTAAGTTGAGGGATTAAGTCCCCTTGAATCATGAGGGTCCCTGGGGTCCAACTAGCCCACCCTGTACCTCCAGTATGCACCAGGGAGCTGTGTTGCAGAGAGGTGTTCAGAGGCCACGCCCCTTTTTACACCTCTCTGCAACGCAGCTCTGTGGCGCTTTCTGGACGTACCTGGTGGGCTAGTTGGCCCCCAGGGACCCTCAGGATTGAAGGGATTTAATTCCCCATCTTAAAACGCGCCACGGGGCCTGTTTGCACACATGTCACCTGAAGCCCCGCCCCTCCCTTCACCACTGTGCAAACGCACCCCGTGGCGCGTTTTAAGTTGGGGGATTAAGTCCCCTTGAATCCTGAGGGTCCCTGGAGTCCAACTAGCCTACCATGTACCTCCAAAAGCGCCACAGAGCTGCGTTGCAGAGAGGTGTAAAAGGGGCATGGCCTCTGTACACCTCTCTGCAACGCAGCTCCCTGGTGCATACTGGAGGTTCCTGGTGGGCTAGTTGGCCCTCAGGGACCCCCAGTATTCAAGGGGAATTCGTTCTCCTCAGCAAACGAGCCAGGGGGCGCGTTTGCAGAGTGCTGCCAAGGAGGGGGCATGGCCTCCAGCGCGATGCCAGTCTTTTTATTTATTTTTAAAAGGGGGCTGTGTGGCCCCCCTTCTTTTTAATTATTTTGGGCCCTGGGGACCCCATCCCCCAGGGCCTGACCCCCTTTTATTTAAAAAAAAAAAATGGAACGGGAAGGGGACCACGTGGACCCCCCTCCCGTGGCCAATTTCGGCCCGGGGACCCCATCCCCCGGGTCATTGCCACATTTTTCTTTTTTGTTTTTTGATGGAGGGGGGCTGCGTTGCCCCCCTCCTCAAGCCTCCTTAGGCCCCGGGGACCCCATCCCCCGGGCCCGGCCTTTTTTTAATTTTTAATTTTGTAATTTGGGGGAGGGGGGCTGCGTGGCAGAGAGGTGTAAAAAGGGGCGTGGCCTCTGTACACCTCTCTGCAACGCAGCCCCCTGGCGCATTCTGGAGGTTCCTGGTGGGCTAGTTGGCCCCCAGGGACCCCCAGTATTCAAGGGGAATTCGTTCCCCCTCTGCAAACGCACCAGGGGGCACGTTTGCAGAGTGCTGCCAAGGAGGGGGCGTGGCCTCCAGCGCGATGCCGGTCTTTTTATTTATTTTTATTTTTTTTAAAAGGGGGCTGTGTGGCCCCCCTTCTTTTTAATTATTTTGGGCCCTGGGGACCCCATCCCCCAGGGCCTGACCCCCTTTTATTTAAAAAAAAAAATGGAACGGGAAGGGGACCGCGTGGGCCCCCCTCCTGTGGCCAATTTCGGCCCGGGGACCCCATCCCCCGGGTCATTGCCACATTTTTCTTTTTTGTTTTTTGATGGAGGGGGGCTGCGTTGCCCCCCTCCTCAGGCCTCCTTAGGCCCCGGGGACCCCATCCCCGGGGCCGGCCTTTTTAAAGTTTTTATTTTTTATTTTGTCATTTGGCTGAGGGGGCTGCGTGGCCCCTCTCCCGGGCCACTACTTGCCCCGGGGACCCCATCCCCCGGGGCTGGCCCTCTCTGTTGGGGACTGTGGGGGGTCCCCAATCCCCCCACGGTCCCGCCTGCTCCCCGCGTCCCTCGGGGGCCGGCATTGCTTTTCCACATGGGGAGCTGCTAAGATGCAGCTCCCCGTGTGGAAAAGCAATTTGCTTTGAATTTTGGAAGAGAGAGCAGGTTTCCCTGCTCTCTCTTCCAAAATTCAAAGCAAATTTGCTATGACAGGACGGGAGCCGCGAGGCTCCCGCCCTGTCATAGCAAACAGCAGTGTCCGGGGGTAGGCACCCCAGGACACTGCAAGAGCCGGCCCTGGGGGGTGGTGGTCCCCAGGGCCGTCACAGGCTCCAGGAGGGGGGCCGCGTGGCCCCCTCCCAACATGTTGAAAGCCCCGGGGAGGTGGCGCAAAAGTGGCGCATGGGGCTTGTAAATCTGCCGCTAAGTGTTATGTCCATGCATAGAAACTGATGGGCTGGTTGGGGTCAAACACTCCTCTCTACATTTCCTAAACTATCCTCTCTGAGCCATTAGCTTCTTCGATTTGGTTTTATGGTGGATGTCCTAACTACTTCTTTCATGCACTACTTCTCTTGGAGTGCCCTGTGCAGCCATTTTATATGAACCCCTACGTTCCTGGCTAAGGTACTATGGAGTAAGGATTGGAACATATTAGCATAAAATTAGAAATATGAAATTCACCAGCTTTTTTCTACCCGTGCAGTGGAATCGGATTTGATCTGCCACTATGCAGGTAGTAAACATTAAAGCTCAGCAAAGTTGCTTTTGGGGGCACTGCGAGGGTATGGGCAACGCACTTACCTTAAAGGTAATTGAAGCAAGTTAAAGACATTGGTTGGGCCCCATCAGCGCACTTGGAGGCAGGGACCAAGCACAGCCTCTCCTGCTGGGGAACTTGTTTGATGCACTGTCAGGGGCCGGACTGTGTAATTAAAATAATGCTATCACCATTAAAGTAATTGCATTGTCCGTCCCCTAACAGTGCCTGATGGCACCCGGATTCCTCATTTCCGGCATGCCTCTCTACGTGGAATAAGCAATGTTTTTGCTGTTGGGCCTAGTGTCTGCATTTCGACCAGAGTAAATGGGTGGAACTGTCTAATAGTTGGAATCTGTTCACTGCAATTCTTTTTATTTTTTTTAAAGTAATTTGCCTAACTATACTATAGAGCTCAGTACTGAGTAGCAAAATGTGCACCCACCATCTTTGTCGTGCCAGTGGAGAATGGTTCAAGTAATGCCACTTATGGCAAAGTGTGTGAGCCACCTTCTGTTCTTAAATTTGGATCAAAAGGCACATACATGGTTCTACTACCTGCATCAGCCATTTTTCAGGGGGCACTCCTGTTCTTGCCTGGAGATCAGAAGCGGTAAAGGGCTAAAGTTATGCACACAAACAAGGTGGCTATCTTCATACTATGAAGAATTACAAATGAGTTTTTCATCTTCCATAAGCTCCTGTCAAAATTAATTTGGGTTGTAAATGCATCAGTGTCAATCAAGAAAATACTATTTTTCTCGATGATATAGAAACAGTATTTTGCGCTGCCCCTGCAAGAGGACTGTTTCAAAGTTGATTCAAGATGTCCATCTGGTGCTTGCATTTGCTACTTGCCATATTTGCATCTATGCTTCTTTCTATCAATCAATCAGGGGTTTGTTAAAGCGCGACTACTCACCCGTAAGGGTCTCAAGGCGCTAGGGGTGGGGGGGGTGCAGGTTCCATTCCATCAAAGAGGGGGTCTGTCGAAGAGCCAGGGTTTGAGATTTTTTGCGAAGATGGGTAGCGATGTTGTCTGTCTGAGGTGGAGCGGAAGGGCGTTCCATGCTTTGGCCACGAGGAAGGAGAAGGAGCGGCCTCCCGATCTGGTCTTTCTGGTGTGGGGGACCACGGCGTAGGAGAGCTGGGCTGATCGTAGGGTCCTTTGCGGTGCGTGGAATTTGAGTCGGCTGTTCAGGTATGCTGGTCCGGTGCCGTGGAGGGCCTTTTGTGCGTGGGTGAGCATCTTAAAGGTGATTCTCGTCTCGATGGGGAGCCAGTGGAGTGTGCGCAGGTGCTGGGAGATGTGGCAGTGTTTTGGCAGGTTGAGGACCAGTCTTGCGGCGGCGTTCTGGATGTTCTGTAGCTTGCGGGTGAGGTTTTTGTTTATTCCAGCATAGAGTGCGTTGCCGTAGTCGAGTCTGCTGGTGACCAGGGCGTGAGTGACGGTCTTTCGGTGTTCGAGGGGGATCCATTTGAAGGTCTTACGAAGGAGGCGGAGGGTGTGGAAGCAGGAAGACGAGACAGAGTTGATCTGGCGGTCCATTTTGAGCTCGGAGTCCAGGATCATTCCCAGGTTGCGTGCGTGGTCTGTGGGGGTTGGCGGGTTTCCGAGGGTGGGGGGCCACCAGGTGTCGCTCCAGGCGTCGGGATTTGGGCCCATGATGAGTACTTCTGTTTTGTTGGAGTTTAGTTGTAGGCAGCTGTTTTTCATCCATTTGGCGACGGCTTCCATGCCTTCTCGAAAGTTGCGTCTGGCGGTGTTGGGCTCGTTGGATAGGGAGAGGATGAGCTGGGTGTCGTCTGCGTATGACACGATGTTGAGTCCGTAGGTTCTGACGATGGGGGCAAGTGGAGCCATGTAGACGTTGAAGAGTGTCGGGCTGAGGGAGGAGCCCTGGGGGACTCCGCAGGTGGTAGGTTTGGGGTCCGAGAGGAAAGGGGGGAGTCTGACCCGCTGCGTCTTGCCGGAGAGGAAGGAGCAGATCCAGTCGAGGGCCTTGTCCTGGATTCCTGCGTCGTAGAGTCTGCGTATTAGGGTGCGGTGGGAGACTGTGTCGAACGCCGCTGATAGGTCGAGGAGGATGAGGGCTACTGTTTCTCCTTTGTCCAGTAGGGTGCGGATGTCGTCTGTTGCGGTGAGGAGGGCGGTTTCCGTACTGTGGTTTTTTCTGAAGCCAGATTGGGAGGAGTCGAGGATGTTGTGTTCTTCAATGAATGTGGCGAGTTGGCTGTTGATGGCTTTCTCGATGACTTTCGCTGGGAACGGGAGCAGGGAGATGGGTCTGTAGTTTTTGAGGTCGGTGGGGTCCGCTGAGGGTTTCTTTAGGAGGGGGTTGACCTCGGCGTGTTTCCAGTCGTCGGGGAACGAGGCGTTCGCCAGGGAGCGGTCGATGGTGTGGCGGAGCATGTGTGCGATGTTGTCGGCGGCTCTGTTGAAGATGTGGTGGGGGCAGGGGTCCGTGGGGGCCCCTGAGTGGATTGACTTCATTGTCTTCAGTGTGTCTTCGGTGGTGAGGGCTGTCCAGTCGTCAATCGCTGGTTTCCGGGTGTCGGGGGTGGTTGGTGAGAGTTCAGTGTGTTGGTTGTCTTCGTCGAAGTTGTCGTAGATGCTCTTGATTTTGTGGTGGAAAAAGTTGCTGAGTTTGTCGCAGAGGTCTTGTGAGGGAGGGATGTCGGTAGACTCGCTGGTGGGTTGGGCGAACTCCTTGATGATGCTGAAGAGTTCCTTGCTGTTGTGCGCGTGGGTGGAGATTCTGTCTTCAATCGCTTTTTTCCTCGTTTCTCTGATGAGTTGATGGTGGGCGTTGGTGGCGGCTCTGAAGTTGTTGTGGGCTATACATCTAACATGAGTTTTCCAATATGTACAAGGAAAGCGAAGATAAAACGTGTTCCTTATATATACCTTCACCTTAAATCTATACCTAGAAGTCAGTGTTCGCCCTCTTTAAGGACACCCAACAAGTGGTCATTCATTACACTGCTGAGAGAATAGTGAGAAGCAGGGAACAAGGTCTATGCAGGGATACAAGTCCCTAAGGAAGCAAGAGTAAGAGCGTACATGACTGCTTTATCAATATAACAATTTACATTGTACTTATGCAGTAGGAATGGACGGATACTGCCTCCCAACTCAAAGTTCTTTTGCCTATCTGCTGTGTTTAACAGTGTCACACCTCTCATCTTAATACCCTACCTACAACATCACTGCTTCTGCCTTTGCTCTCCTCTGTAGCCACCTTTGGTCAGCTGGAAGCTTATGTACTTTTGCCCAGTAAAAAGCCACTAACCCACGATAGGTTTAAGTAGTCTGCGATCTCTGTCACTAAACTAGTGTTCTCACTACCCTCTGCACTTAACTCCTCCTCCCCCATTGCACTCCACACTTTTGTCGCCCCCATATTGTCTCTCCCTCAGAGGATCAGCAACACATGCCCAGTGGTCAGCCGATTAAATGAACTAAGAACAAGCAGATAAAGGGATTTAGTGACAGAAGAACCCCTTTGACAGTGATTAGGTATCAATGATAGAAAGTCAATGCAAGCAACGGTGTAGACCGCTGAGTTTTTTTTTCTGAATGGGAACCGGCCACTCTGCAAGATGCTGTGCTAAGCTTTTGACTGCCTGCTCACAATTCTCAGCTGTAAATTGCATTTTTGAACACTATTAAAATCACTAAATGATTTAAACCTGAAATATAAAATTCACATGTACCTTTAAAGCGAATCGATCTTCTTCTTCTGCCGGGAGTTTATTTTAGGATTGCAAGGAGTCTGGGCCTTAATAAATGCTCTGCGAAAGTGTGAAACAGTGTATTAGCATTGATAAGAGGGATTAATTCAGGTTAATCTCCTCCCAAGCTATCATCCCAAGAAGATAATACATGGCAGTGAGGCGCATGGAATATGCATTTTCATCAAGGAAATTAAGCACACTAATTGATACAATATATTGTATATTGTTAGACCTGGCATCCTTGGCGTGGTTTTCCCTGACTTTTTGGCCTCTACCCCTGTGTTTTTGATGCTGAGCTGGATTTAGTTTTTGCTGGCTTAGATGCTTTGGGCACTTTGCCACTGCTGATCAGTGTCAAAGTGCAAGTGCTCCCTGTGTAAATTGATATTGTGATTGGTTCTCCCTGATTAACATATTTGTTTTACCAGTAGGTCCCTAGTAAAGTGCACTAAGTGTGCCAGGGCGGCTAAATCAAATGCTACTAGTGGGCTTGCAGCACTGATTGTGCCACCCGCATGAGTACCCTGAAAAGATGTCTCAGGCCTGCCACCGCAGTGCCTGCTCGCAGTTTGTTAACTGCCTTGTCGACCTGCAAGTGCACCCACTTGCCAGGCCTTACCCTTCCCTTTTCTTACACATAGGACATCCCTATGGTAGGCCCATGGTACCCCCCTGGGCAGGGTGCAGTGTATGTGAAAGGTAGGACATGTACTGGAGTGTGTAACATGTCCTGATAGTGAAATACTGCCAATTTCGTTTTTCACTATTGAAAGGCTATCTTGCCCCATAGGACAGAATGGGGAATGCTTTGTAACATTTTACAAGCATATCTTCCCATATGGATAAGATTAAAAAATGGAGTTTGGTATCCCTGAACTCAGGATTTAATAACACATCTTTTAGTAAAGATGTTTTTTAAATTGTGTGTTTGAAAATAGCCACTTTTAGAAAGTGGCTATTTTCTTGTACAACCATCCTGTGTGCCTCTGCCTGTTTGTGGATTGACTGTCTGGCTTTGGAGTGACAGGGGCTGGGGAGGTGCAGTGGCTCCAGGAGTCTGGATGAGTCAGCACTAGGCTGCATAGGCCTGATCTGCATTTGGGGTGGTGGGAGGAGTAGCACTTGTACCTGAATAGGGATGTGCCTGCCTTCCACAATGCTGGCTCCACCCCCCTGTGGTGTGTCTGGAGCCAAGGCTCACACTGACCATGGATGTTATTGTGCACTTGCAGAGTGCCCCTCAGAACTGGTTTGAACTGGGCTCAGAGCCCCTTGCACAAAGAGAACAAAGACATTTTGGGGTATAAGTATCAGAACCAAAACCCCAGACTTTAGAACATTCCTGGAATTCAAGAGGAACCTTTGCCAAGGAGAAGAGTTGGAGAGACTGAGGAGAAGTACTGCCCTTTCTGTGTGTCTGGGGATGGCCTGCAGTTGCTGTTTCTGCCAAGAAAAGAAGAAGGACTTTGCTGTGTGCTGTGTCCCCTGCTTGAAGGAGATCTCCAAGGGTCTGAAGTGTGCTGGCATCCTATTAAGAAGTCTCAGGGACACAAAAGACTTCCTGCAAATCTGCTGGTGCTGCTGGACTCTGCCATCTGTGAGTCCTACCCTTGCCTGATGTGCCTGCTGTATTATGATTGGCTATCCATGATTGGCATATTTGATTTGCTGGTAAGTCCCTCGTTCAGTGCACTGTGTGGGCCCAGGGCCTGTAAATCAAATGCTACTAGAGGGCTTGCAGCACTGGTTGCACCGCTCACATGAGTAGCCCTTTAAATGTGTCTCAGACCTGACACTGCAGTGTCTGCATGCACAGTTTTAACAACCATGTTGACCTAGCAAGTGCACCCACTTGCCCGGCTCTAAGCTTCCCTTTTCTTACATGTAAGGCACCCCTCAGGTGGCCCAAGGTACACCCATGGGCAGGGTGCAGTGTATGTAAAAGGTGGGACATGTGCTGGTGTGTTTTACATGTCCTGATAGTGAAATACTGCCAATTTCGTTTCGTTGCAAAATCTGCACTTCGAGGTACAGCAACAACATCCCATGATGCTGCCAACATGAAACTCCAGCAAGACCGTCCACTATGCCCAACTGGATCTTTGTTCTACAGCGAGGACCATCCACAATGCCAGGTCTACTTTTTCCACTACAGTGATGACCCAGACATTTCTAAAACCTAGATGACTAGCAGAGTCCAGGGTGATGTGGCTTGTCCGAATCTCACTACATTTTTTTCTTAACCATAGTTCCCAGCAAACACAAAAAATATGCATAACAATACACAATTTCGCTGATTGAATGCTTTTTTCGCATCGAGGGCTATAACTGCCAAAGGGATGTTATGTGCAGTGGCAAGGTCTATAGAGCCGAAAAGAGCATATGTCAATTCATTTAGCGATCGTCCTCTTCTGAAACCGTTCTGGTCATCATGAATAAGATCACACATAATTCCGTTAAGCCTTTCAGCCAGAATTTTAGCATAGATTTTATAGTCATAATTTAATAATGACACCGGTCTATATGAATCGCAGCTCTTTGTACACTTCCCTGGTTTCAAAATTAATGTAATAATGGCTTTGTTCCATGACTCTGGTATAAGCGCTCCTTTTTCGAAAATCTCATTAAATAATTCTGTCGGAATGAGCCCTAGGACTCCTGATAGTGCTCTATAAACCTCATGCAGCAACCCATCCGGGCCTGCTGCCTTCCCCTGCTTATCAGCCTTACGTGCTTGTTCCACTTCCAGATTTGTTATCTGACAAATCAGGGCAGAATTTTTCTCTTCCTTCAATCCTTCACAAAAGTCCGGGTTTAGCCAGCTTTCCACCTCTTCTTGCATAATCTTTAAATCCTCTTCATATACCTTTCCAAAATAATTGATGAAGGCTCCCTCAATCTCCTTGCTACTCTTTACCACTGCCCCAGTGTCCTTACATTAATTTCACCGACCAAATTCCTCACTTGATCTGTTTTTATTTTACATGCAAGTAATTTACTGCAGTTTTCCCCATATTCAGTGGGCGAGTTTGCTAACCTCCCATCTTTTTTTAACCCTTTCCTCTAGTGTAGAGGATAGATTTTTTTTAGGTTCAGTAACTCTACCTGTAAAGCCTCTGTCTCTCCATGCTTTAAATTTAACATGGCTATTTCATCTTCTGTTACTCTTATTCACTTTTCCAGGTTAGTAACCTCCCCCTAGTATGCCTGCCTCTTAGCTGCCAACAGACTGCCTATTCTTCCCCTTAAATAAGCTTTGTAAGAGTCCCATACCACTCCACAGGGGCAGAACCTAAGTTGAATTGAAAAAAATCTTTAGTCTCCTGATTTAATATTTCTACCAATTCCTGGTCAATAACAAAGTACGGTCCATTGTCCATCTGGTCTGTATATTCTTATCTGTTAAGGCCAAGTCTAATAAAACAGCAGAATGGTCTGATAGATGAGCCCCTATATGTTTATTGTCCTGCACCTGATCTTTTAAGTTAGAGTCTATTAGAAAATAATCAATCCTGGATTCTATTATTGTAGGTGTATCCTCTTCTAATCCCTGCTCTCTGTCGCCATATATCGCATAAGCCCATTTGTTTTATGGACAGTTTTATCTGTACCACCATCTTTTGATTAACTAGTGATCTACTTCTAGTTGACCTATCTAGAGTGCTATTCAGGACTGCATTAAAATCTCCTGCTATTGTAATGGGGTCTGGGAAATTCAACAATTCTGCCAACATCTCTCTAAAAGGGGTTGTTTCATCTGTATTGGGTCCATAATATCCCACTAATGTAAGGCCTTGTCCATACGCCACCAATTTTACTATAAGCCATCTTCCTGAACTATCTGAGACACTCTCTTTAATCGTTATCCTAGCGTCTTGTTTTAACAAAATGGCCACCCCTTTTGTAACTGATGATTGTTTTGTACATATTATTTGTTGTACCCATCTCCTTGATTTAAATATCTCTAAACACTCCTTCTCGATCAAGTGTGTCTCTTGTAGAATAATTACTTGAGCGGGGTGATCTTTTATGTATTGCAATAATCTTTCCCTCCTACCCTTTACCCTAACCCATTCACATTCCAGGATAGTATCTTGATTCATGCTATCTTATCCCCAACCATCCTCTTGTAAATGTGAAATAGTATCTGGTGAATCTGAAGCTCCTGAGGTTATTTTACTTTTTATCCCACATGCTCCCCACCAGGTGCCTCTTCCCCCACCACACTCCCCCATTCCTAGAGAACCTTCCCCCCTCTCTTCATGGCCTCAGCCTTATGGGTGCCCCTCCTAGTGTGCCCATCTCCATTATGTGTGTTCTAAAAAAGAAGCGTGAAGGCCCAACCTATATCTCAAATTTGTAAATAGATTAATTAATTACCAGGCCTTCAACTGCTCTCCATAAATTTGTCCACTTCACTTGGACAGCAAAAAATATGCATTTTATTATTTAACATCACTTTTAGGACTGTTGGGAACTTCAACTGTACTGTGGCACCTAATTTCTTCAGACGGTCAATCCTCTTTCCCAATTCCCACTGTCTGTTGGATGTGATATTGGAGATATCAGACCTTATCTCACATGTAACCTCATCTACTTTTATTGATTTAGTTTTCAAAGCTCTTAACAATATCTGCTCGTTTAGGCTGAAGCCGAGAACATTGATCAGAATCTTCCTCTAAAGGGATCCCTGTGGACCCTTTGGATATCCTTAAAAATGTCCTGTTTGGGATCTTCCAATTGCAGTCCTCTTTTGATCAGGTTAACCACAAACGATTTCAGATCTCCCCCCTCTGCTCCTTCCGGTACATTCAAGATTCGTAAATTATTCAGTCTCTGATTATTTTCCAATACCTCCAGCCTCTCCTGATGGCCCTGTTCTTTTGCTTTTAAGGCACCGATATCCTGTTTATTGGCTTGGACGCTGATCCTTAGCCCTTTTACCGATTCTTCAAGGATAGCAGTTCCATTTTTGAGATCATCTATCTTTTTCTCAAGATTCTCACAGGCCATCCTAATCCCTCTTTGATTGGCTTCTGAGATCTCGAACCTGCTCTTAATTTTTAGGAGAGAGCCGCAATCAGGGCCCCTACTGACTGCCCTTTGTCATTCCTCACATCATCCTTCCTTATAGAGACCCTTGTTCCAATCTCATCTGCGGTCAGTTGTACCTCAAGTGACGGTTTATAGGTTTGGAGTGTTGAGGATAAAGAATCTCTTCTTGGGCTTCTCTCTGAGGCCTCTCCAGAACCCAATACAACTAACTGATGATTATCTGAACCTGCCACTGAAGTTACTGGGTCATCCATAGTCAACACCTGAAATCTGTTTGGGCTAATAACCTTTGTACAGTCAGACATGGCATTCTCTCCCAGGGAATCTACCTCCCCCGGCATTCACCCCCTTCTGACCTCCCTTACCTGTCATACATTCTCTTTCACAAAATATCAGGGATTTTGGGAGAACTTTAAAAAAGGTTCTAAGGGAGGGCATAACCCTGACCATTTGATCTACCTTACTCTGTCTCCGTTCTATTCTCTCCAAATTATGCTTTTTATTTGCAGCAGTTTTTTTCAAGATTGGAACTATAGTTTCTGCCTTACTCCCCCCAGCCCCACCTTCCTCCTCCTCAATCTTATCAAAAAGGTGCCCCCCTTTCCTGGCACTCCTCCAAGAATACCTCAAATTGTTTTTCTCTACCACCGTCCTCTAAGAGCTACCCTCTCCAAACTAGCCTCACCTCTACTTTTGCTTTACCTTTCCCAGTGCGTCCCTTCACTTCCCGGGCTGGCCTCTACTCTCTAGCATCTCCTGCTTGTACCTCCCCCTGAATTTCTTGATGTTGAGAAGCTGAGGATTCTGGCTCAGTCTCAGCGTGACCCCTGAGGCTGTCTCTTCCCCCCCTGCCGCAAAAGGGAATTCTGGCCGCCACCGGCCGACCTCTACGTAACTCGAGCATGGCTCTCAACCAGCGTTGCTCTCCCTCACCGGCGCCCGCTGTGACTGTACCTCGGAGTGTCTTTAGCTGGCCTCAGGTTAGTAAACTTTCCTGTTATGCTATCCAAGCAACTCCTCTTCTTACTATCTGCTAAATTTCTTCACCTCATAATCATGAGCTTGTCAGGCATCTGCTCTTCTTTCACCCCCGTTAATTTCGGCACATTAGGGGAAAGCTCCCGCGACCCGCCACTAGCCGGCTGCCATGTTCTCCTTTCTCTCACACTGGTTCCTTGAAATCCCTACATTTAGGAGACAGGTTCTGTAAATCACTTGCCTCAATATATAATTCACCGACCACCAAAGTTTTGTTTGGTGAATGGGAGTCTGACGCCCCCCTTTAAGATAACTAAAGGGATCTCCCCCTTTAAGTGGAATAGCTGGGAGAAAAAACTAGCTTTGTACGCTGACGACCTTATGATTTATATGGGAGATCTGCAGGCCACTCATGCGCAAGTGGTTAAGTTGACCACGGATTTTGGCAAGGTTGAGGGATATGAGATCAACAGAGAAAAGACAGAGATAATGGCATGGAATATCAAGGAAGGAAAGGAGGGGATTAAGAAAGAGATGCGATACTTGGGGGTTAGAATAACAAAAGATATCACAGTACTTCCAGAGGTAAATTTCATGAAGGCCATGAAGGAAGTTTGCAATTTAATGGCGAGTTGTTCACATTTACCTTTAACTATTTTTGGTACAGCCAATTTGGTAAAAATGGTTATTATTCCAAAATTCACCTCCCTATTTAACTCAATACCACTACCTTTTAAGACTGAGTGGTTTGAAAAATTGCAAGAACAGATAGGCAGCTTTATATGGGCACGAAAAGGACCCCGGATCGCATGGAAGAAGCTGAGGAGGAAAAAAGAGAAAGGGGGTCTAGCTCTTCCGGATTTGCAATTCGAAGCTTGGGTGTTTCTGCATAAGAATGGGAAAATGCTCTTGGATAGACCCCAGTGTTCAGAGATAGGTAGACTGCTTTCTGCAATGCTAAAAGAGGTAAAAGGGGGGACCTTAGATTTATGCAGAAGTTTGCAGAGCCTAAATATTTTAAAAAGGTGAGGCTGAAAGTATTACAAGGTATGGAGGAAACCTGGTATTGCATTAGGAGAAGGATAAAACTACCATATTATAGTAGTTTGGCCCCTATTTGGGATTCTCCTGGCTCTCCTGAGCGGTCCAAGGACAAGTTAGCATGCCCTTTGAAGGAAGCCGGTATCTTGAGATGGGAGCACTTACTGAACGAAGGACAGCTAATAACATGGGAGGAGTGCCGAGAGATGACGATTGATTCTGCGTTGAAATTTAAATTCTTACAAATACAAAGTTGGTTTCAATCTCCCAGTACAAAGATAGACGGTCCTAACGTATTTGAAGGAAAACTGCTGCTGGATGCACCTAAGACTAAAGAAATCTCAACATGGTACTGGCTGATGATCGACATGACTGAGGAGATGTTTACGCTGCCACAAGAGGTGTGGGGAAAACACTTGCCGGAGCTCCCGCTGGAAAGCTTATGGAAAGTATCAATGAGTTTGCTTTACAAGTTGGTTAAACCTGCCTTTTTAAGAAAGAAGCATTTGTTTTCGATCCATAGGGCATATTGGACCCCACTCAGGTTGTCGAAATTTGGGAGCTGTAGAGTCGTAGCATGTCCTAAGTGTGGGCTAAACAAAGCAGATGATATACATATGTTTTTGGAATGTCCAAGGATACAATCATTCTGGGAAGATGTGAGTAAGACTTTATCCGATATTCTTGAGGTCCAAATTCAGGTAAGCCTATCTCTTGTCTATTTTTGATTATTAAATATACAAATAAGAGCTAATAGGGATCAGTCGAAATTATTGTTTTATGCAATACTTTTGGCACGTAGAGAGATCTGTAGGAAGTGGGTAGATCCTAATCCCCCTTATATAATGATTGGATACAGGCTGTGAAAAGCATTATTAGGTTAGATATGGTACACTCTGGAAGGAACGATATGCCTTTTAGCTTCCCTTGATAAGCTGGATAGAAATAGAGGGTTAGGGGACAGAAGATATGTCCTATGATTATGCTTTTATGCCTCATGATGCACTCTTTCTACCATGTAAGGTCTACATGGTAGATAAGAGGAGTGCAGGAGTCTTGGCCATGTCAACTAAAGGGCAGAACCCTCCCCTTTCACTTCCAGCATTAGGGCAGGATTTCATAAAGCAATGCTATGGAAAGTGAACCTGAGGCGAATGAGGAAAATAAAAAAAATAAAAATGCTCAATTTCGCCTTTGGTTCCATTCAAGATGGTTACAGTATTTGGGTTGGGGTCCCAAGTCAGCTGACAACCATAGTTTCATACCAACATGGCGCATTTCTTAAAACCAGGTACCCAGGGAATTCAGGGCGATGTGGCTTATGTGGGTAAAATTATGCTTTTTGGATGAGCACAACCCACACCACCATTGACTCCTCCAGTATCTACCTTTCACAAATGTATGGGGTTGGTAGGTTTCTGTAGGTTCCAGGTGATCCTGGACCACAATACTGCAGCCACATCCTATGTGAGGTAAACATTGTCAGGCAAATGTTTAACACAATGAACCAAGGGACCCAACTGAATACACTAAATACCGGCGTGGTGCCAGCTAATAGAATACTTAATGTGTTCTCACATGTCTTGCAACATCTAGCATAGTTAGTCATAACTGTAGCATCTAATACTTCAATGTCTCCACACCATATGTGCTATACCAAGGACTAATACTCTCACCTATTCTCTTCACTTGGGAACCCTGATGTACAATTTGAACATCAAAGGGCATATTAATCACCGACTGATATCTTAAGGTGTAACTAGCACAGTTCTTCTTACATTCATAAGCTGGAACGAAAAGTTGAGTTTCATATGGCCGTCTGGAACTCAATCCCTCAAAAACAGTGACACACAAACATTCACAGTTCCACCTTATCAGCTGGGTGACAAACATGCATCAACGAAGAACAGCAATGTGCCCAATTTCAAATTTAACAGCACTTTCAAAATAGCATGCTTTGTAGAATTACTCTACGCCAACAATAGGTTTCTTGAGTAGTTACATTGGGGGCAGCATAATGGCATCACCTATGAAGAGAAGGCCCACCTTCATTAACATTCAGCACCAGTCTCCATTACAAAAAAACCTAAATCAATACTATTTAAAGCAAATATCACAGGGCAGGGCACACCGCTGTCGCATTCCTCAAACAACACTGAATATGCCATTTATGTAGACAATGGGTTTGCCTTTTGACAAATGTTTTAATGCAGTCGTAGTCTTTGTTTCTTAGTTCATCTTTGAACAATGCCAGATGTACATCCACTACATTACGCCTCAGTTGCACTACATTAGTATTACGTGCATTTTGTTTGTGAGGTTTGCTCAGGAGAATTCACATCATAGACCTTTGCTACTCGAGTTTCTCTCGGGTTTTTGTAAATATGGATCCTCCAATTTCACACAACATCCAAAAAAAGTATGTCCTATGTTGTGATCATTTAAAATTCACTAATCAGGGAGGGTGGCCAAAACATCTTGGTGCATCCTCGTCATGTCTTGGTGACATTTCACAAGATTATTTAAGGCACAGGTGTGCCTGTCAAACATGTGATGGTGTGCGTGGAGGGAGTCTGAAATTTCAGATAGCGTAACTCCTAGTGGATGAGTAGCCTGCTGCACAACAGTGTGGAAAAATTCTTCCTCTCAGTGGGCAAAATGAGATTATAACATACCCTTCTTGTGGGACACCCTCAGATGATGCAGGGACAGAATATCGAGTAAAAAATATCGAATTGCACAAATATCGTGGCAAAAATATCGTGGGTCAGGAATATCGACAGACAAATTCTTGTGGTCAAGAATATCGATTTTAGGTAAGTAATATTGATTTAAAAAATATCGAAGTGTTTAATATTGTTTGCAAAAATATAGGGGCCCATTACGATGGCGGGCGGAAGCACAACCGCCGTGCTGGCGGATGCAAAAACCACCAGTTACCGCCGGCACGCAGCAGTCCACACGCCCGCCCAATTACGATGCGAAAAGCAGGCCAAACACCGCCGGCAAGCCAGCAACACCGTCCGCCATCAAAGTGCGCCCGCACACGTAGCGGCGCAGCACAACTGACACACACCGTCCGACGAAACACGTCCCGCCCGGCGCATAAATTACGATGCCGCAAACAAACGGCTCCCACGGCAAAGAGACACCGCACGTGAAAGAGAGGCGGAAACACGGACGCAGAGCACGGACAACGAAGAAGCGGCACCCCGGGCATGAATCCAGCACTGCAGGCCCTTCCCATGCTTCTGCTGATGCACCACCAAGGACGCAACGTACCGCGGAGACGCAGGTAGGCACACACACAACAAGTGCACGCAAACAGCGCACACAGTGCAAGGGCGGAAAAAGCGGACAACCCCCCACCAGCGCGTGCACACTACACATCCACCATTGCATCCACATATGACACACAGGCCAAATCCTAACATCGCGGAACACATGTGTACACACCACCTGGGACTAGGAACCAACCACCCCGTCACGGCCCCAAAGCGCCGATGACGCCGCCACACATGCGCACAACGCAGAGGCCAACCGCAGCGCCATGCATGCGTCGCACACAGACACAGGGACACAACCAAGCAGCACACACATCAGCCCCACCCCGAACGCACATGACACGTGACAGGCCTGCCACAGACATGTCCCCAACGCCCAATTCACGGACAACACCCAACGCCACACAACCGACGCACACATGTCAGTGAAGTCACGCAACAGCAGGACACACCCCAGTGTAACAAACATGGCGAAGCACACAGCGGCGGCAACACCAACTAGGAGAAGCAGGGCCCCTTCGGGAAGAGGAACGCCAGTACCACACTGAAAAACCCATACCACCCTGCACATATGAACAAGACACATGAAACGGAACACCAAAGAGCCCGGGGACCGACAACAGGTGGCCCAAGAATAACATCCACACACAAGGCCCAACGCAGAGCGGAAAGGCAGGCTGCCGCCCACACAAGGGAGAGCAGACAGCACTGAATGACCTTCCATTCCAACTCCGAAACCACAGCCCTACGACAGAAGCCGGTGAATACAGCCATTGTCCAAGAATAGACCAACACAGGCATGCAGAGGAGACCGACCACAGGGCAGATAGCGCATATCACAGAAGCACACAACGGACGGGGAAGAAAGAAGAAAACACTCCCCCATGTCGGCCACATGCAAGTTAATTGGAAGGAGTCACACAGCACTGACCTTGAACTGTCTGAGAAGCATGTGGGAAGAGGGCCCGTGTCCTCCAAACAAGCCAACAGAACACAAGTCCTGTCTCCCTACGACTACACAGAGCTCACAGCAACCCCGGAGCGTGCACATTGCAGACTGCACACACAGCCGGAGCACGCCACCTCAACGAACCGCTGCGAAATGGCAACCGCAACACACCTACCCAACTACGCCGAACAGCTCAAGCTGTACAAAACCAACACGATACATACATTGGGATGCGATCTCCTGTCCCTGCTGAACGTAAGTTACCGACTGACTTACCGCATCACATTGTTCAGCTGCGTCATGCCCGTCTTCTACTGTCGGAGGTGTCCCTACCAGCATCCCGTCGAGATATGCCTCTCCAACCCGGCATGTCTGAAGGCGGACCTGCTACCACTACTCCTCCCTCTGGACGCACACGACAGGGCCTGCTCTGCCTATGGGGGCATGGCGTATGTGGCCAACATCGCACCCGCACTGAAATGGAACCACTGTGCCTCCACACGACGGATCATCGAGAACAGCTACATCGAATGTCACCCAGCATGCCCCATCATGGTCCTCCAAGGGACAACCTACGAACAACACCTTGACAGCCACCATCCGCTTCATTGGCTGGCAAACATGTACACCACCAATGACATGGAAGCCCTGCTGGACGGCATCGCATACCTGACAACCTGTAAATACGTCGGACCACAACGCAGGTTCCCCGAGTGACCTATGAAGTCCAACCCCGCACCCATGCTCAGCTTCCGCACGGACTGGCCAGTCACCACCACAACAGCCATACCAAACGACCGGCAACTGTAACCACACCATCAACGACATCGCCATGACATCGGATATGACCGGGACATGCACACTGTTCCCCATCACATCCAGGAACACCGCATGCATCGTGGGAGGCAGTGGCATGGGCTCTGTGTATCGCACCCACATGGACGGAACTGCACGAACAACCAGGACACGACATGGATCCAGCGCACATGGACACACACACCGCTCAGTGGACATGAATAGGTCGCCTGGAGTCTGTGGGTGCTGCACCCCTCCCACCCCCGCCCCGGGAATCCCATACCAGGACCTTTGCATGGACGACAAGTGCATACAACAACAACACGACCCCAGTGACTGTGACATGTCCAGTAACCACCACAGTGCAACAACAAGTGGCACGCCGCTGCATGCACGCAAGCACATGCCCTGATGTCATCTCACATGCACGCGTGCATGAGGAACAACCGCAGCAAACCTGTCACATGGAACTGAGATGGACTGTGCCCATGATGCCGAGCGGTCTGGTAGGCTACATGTATACCGTCTGTGTCAAAGTCCGCAGCTCCGCAGCTATACGTAAATGTACATTAGCACAGCCTTGGCCAAGCAGATGTAACCCCACACCCTATCCCATTTGTAATCATGCTCAGTATATCCTCAACATGTATCCCGCTGCCAGTAGTGTCCACTATACTGCATCACAGAGGACAGAAGACTCAATATAATGTTTGAAACCAAAACTGTCTCCGCTGACTCATTTCACAAGTACGAATGAGAGAGGATGAGAGTATGTGAAGTACACGGCAGTCGTGACATGACCATGTAGTCCACTGGTATTGGATGTCAACGCAAATGAGTAGCACTACTGTGGAAGACACACATGTGTCGTGTGAAGTCGTATGGACGCAGTGCTCAGGTGGGTGGGTGCGACGGGTAGATGCGCACATGCCAAGTTGGAGCACGCCGTGTTGGGAGGGGTCATGAACAGTACACCACCGCTTCCCTGGGCATTGTGAGAGGACACCTGTCGGGGGAGTGAACACGTGTGTGCACAGCAGCCGGGCACACGTACAAAGCGGTACCAGGCGCACCTCAGCCCACCCTCTGTGGACAAGCTGGATCCTGTTGTGCGCCCGCCATGCCCCTTGACAAGGCACACACAGCCCCAGTCGACCAGGTGTAACCCCAACATAGTCAATCCGCACAGGCGATACAGGGCACGGGATGGCAGTGGAGCATGGTGTGTGTGAGGTCTCCTCGCGCTCCTCCTGGTCATATCACGCAGGCAATAGAACCTCAACGTCTAGCATGGCACAAGTCAGATGGAAGTGTAGGGGGACGCACCACAGCACGAGCAGCACTGACGTCACGGGAGGTGGCTCGCACCATCCCATCCATTGCCCATCATACCAACCACGACACATGCCATTGCGACTAAGTGCAAGCGCGTGCGCCACCACCCCCGAGCCCTCCCCAGAGAGGCCAAAGAGTGAATGTGTGGGCCAACAGCCACAGACGGACGCGGCCTGGCCGCAAGGGCAGCCACAGCCACTGGGTGTCGCAGGTGGCGGATCCGGAAGGCGAAGACTGTGATGCATAGTCCATGCAGGCCGGGTCTCCATTTGGGGCACCACGCAGGTGGACGGCGTCCCGCCACACATCATACCCTGAGACAGCCCACTCGTGCAACTGGACCCACACATACACTCCTTGCCCTCTCTGGTGCGAGCATGGGGCTGCCTGTGCAAGCGCTAGCCTCGCAGGTGAGCATGCATATTGGGGGGCGAGGGGAGGACATGAGGGCTGGGGCGAAGATGACTGTATCACTGTCAGTTAGTACAAGGGATGACCCAGATGTGGAAAGGAAGAGACGTGTCCCGTGTGTACTGCAACTAGTCGCCAATCCAACTACCCCCCATGTCCGGAATGTAAGCCCGCACCTAGGCCCGCCCATCCGCCACATCGAACATACCACCAGCACGACAACCTTCCCATTCGAAACACTGACTGGGGGTGGCGACCAGTGAACAATCATGTGTAGCCTACCCACGCGTACATGTGGGCCCTCCATGATCCATGTCACCTGCGGCAAAGACATGACATGCGCAATGAGGGAAGTGAGGAGAGCTGTCCGCCCCACGCGCAGAAGGTGCATCAGCTCCACAGACCCAGCAGCGAGTCCAGCAGGGGTCACATGTGCAGGGGCAGCTGTGCCTGGTGTGAAGGCACATGCATATAGACAGCACATCGACCAATGTGTAGTCTGCTCACATCCACAGTCCATCATCATGCGGACATAGGAATTGAACACAGGGCAACACATCTTAGTTGGTGCACCCACCGTGACCAACAATGCGCAATCATCGACGTACCCGCCCTGTGCATGGCCCCCCACCCAACGGAGGCACATCCAGTGCCACCATCCCACACACACAAGCCTTCCACGGAACATGCTGTGTCCAATGCTCAGTACAGAGTCAGCGCCCATCTGGTGGATCCTGAACAGGAGACACATGCACACACATGCCAGCTCCCACTATGTACGTCTGCCACCTGGCACGTGCAATGTAACCTCTCACCTGTGACGTGTGACTGCAAGCACACAGCCGTCTTGGCATGGGGCTGTCAATGTGGACACCAGTCAATGTTTCGGGAGCTGTGATCCGTACAGTGCTGTACATAGGGTGCAGTGCTGACACCTACTACTGTCTCATATCCCCTCGTGCCACAGGTCCCACTTGTATTGGCCGCTCAGCCCGTGCCCACATCGTCGTCGTCGTGTGCCATACTCATCCAGCCTCGGAAGCAGTTCCATGCTCAGCAGACACTCATGTTGCCGTGGCGTTGCCGCTTGACGAATATGCAGTCAGTCCCCATCAGCACGCCCCGCAAGTCATTGGGGCCTAGATCCCCATGTGCATGCACATGGCAGTGGTATGTCTCACTTGCCATTGCCATTGTTGGGAGACCTGTGTAAGTGTATTGTGGCCGTGCCGTCCCAGCTTGACAGCTGGGCTGTGGCTCATGTGCTTGCTCAGTCATGTCAGTGATGTGTATGCGAAATTGCTATGTGCCGTGTTGCTTTGACATGTGTCCTCTGCCATTTAACCCAGGCGGAGACCGAACATTGACCGCCCATACCAATTGCTGGCGGACATGGACGATACAGAGGTAATCAGGAAGTTTCGGCTGGACAGGCCAACTCTGCATCGACTGTGTGCCATGTTAGAGCCCCATCTCCGTCCCCGCAGGGTGTATCCGACTGCTGTCACCCCCACGGCTAAGGTGATGGCCGCCATGCATTTCTTCGCCACTGGGTCATTCCAGCACACAGTGGGCAGTGGAGGAGGGATGTCCCAGCCCATGTTCAGCAAGGTGCTGAGGGATGTACTGGCAGCCATGATGCTGTACCGAAACAGGTACATCAGATTCCCCAGGGCTCGTGAATTGGCGGCAGTGAAGGGTGCATTCTATGCCCTTGGCAGAATCCCACACGTCGTGGGAGCCATTGACTGCACACATGTTGGCCTTGTTCCACCACAGGCCACTGAGCACCTGTACCGCAACAGGAAGCACACGCACTCCCTGAATGTGCAAGTGGTGTGCCTTGCGGACATGGTGATCACCCACGTGTGTGCCAAGTTTCCAGGCTCGGCACATGACGCACACATAATGCGCAACAGCATCTTGCCACGACTGATGGCCAATCTGCAACAGGATCGTGGCTGTATTGTCGGTGAGTATGTGGAGTGGTGTAGCGTGCTGGTTGTGCGATGCTGTCCCCTGTCCAGTTGGAATAGCAACGGTTCTCTGTGTCCCTCACACCCAGGTGACTCTGCGTATCCGAATGGGGCATGGCTGCTCAGTCCATTGAGGAATCCTCGCACCCCAGCAGACGATCGATACAATGAGGCACATGGGAGGACCAGACGTGTGGTCGAGCGTACCTTTGGCCTCCTCAAGTCCAGGTTCAGGTGCCTGGACCGCACCGGGGGTGCACTGGCGTACTCCCCACAGAAGGTGTGCCAGATAGTGGTGGCGTGCTGCATGCTGCACAATCTAGCCATTCGGAAGCAGATCCCCCTCATTGTGGATGACGGAGATCAACCAGGGCCCCAGCCCGCAGACCAGGACAGCTCGAGTGAGGTGGACAGCGGAGAGGAGGAAGCTGGGAATGTGCGCCAGCAGCTCATCGCCCGCTACTTCACTTGACGGTGAGTGTCCATGTACGACGGATGATGTGTCTGTATCTGTGCAGGTGTGTGTGTGCTGTGTCAGGGTGGCCGTATGTTCACTGTGTGCAGTGTGTCAACGCTCCATGGCCAGGGTAGTATGCCACTGTTGGTGACTGTGGCATTGTGCCCTATTGCTCTGTGCGATGTGTGTACATTGCTTGTAGTTGTTGACATGTACTGTGTGATGGGTGTGTGACACACTCATTGAATGTGCTCCTGTTCTGTCTCCCACCCCTAGGTCCCTACAGGCCCTCCGGATTCCATTGCCATGCCACGCATCAGGTGCCTTTCCGCCCAAGGTGGCCGTTGTATTCCGTACAAATAAAACACAGGGCACAAACAGCAGTTAGTGAAAAAGGTGCATTTATTACAAACTGTGACATGTGATTGTGTGTAAGGTGATGACAAAAGTGGTGCGTGCAGTGACAATGAGCTGTCGGTCATGGCTGCGTGATGATCAGGGTGTACCCACTGGTTCTATGTCCATAGTCCAACACACACATGCCATCCAGCTGGCTGTGTGGAGTGGGATCGTAGAGCAAGTCAATGCAGTGGCTGGTCAAGGAAGGCTGGCGGTAGGCTGGCTGGCTGCCTCACTTGCGACTGGAGCGTGCGAAGTCCTCCCGGGAGATCTGTTTCCTCTTCGGACGGCCCCTTCCACGTTTGGGAGGGGGTGTGTGGTGGCGACCTGCTGGTGGTGGGTGAGGTGTGCTCACTGGCTGTGGACGCAGGGGAAGTGGACACTGCTGGCCGACCCTGCGCCCTAGCAGGTGGTGGCGGAGGTGGTGTTGCTGGCCTTGCCTGTGACCCCACCGCCACCACCAGCTGGCCCATGAGGTCCACGAGTTGGTCCATACGGGACACGAATTGGCCCATATGGGCGTCCATGGACCTCAGCACCCCCAGCACCTCCCGCGTGTCAGTAGCAGACCTGGCCCATTGTCCTTGGGCCTCTTCATAGGCCCCAAGGACTCTGGCCATTTGAGGCAGGGCATGGCTCCCAGGGGAGGCTGGCGTTTCCCTGACCCTGCTCCTCCTACCAGTCCTGCTGCCACCGGCCTGCCCACTAGCCACATTGCACACCACGGTCCTCGCTGTGGCTCCCAGGGTGGATCCAGTCGGCCGGGCCACCACCTGCGCTGGGGCTGGTGCCAGCGAAGACGTGGTGGTGGTGGAGGCGGTGGTGGTCGGTGCGGCGATGGTGGCGGTTGCGGCAGTGGTAGTGGCCGCAATGACCGTGGGTGTGGCCGCAACGACAGTGGCAGCAGGGGACTGGGACTGTTCAGCATCCCTGGATGATGGGTTGGTGGGTAGGAGGGGTCCTGGGGAGCGGCTGGGCCCTGCCACGCCAGATGGGCCAGCTTGGTGGTCCGTGTCCGAAGAGGAGGACAGATCCTCCAGATCCGTGTGTCCTCGTTGGGGGCTTGTGGGCTGGCTGTGCTGGCTGCTGTCTCCATCCCCAGCATCCAGCAGTTCGTCACCTGTGGAGAGAATGAGATTTGTTTTTGTGTTGCACCTGGCGAAGTATGTATTAGTCGTCTGACATTGGCAGTTCGTGCAATCTCGTACATGGGTTTCCCGGAGGCGAGTGTGTGGCTGTGGCATCTGTAGTTGTGTGTGCTAGGCAATGGGACTGTGTGCTGTGCACATGTGGCATGGGACGGATTGGCCATGCCGATGGGTGTGTTGCTGTGCCCCTACTCATTGTGACTCTGGTGTATGCGGGCTCCTGGCCCATCCTGGGTCTGGTTTGTACTTTGCTTTTGGAGTTCATATGGAACGCTTAGGAACGCATATGGCAACATGGGGGCCATGCCCCAGATTCGCATTTGGGAGGGAATATGCTTTTGGGGTTCAAATGGAACGCTTAGGAACGCATATGGCAACATGGGGGCCATGCCCCAGATTCGCATTTGGGAGGGAATATGCTTTTGGGGTTCAAATGGAACGCTTAGGAACGCATATGGCAACATGGGGGCCATGCCCCAGATTCGCATTTGGGAGGGAATATGCTTTTGGGGTTCAAATGGAACGCTTAGGAACGCATATGGCAACATGGGGGCCATGCCCCAGATTCGCATTTGGGAGGGTATATGCTTTTGGGGTACATGCTGTGAGCCATGGGTGCCGAACGTGACATGTGTTGTGGCAGCATGACAGTGCATGGTTTGAGGTGTGTGCATGCTTGACATGGCCTGCATATTTGCTGTCTGTTGTGATTACTGGACATGGCATTGGACGCATCGTTATGAGTGAGTGATGGTTGTGTGCCAGCCAACGTATTGCAGTTGTCCCATCTCCTTGGTGTGCGTGCTGCCCTGTGCCATGTGCATCACTGCAGTGCTCGGGGGGTGTGGCCCATGTTGTGTGTTGTTGCTCACAGTGTGTCGTGCACTTCATTGACTTCTGGCACATGGTTGGTCATGGGCATGTATCTCAGCGTGACTGCTGTATGTGTGGCAGCTGTGCGGATGACATGCCTTTCATGAGACTGGGGCTGACGGATGGGATGGATGGTATGTTGTTTGTGCATGGTGTGTCTGTGTGTTTGATGGGTTCAGTGGTGTTCGTGTGCATTTATGTTGTTCCGCTCTGTTGCGTCTAGTGTTGTTTGTCTTACATAGGCGTAGTTGTGGGGTGTGTGGTTGACAGGCAGTAGGGGCTACATGGACAGGACTTCAATGGTGTTTCGGTTGTGTGTGATGAGTTGCACAGTGGCTGCCGTGTGGGACTATATTCAGTGTGGCTTGTGCATGCAGACGTGGCTCCTTGGGTGTTGCTATGTCTGTGATGGGTCATGTGGGGTGTGAGTCTGTTGTTCATGTCCGTGTGCACATTGTTCACTTGTTCGTGACGGTGGGCGGTGCTGCGTGTTCGTCTGCTACGTGACATGTCCCATGTGTTGGTCGTGTTATGGTCCTCATGCCTCCAGTAATCCAGCCCTGTCCAGTTTCCCACCTGCAAGTTGTTCGTGCGTGCACTGTACTGGATGCCACATGGCTCTAAGCGGGGGGTGCTCCATGTTGCAGGTCTGTGGGGGTGGGGGGTGTTGTGGGTCGTGGGGGTGGCTGGACACCCACTGACACCGATTGCTGTGGACCGTGATGTCTGCCTTTCGGCTGTCGTTGTGCACTGCGGGGGCTGACACGTGGCTGTGGGGGATGCTCCTCCTTGCTGTGCTGTGGGACTGGGGCCTGGTGTGTGTTGTACTTGGGCTGTCCACCGTCCCACCCACTGCACTTTGTGTTCCTGCCACTTACCTGTTACTTGTCGGTTAGTGCAGCTGTGGCGGACACATGGGTGTGGTGGGTGCTCGTTGTGGCGCTTCTGGCATATTTGGGGACCTGTTGGTGGTTACGTGGCTGGCTTAGTGTACACATGTCCCCACGCATCTTACAGTTGTTCGGTTTGGGCTGTGTGTGGTAGTGTCTGTTGCATGTGTGTGTGATGTGTTGTGTATTGTGTGCTGGACATGGGGGTGTTTGTCCCTGGGAGCTGTGGCATGGTAGTTGCGCATGTGAGTACATAGCGGTGTGCTGGTATACATTAGTTTGTACTTACCAGCCTCCACTCCCCCTGCTAATCCGGCGAGGATCTCCGGATGGATTACGACTCGCACCTTCTCCTCCCACGCTTTGAAGGTCTTAAAGAGCGCGGGATTCCCTCCGCCAGTGACGGCAGCCAGCTCTCTGTTTTTGCCCTCCTTCTTCTTGACCAGGCTCTTTACGTCATTCCAACGTTTGTTAATCTCGACTCTGTTTCTGGGCAGGGTCCCGACTGCATTGACCTGGTCTACGATCCGGTTCCACATTCTGTTTCTGGTGGCTAGTGGTGTGTGCTGGACCATGTTCCCATAGATTTGTGGGTACACCTTGATGATCTCGTCGACCATGACCGTCAGCTCCATGGGCGTGAACTTGGGCATCCTTTGTGGTGCCATGGTGTTTGTGGTGCTGGTGCGGTGTGTGTTGTGTAATGTGCAGGGGGTTTGTGGTGCCGGGGTGTGGTGGTGGTGGTGGTGGTGGTAGTGATGTGTGCGTTTCTGTGGTGTGCTGCTGTCCTTGCTGTGTCACTGTGTCCTCTCCTCTCCTCTCTGGTTTGCAATGTAGCAAGGGGTTGTAGTCTGTGGGAGTGCTGCTTTTGTACTCACCTATGTGGGTGTGTCCTCATGGTCTGTTGTTTTCAGGTGTGTTGTGTCTGGGGTTCTGGCCTTTGTATTTTTTGTTTGTCCGGGGGTGTGTTTTCGGGATGTGTACTGTGCTTGTGTATTTGTGCGTGCCTTGCTGTGTGGACTTGTTGGCCATGTTGTGTGCTATTGGTTTTGTGTGCGGATGGTTTCTGTGCAGGTACGTTGGCGCCATGGCTTCTGCCGTGTCGATTCTCATCGGCGTTGTTTGCGCTGGCGGGCGGTATATTTGTGGTTTTTCCGCGCTCATGGCGGTGCGATCGTAATTTCACGTGCGGTGTGTCGGCCGTGTGGGCGGGCGGTTTTGTGTTGTCGTGCGTGTTTCCGTCCGTGGCGGGCGGTTTGACTCAGACTCGGACGATGGCGGGCGGTATTTTGTGTGATTTTTCCGCCGATGGCGGTTTTCGGTTTGTGTAATCGTAATGGCGTGGTCGGTGTTCAGACGGTGTGTGCGGGCGGATTTTTGCCGCTTCCATGCCTGGCGGATTTATTTACGCCGGGTATCGTAATGGGCCCCTAAGTGTGGTGATAAAACCACGCCATTCTTCAGCAGAGTTTAACCCCTGAATGATAGAATTGGTGCGTTCAATCCAGCGACATTCTACTCGTTGAAGGATTTGAGCCAGGTCTCCTCCTCTGGGTGGGATGGATACTTTGTCTATTACTTGCCATGTAATATCATCTGCCGTATGATTTTTGTTAGAAAAATGGCTGACCAAGGGAGCATTAGGCACTGAATTTCTAATTCTGCTACGATGTTGTCCTATTCGAGCCTTCACTGGTTGCTGTGTTTGCCCAATGTAGGGCAAACCGCAAGGACATTTTATGCAGTACACAACATTTTTCGTATTACAAGTGGCAAAAATTCCAGCGTGTGTTTCACATTTGCATGTTCAAAAGTCTTAGTGTTCAATGTGAATGCGCATGCTACACAGTTCCCGCATTTGAAATGTCCTTTAACCTCGGGTAAGCCCCAGGTTGATTGCAATGATCGCGTGGTTTGTAGTGGGGTTTCTAAGGATGATCTAATCAGATGGTCTTTCAAATTTTTGCCCCGTTTGAATGCAAACATTGCTTATCTACTGCTTGACAACTACCATCCTGTTGTTATCGCACCAAACAGGGAGACGGATGCTCCACTGTTCCAGCAGCACTCGGGGGAAATACACTGGCTAATTCAGCTTATCCAAGGTACTAATAGCCCTGATCTCCATGCCCTTGGCTCTACATTTAAGTCCTTGGTTATTCATCTAGCGCCCGTCCTCATTATTATTATTTTCTTATTTTAGAGCTCCACCTGTTATTTCCTTGGCGTTCATTGCCCATATACGAAGCAATTGCCTGCAGCTTAGATCGGCTATTCTGCTGATCAGCCAGAGAAACCCACATGGGTAAGCTTTTTCTTAAATGCAACATTGCAGCTACCCGCCAATACCCCACCATCATTTGCTAGGAATGACATTTTCTGCTTTTGACATTTTCGTTTTTTACATACAGTTCTTGTACCTTGAGAATATCAAGTGCCCCGAGTAATGCTGAGATATCCAGGCCCTGCCATCCTTTCTGCCTAACACTACCCTCACAAGGGGTAAGTTCTTGTGGCTTGTTCTTGTTAGAAACATTATCCATGCTACCACATCTTGAATCTACTATTAAACATTAGCCATGCCATTGTACACTGATCTAACTATTATGCATTTATTACCTTTCACAGTGCCCGGCCGGGTCCCTGTGAGTTTTTTCTTCACTTATTTCACGGTGACACTGCTTTTCACATTAGGCAGTGCAGGCCTCCCCTCAGGTACGCTCCCTCCCTTTTCAGAAGCCTTTACCTCCAATTTTGTAAGCCACTGCCTTGGCCACACACTGACAGTATCCTCCCATTTCTTTTAGGTGTCCCTACATCCTTTAGGTCCTGAAGAGACCCTGTACTTCAGATAGGGTCGAAACGTCGTCGACAATTAACAAAGGCGAACTATTATCAAACACTTATGATTGTATAAAGTGTTGTCCAACTGATTTTGATTTATTTAATGGTCGCCAAAATGTTTTCAAGTGAAACCTTGTACATATGTCACGTATTATGTCACTATTAGTTTAGGTTCCAATGTTTTTTTCACTGGGACACCGTTCACTATTTGTAATCATTGTTTGTTGTATAATCATATTGTGATTCTCAAGCCCTATGTATATATTGTTTATTTCATTTATTTATTATATAAACGGAAGAAAGATTTTTTTCACATTGACTATACCCTCAGTGTCAGTGGCCAGCTTTCTTTTTGACATCCTACTAACCCTGTATATTGCCATTGTGCAGAATTGCATTAGAAATACTGTATTATTATTCCACAGGACCCACTGCAAGGGTGGCATGCTTCATGGTGGAATGACTGGGCTGGAGGGAGAAGGAGGTCCGGATGTCAACTAAATACCACCAATGCTGGCCATGCACACACCTCAACATCCACATTGAAATGCTTCATGTTGGCAGGACAATGTGCTACACCAATACCAACCTCTGACTGTGACAACTTAGGACAATGCAATGTACAGGCCCGCATCCAGAGGTACAGTCACAACTGTCAGGTGTTTGAACCATTGATGCCTGTAGAAACATAACATACAATGTGTGTCTCTTCCAAAAACAGGTGATGATGGGGACACAGCAGCAGACGATGAGGAGTCCCTGTCCCAGGCTCCGGGGGACCCTGAGCTCTCTGGTGTGGAACAGCCTCTGCCCTCCTCGGATGGCGAAGACCTACCTGGCCCCTCCGGTGTGAGTCATCATGCAGCACCAGCAGGACCACCATCTGCACCACCTGCACCCACTCCTCCAACAACTGACAACACACAGACCACCCCCGCCGACACGGACAGACCAAGGACCACCAATGACAACAGAACAGGGACCCCGGCCCACCGTGAAGCAACGGACAACTACTCTAGGGTCACCTGTGCGTGCCACCGCAGGTCCCACACGTGTGGCCAGGGGTGGTGGGAGGGGTGGAAGGCAGAGGTCGCTGTTTGTAGAGGGGTCTGGACTGTATGATGACCCACAACTGGCACGCATTGCTGATGCGTACCAGAATAGCACCGGAGAGGTCAGCCAGTTAGGGGGGATCCTCAAGGACATTGAACAGCAGCAGGCTGCCCATCATGCCCGCTTGGACTCACACATGTCCCGTGTGGAGACACACATGTCCTGTGTGGAGACACACATGTCTGGCATGGAGTCCAAGTGTGACACATTGGAACAACTGACAGCGGTGCAGAGGGACATATTGACATGCCTCCGCCAGATTAGCACCAACATGGCCACACCTCCCTGTGTGCCCACAACATCCGGTGCCGCAACAACTGCAACTGCCACAGGGAGGGAGGATGACTCTGGTGGAGAGTCCTCTGCACCGCAGCGGCCTGCACATGAGGGTCCCCCCAGAAAGAAGAGCGGCCGTCCGAGGAAGGACAACTGAGAGGCCGATGGCCATGTACATCCCCCAGGAACCCAACACCTGTTCGGGAAATTCTTCTTTGTGTGCAAACTGTTCACCCTGTCAAATGCAACACAACTCTCCCACATGACATGGGGAGTTTAAGTTGGACTAATGCATCACATGACTGTGGACTCTACTCAGGACATTTCTGCTACCAACACTTCCAACTCATCTGGGAACTTCGGATTCCAATCCCAATGTACAGCAACCACCATCCTGTGCACTATCCTCACACATGTATGTAAATAAACTCACTAATACACCATACTTGCCTCTGTTGTGATTCCAACGTAGTTTTTGTCATGGAGATGATGATCTGCGAAATGACACTGTGCATGCTAACTGCTACAGCAAGTTCAACACCGTCATGTGAGTCATGGCGACGTGACACATATGAGGGAGACACACCACTAGGGCAACACAACACATACACACAAAGGCCATCTGACTCATCGCCTACACTGATGTTACCAGGAAATACAGTGGAATGCACAGACACCACACCTATGCACAGTCTGTGTTAAATAGCCCACAGGTGCAGTAAGCAAATGTCAGTCAGATGTGTGACTACAGACAACGCACATCCCAAAGTGAAGCACAGGTTTATTACACATTTGCAACATATTGTTTCCACTACAGATGCAAGGTAATCCCACGTGGCAGTGGCCACACAGTCAACAATTGTAGAAGAAATAAAGTCCAGGGGTGTGGGGCACCCTGGAAGTTGAACCAGGGTGTCGGGGGATCCGAGTGGACCAAACAACTCTGAAAGCACCCTGTGAAGGACAGACATGACACACAGTCAAAAGCACTGAAGAACAGGACAGAACTGCAATACTCATGCCCAATACATGTCACAAGTTACCTACACAAAACCAAGTTAGCATGTCAACACTGTTGTGGAGTACAGACTACCTGTAAGGACACATTGCTGCATGCATACAGTCAAGTAGCACAAGACCACACTCAAACAGCAACAGAGCACCACCAACACATATCATGCTAACTCAAATCATTGACATGATACCTCTGGATACTCACATTCAGCTGAAGAAGTTGGTGATGAGCTGTGTGCGGACATCACCATCATCATCATCATCATCACTGGCATCGTGGCCCAGGCCAGGATCCTCCACAGGTGGCGGATGTTGGTCATCATCATCCAGGATGAGAGGGAACTCCTTCCGCACTGCCAGGTTGTGTAGCATGCAGCAGACGATGAAAATCTTGCACACCTTTGCAGGGGCATATGGGAGGGCCCCTCCTGTCTTGTCCAGGCAGCGAAAGCGGCTCTTCAGGAGACCAAATGTCCGCTCGATCACTCTCCTGGTCCGACCATGTGCCTCATTGTAGCGCATCTGGACTGGTGTCACAGGGTTCCTGAGGGGTAGAAGCAACCACGGCATGTTGGGGTATCCGGAGTCACCTACATACAGACAATTGCACATTAGCTGAGTTGGGTAAAGAGGGTGGAATACAACATTGCAGAACACACACAATGGTAAAAAGTCAGTACACACCGACAAGCCAGGCACGCTGGTTCGGCATCTGTGACATCATCCTCGGGATGCGACTACTCCTCATCACGTAGACATCGTGTGCAGAACCGGGGAAACGTGCACACACATGTGAGATGGTCATATCTGCAAGACATACCACCAGAGCATTGATCGAGTGGTAATGTTTACGGTTCCTGTATGCCTGCTCATGTGCCTGTGGTGGTACCAAAGCCACATGTGTCCCATCAATGGAGCCAATGACATGTGGCATCCTCCCCAGGGCATAGAAGTCACTCTTGACGTCAGTGAGTTGTTGACGTTTAGGGAAATAGATGTACTGGTTCAGGTATCTCAACATTGCCTCCAAAATATCGCGTAGCACACGGCTGAACATGGTCTGTGACATCCCACCAGCAGACGCCACAGTGTGTTGAAAGGTACCGGTGGCAAAGAAGTGTAGGGCTGCCATCACCTTCACCTTGGGGGTCAGCGCTGTAGGGTATGTCCGGCCAGGTTGCCAATGTGGGGCCAACCGCACCGTCAATTCCTCAATCAGCGGCCTGTTGAAGCGGTACCGTCGGATGCAGTCACGTTCGACCATCGTTGCAAGGTCAGGGAATGGTCTATGGACAGCTGGTGCCCTGCAGTGCATAGGTGAACAAAGAAAGATTGTCAGTCACCCCACATATGTGGCATTGGCCATACTCAATATCACATGATAAATCATTACAAGACACAAGTACTTGATGTGTGTGCCGTTCTTTATGGACATATATGGCACCTACATGGCCAACATCAAACATCACAGCTCAACATGTGTCGACAACAAGTTCCAGGTCGTGCTATGGGAAATCATTAGGCTGTGTCACAGTACCCATGTACTGCTGTCACGTTCCAAACACACACCACAGTGACAAGTGAGGACAGATGTGCCACAGGCATCACAGCTCATTGACAGGTAGATTCCCAGGGACCCTGTATTGCCACATGGACATTGGCATGACATGGTGTATCATGTACACGTCAGCAAAACAACCATGACTCCCACAGGTAGTGGCCCCTGTCGCCTCTGCAGGACAGACATGGACGTCTGTGACACACAAACGCACAACATCAAAGTAGATGCACAAACAACGTGGATGTGGAGACTGTCTCCCATTGTGCACATTGAATCAGAGACATCTGAAACACAACATGCACACAGACTGTGGAGGGCCATCACTATTGTGGCAATGGGTCACCCTGTGACGTACATACCTTCCCACATGGGACTCAGGGTGTATGTGACATAACATACACATACACAACCTGGAAATGTGACCATGCCACATGCCCTGAACTGAACAGTTGCACATCACAGTGCTCATGTGCACAACACACAAAGGATTCTGTCCCCATGAACACGTGCACAGCCGGGAGTGGCTGCCCCCAAGTGCCACCAAAAAATCACATGTTGACCCCCATACACACACAGGTAATGCAGCCTTACATGCCTTAGGATACAGTGTGGACAGGCTGTGGTGTTGTAGGTGTGCCCCTGAGTCCCTGGCAAGTAATTGTGGCTGGCATACGTTCACCACTGACAACCATGGTGACATATGCCAGTGACTTGTACAAGGACGCGTCGTACAGCAATGGACCGATCGGTGTGCACGCATCGGCCATTGCATATGATGTGGACAGAAATACGCGTTGTACAGCAATGGACCGATCGGTGCGCACGCATTGGCCATTGCATATGATGTGACCGGGTACGCGTCGTACAGCAATGGACCGATCGGTGTGCACGCATCGGCCATTGCATATGATGTGGACAGAAATACGCGTTGTACAGCAATGGACCGATCGGTGCGCACGCATTGGCCATTGCATATGATGTGACCGGGTACGCGTTGTACAGCAATGGACCGATCGGTGCGCACGCATTGGCCATTGCATATGATGTGACCGGTACGCGTTGTACAGCAATGGACCGATCGGTGCGCACGCATTGGCCATTGCATATGATGTGACCGGGTACGCGTTGTACAGCAATGGACCGATCGGTGTGCACGCATTGGCCATTGCATGTGATGGGACCGGGTACGCGTTGTACAGCAATGGACCGATTGGTGCGCACGCATTGGCCATTGCATGTGATGTGAGCGGGTACGCGTTGTACAGCAATGGACCGATCGGTGCGCACGCATTGGCCATTGCATATGATGTGACCGAGTACGCGTTGTACAGCAATGGACCGATCGGTGCGCACGCATTGGCCATTGCATATCATGTGACCGGGTACGCGTTGTACAGCAATGGACCGATCGGTGCGCACGCATTGGCCATTGCATATGATGTGACAGGGTACGCGTTGTACAGCAATGGACCGATCGGTGCGCACACATTGGCCATTGCATATGATGTGACCGGGTACGCGTTGTTTTGCGAAATATGCGTTGTACAGCAATAGACCGATCGGTGCGCACGCATTGGCCATTGCATATGATGTGACCGGGTACGCGTTGTACAGCAATGGACCGATCGGTGCGCACGCATTGGCCATTGCATACGATGTGACCGGGTACACGTTGTTTTGCGAAATACGCGTTGTACAGCAATGAACCGATCGGTGCGCACGCATTGGCCATTGCATATGATGTGACCGGGTACGCGTTGTACAGCAATGGACCGATCGGTGCGCACGCATTGGCCATTGCATATGATGTGACCGGGTACGTGTTGTTTTGCGAAATACGCGTTGTACAGCAATGGACCGATCGTTGCGCACGCATTGGCCATTGCATATGATGTGACCGGGTACGCGTTGTACAGCAATGGACCGATCGGTGCACACGCATTGGCCATTGCATACGATGTGACCGGGTACGCGTTGTACAGCAATGGACCGATCGGTGTGCACGCATTGGCCATTGCATATGATGTGACCGGGTACGTGTTGTTTTGCGAAATACGCGTTGTACAGCAATGGACCGATCGGTGCGCACGCATTGACTATGGCCTGGCATGGCAACGGACGCGTTTTCGAACCTTTAACGAGTCTGATGCTGTGAATTCAGTTGGCCACCCAGAACAATGTTGCAAATTCATGGGTGTCATGAAGTTGAACTTTTGAAGGATGCTGTGGGCGTGTGTAAGTGGTGCAATTCCATGGATTGGCCAGATTCAGAAGATGCAAACGACTTGGACCTATCACTTTGGACACATGGGACAGTATCTGCCTCTGCAGCACACATATAATGCTGGCTGTTCCCCTGAGAGCTCACTTGCCTGCACTACATGCTCCAGGACGACTTCTGCCACCACCACTGCTGCTGTATATGCATCCTCTGGCTCCTGCAATGGCACGTACTGTGGAGAGAGCCCCAGCCTTCAGCACTGAGGAGAACCAGGCCCTGCTGGACAGCCTCCTTCCACAGTACAGCAAGCTGTATGGGAAACCAGGGGAGCAGGTGAGTGTGCTGTCCACTGCCTTACTAAATGTGCATGTTGTCTGACTAGCAAGACTTACAGTGTGCACGCCACTGGCTAGCATGCTCACTGAGTAGTTGTCACCCCCATAGTGTGTAGTTACATGCACTGGACAGGTATAGTGCAGTAACAGTACATTCCAACAAGGTTTCACTTCCCAGGCAATGATACCATGTAGTAACTGCTGGCAAACTGTTCATAGCCATCGTTGCACTGCCTGTGTACATCATGTGCCCCTGTGATTGAGACATGTATATCCAAATGTGTGATGCACCGATATGTTGCATGTGTAGTAATGGCCTTTTCACTTTGTCATACTCACAGGTTGATGCCCACCAGAAGCAGGAAATCTGGCTGACCATCGCCCAGGTAGTAAGATCTGTGGGGGTCTACAAGCGCCGGATCCGCAACTGCCAGAAGAGGTGGCAGGACCTTCGGGGCTGGACCCGGAGGATCGCAAGGGTCCAGCTGAAGCTGTCGCCTCCTCGCAGGAGGGGCGGACACCGGACCCTGACCCCCCACATGCTCAGGATCCTGGCGGTGGTCTTCCCTGACCTGGATGGGCAGCTGAGGGCCAGACAGCAGCAAGGAGGGGATGAGTCCATGACTGCACTGTGAACTTTGTCTGACATGCTATGTGCCCTCCTCTGACCTGGTTAAACTTCCACAGTACATCAATCTTGTGGTCCAGGACCCATGTCCCTCAATTGTGACATGCCCACTCCTCATCTGATACCCAGGTGTGGCCCTTACAGTCAGGAAATAGTGTCACTTGGGTACTGTGTCCTTACATTTTGCTTAGCTCAAGGCGGGGGACAGCATTTGTTCCCGTACCTTTGTGGTGGGCTCCATGGGTGGGTCCATTGCTTACACAATGCCTGAGTTCTGACATGTAATCTGCGTGTAACTTTGATATGTGGTCCAATTGCTGATCTGACTCACCACATGTGCCTGGGGTATTTGGCACACACCCATGCTGCGGGTGGGAACAATGTTTGGGCCTCAGGAGTATGTATATCAAGTGTGTCACACATACTTAGCCACCTGCCTACTGTCCAGGGCTCATCCTTCTTTCATGTGGAGCAGGACAGTCATGCCTATTCCAGGCCATACAATACACTCTGTACTCCCACTGCCGTGTACCAGCTGACACGTTGTGCTCAGTGAAATATTCCCTCAGGTGTCTGCCTCTGTGTCATTGTGCTGTGGCTCCGTTGTCAGGACTACTGGGGTGTTTATCGGTTAGGGCTCAGCATGCCACCTGAGATGTGACCATAGGAGACGATACTTGTGTGACATATAGGTGTTTGATCACTTGACTGTGCAGACTGGGGTATGCGACTGAAGTTCAGGCAGCTGTTTCCCATTCACAGCAGATTGTGAGGTGCTCAGGTTCAGAGGGTTGTGTTTCATGTCTCCCATATGTCCAATTGGTATGACGTGGACAAATAAGAGTTCAGATGATGTGGTTTGGGGGGATGGACATGTGCACTTGTCAGCTACAGAACTTGCATTCCCCATGACCTAGGATTGTGACACAGTGCAGACTGTTGTTGGCTGGCTGCCCTGCCCATGTGACTGGAGACAGTGATGTATGACTTTGCAGGCATGCCTGTGCCATGGCATTAAACTCCCTAAGAGTGATCCTGCAGGTGAGTGACATGTGCTACATGCACCCCATTGTGGCATTGACTATCAGGACATGGGTGCATCATGGTGTCTGGTGCTGGTATGCATCACATGCATTTCAAAATAGACTCTGGCCATCCCTTTATCCGGACACCTGTACTGACTCAGTGGCAAGAGATGTGATGTGTGCATGTTCACATACTTCACCGTGTTCTCTGCATTGTCCAACTACTGTGTAGGTGGTGCATGTGTCCACACTGGGGTATTGCCATCCGACAGGCACCAGACAGATGGGTGCAAGGCCAGGAGGGATGTGAGTGCCATGGTTGACCATCAGACTGACAATTGGCTTGTCCTACTCTGTTTGAGCACTTTTGGCAATGTTCAACTAAGGATGCCAGGGCTTGCTCTGTAATGTGCTGTACTTACTGTGGTGTGTGCGGTCAGTGCAGGTGACTGATGTTTGTCTGTTTCCCTAATTGTTTGCAGATACATCCACGGCCACAGGAGGGACAGCTCCACGGACCAGGAGGAGCTGCAGAGCCAGACTGGGTCAGCAGCCGATGAGTGGTCGGAGGGACCCAGTGGCACGGAGGGCGAGGGGAGCCTTACCGAGGAGTCCTCAGCACCATCCACCTCAGCTGAGGACCACAGCAGCTCGGAGGATGACTCCCTTGTGGAGGCGGGTGTCAGCAGCCACCACACCCCAGCTAGTATTGCTGTCCCCGCCACCACCACCACCACCACCACCGCCCTCCCATCGGCTCCCATTCCAGAGGTCCGTGGAGGCTCCCGTGTTCGGGAGCATGTCTCCTTCATGCCAGGCAACGCACCCCCTGCCCCTGTGTCCCCTGCTGCCCAGAGTGAGGAGTCTGTGTACCTACTTCGCCAGCTCCATGTAGGGCAGACAGCAATGCTGAGTGTCCTCCATGCCCACACCACTCTGTTGACACAGCTGGTGTCGTTTATGGAGGGCATCTCATCGGGCATGTCTGCCCTACAGAGGAGCAATAGGTCCAATGGACTCCTGCCTGACTCCTCCCTGACGGCAGCAGTGTCCCTCCTCCAACAGTCCCTCACCCCTCCTACCTCTACCCCATCCACACTTCCTGGCACCCTACCTGTCCCAAGCACATGCACACCTGCACAATCACCCAAACACACAGACACGATCAGCACAGGAACACCCAAAACAAAAACAAAATGTGCACGCAAGCATCCTCAGGGGACTGATACCACACACACAGGGGATGGGGAACAGACACACACACAGGCTTCCACAGTCACTCCGCAGTCCTCAGATTCCTCTCCCTCCAAGGCCCCTTCCCTTGCCTCACCTGCAACCCCACCTACAAAGCAGCTCTTCCTCTGTGACCTCGGCCTCTTCCCCTCCAATCCAGCTGATCCAGCATACAGGGGGAAGAGGAAGTCCACCCACACAGAGGGGAGTGCCCCTCACCCCCAGACACCCTCCCCCAGGCACAGACTGACTGAGGCCCCCATCCGCAAGTCCCCCCCGGACCCGGAAGAGCAAGACCCAGCCGCAGCCCTGCAGCTCAACCACCAAGTCTCCTTCCTCCATCCCTCAGGCCCCCACTCCACAGGTTCCCCCACCACACCCTGCCCCAGGTTCCCCCACCCACAGATACACCATCCCCAAAATGATCCGGCCTTCTCCCCCTACCACTTGCTCTTCCAGCACCACACCCCCGCTGCGCATGTCTGTGCCACTGGTGTGGAGACTGTGTCTTCCCCCTCTGTCCTGCCCACCTTACCTGAACCCCATTCTACTCCCCTGGAGATAGGCACTGCAGTGGAGTCCACTACCACCCCGTCTGACTTGGGCTCTGCAGTGGGGAACCTGTCCACTCCATCTGCCCAGCCCACTGCAGTCGTGCCAGCACCCACACAATCTGACTCATGCCCCCCAGTTGTGCCGGCACACACCATGTCAGACACCTCCACTGCAGTTGTCAGTGACTCTCCAGCACCCACCACCCCTTCCCTGCCTCCTTCTGGTGAGCCCTGATCCTGTCCCTGCGGTGCCTGGCCTGCCCCCCGTATGCCCCTTCGAGGGGAATGTCCCTGGTGTGTAGCAGTGCAGGCATGCAAAGGGTGACATCTGCCACTGTCACCCTGTTTTGACTTTGAGAATGGACTGGCCATTGGCCTTTGTTTTTTTTTTTCTGGACTTTCACTTTTCAACACACATATGCTGAATAAAGCTACTTTCTGTTCTCTAGTGGTTTTGCTTCTGATGTACATGATGTTGATGATGCTAACCATGCCCTTGCTGCAGTGATGGTGATTTTTGATATCAGGAAAATGAAGTGTTACTGTGCAGGACCCCATGTGGTCCAGGGGGAATGTGTCCTATACTGGTGTGTATCCATGTCATCCTTTGCAGCAATATGAGGGTGTCATGTCTTCAATATTTGGCAATGGGATTTCCTACTTTTATTTGCATTATCACATCTGTGGCTTACACCCCTGCACATCTGTTGCGCTTGCCATTGTTCAATTTGTCTATTTCCCTGACCGTGTGACCATCTCCACTGGACATGCAAGTTTGGGCATCAATGGGGAAGGACTCATCTGTGTTATCAGTGCAACTTGCTATACATGTGTGTTGGATCTGTGCAGATGATTTCGGTGACACTCCCATGACCAGGCTGATATGACGAGAGCCTTCATTTTGTGCTAATTGTTGACTGAGTGACCAGGTGTTCTGCTGACATGATAGAGCCCTACAGAGACAATGTATGGCACAGCTTTCCTTACACAGGAGTGGAGTCCCCTCATGGCAGTGTGTAATTCTGTGACATTGCCTGAGCCCAAGGTGTGTGTTGTGTGAGCATGTCTGTGTGTGTTCACTTCCATTTTGCTAGGCAGGCTGGGATCCCAAGTGATGTTCCTGTTTGTGATGCTTGCTGAGTTGACCTATGTTCCCCCAAAGTCTTCTCCCTGGGTTCTCTGGGATGTGGGTGCATGGCACATTACTGGTCATCAGGGTGTCACCCATAGGTGTGTATGCTGGCAGGGCTGAGTTTGTGGGCAAACGCAGATGAGACAGTCAGGATTCCCCTTGACACTTGTTGGTTACACCAGTCATGTAATTTACAGTTTGTGTTAGCTTTCAGTGATTGTGACACGTTGTGTGTGTGACTGCTGCCACTCCTCAGGGTCAGAGCTGCAATGTTGGAATCTGTCTATGTGTGTTCTTTGTGGGTGACCTTGGCTTCTTCATTGGTGTGTGACTGTGGCCGGGATCCCATTGGTTGGTGTAGATTTGACGTCATGCCCATGTACGGCATACTGTGCAGTGTGTCAGACATTCAGGAGTCTTGTTGACTGGCCATGTGTGATGGGTTTCTGCACCTTAGTTCCCACCACCACCCCTGGGATTGTCATGGGTGCATGTGCAATGTCACCAGTCCATGTGAGCTTCACTGCTGCACATTGGTGGAGATCATGGTGTGTGGTGTTGAGTGTGTGCAAATGAGAGTTGTTGCACGGCTAGACCCCTGCCTCCATATTGGCCTTGGCTGACAGGCCGTGCTGATTGATTTGTGCTTGTGTAGGTGTGATGGTAGTTTGTTGCTCAGGACACATGACTGTGGTTCACAGTGTGAACGACATCTAGCTTTGTCATCACAGTGGGATTATCATGCAGGCCAGTGTCACCACAATGTGGGGTCCCTGGGGGTAGTGCTGTGGTGGGTCTGTGTCTTGCTGTGTTATTTGCTGTTCCTACAAGCTTGTGTGACATGTGTAATTTGGGCTCCCTCTCATCTAACAATGCCTGATTGCCCACATAGGGGAATCCGATCCATGAGTTACTTTTGTGTAGCACTGTATGCACATCTGTGTAATTGGGATTCAGGCCTCCTCATGTGTTGTGTGGTTGCCTGGGGACACTGGCACACACCCCCATCATCTGTTGTGTTTGATATGCAGTGTGGGGCTGCCTGTTTGTGTTTGTGCATCTGCACCACTGCATTGGCATATCTTTAGTGTGCCATTGGCTGTATGTTGTTTGGTGGGTTTCCCCTGCTGTCCCTGGGACACCTAGGTCATCAGTCAGCACAGTGATCATCGTTTGTATGTCCCATTGCTGCAATGGTATGGTATTTGTTCACCTCACATCTACAGTCTCCACAGGATATCTACATTTGTGTGCCCATTGGTGCAGATATGTGGCTCTGCATTATGATGGTCACTTCTGTCATTGTGTTATTGATGAATGTTGACAATGTCAGCCCCCATGGGTGATGTTTGTCTGCACATGGCCAAAGGTATGTCTTATTTGCACTGCACTGTTTGCCTCACCCAATATAGGTTGCTATGGGACACAAGCACTACTATGCCACTGATGTGTTTGTTGTTCTGTGACCAGGAATCATCCATGCTGTTTGGCATTTGCACCTTTTTCCATGACAACACTTACCTTTTGGTCACTGTGATGATGGGGGTTAGACCCCATTGCCACAATGTTCAAAATGTGCTTCAGCTATGGACCCCACACTTACCTTTTGGTCACTGTGATGATGGGGGTTTAGACCCCATTGCCACAATGTTCAAAATGTGCTTCAGCTATGGACCCCACACTTACCTTTTGGTCACTGTGATGATGGGGGTTTAGACCCCATTGCCACAATGTTCAAAATGTGCTTCAGCTATGGACCCCACACTTACCTTTTGGTCACTGTGATGATGGGGGGTTAGACCCCATTGCCACAGTGGTCATGGTCTGCTTGCATTGTGGAGGCCACACACATTTATGTGTGACACATGTGATAGGGGGTCACATTGTATGTTCAATGTCATGTTCAGTGTTGTGGGCATTTGACACAGTCTACACACGCTTCTCATGGTGTTGGGTGGATGTGTTTTTCTGACATTCCTCATGTTGGAGTATGCTGGTTGTGTCATGCATTACCCGTCCTATGTGTAGGGGTGGTGTTGGTGGTAGGCATCCATCCCCCTATGAATGGGGATGGCAGTAGTGACAGGCATCCAGCCCCCATGAGTGGGGGTGGTGGTAGTGGTAGGCATCCAGCCCCCCATGAGTGGGGATGGTAGTAGTGACAGGCATCCAGCCCCCCATGAGTGGGGATGGTAGTAGTGACAGGCATCCAGCCCCCCATGAGTGGGGATGGTAGTAGAGACAGGCATCTAGCACCCCCTGAGTAGGGGTGGTGGTAGTGGTAGGCATCCAGCCCGCCTGAGTAGGAGTGGTAGTAGTGACAGGCATCTAGCACCCCCTGAGTAGGGGTGGTGGTATTGGTAGGCATCCAGCACCCATGAGTAGGGGTGGTGGTAGTGGTAGGCATCCAGCCCCCCATGAGTGGGGGGCGGTAGTGGTAGGCATCCAGCCCCCCATGAGTAGGGATGGTAGTAGTGACAGGCATCCAGCCCCCCATGAGTGGGGGGGTGGTAGTGGTAGGCATCCAGCCCCCCATGTGTGGGGATGGTAGTAGTGACCCAGCATCTTCCTGCCTCCTCCCCGGTGTCCGATCACGTGGGCCAGAGGAGGGGTTAAGGCATTCAGCTGACATAAATGCCGGCTGCAACGCGGGAGCGGGCACTCTAGGTAAGAGGCCGCCATCCTGAAACAGCGTCTTTTTAGCTGAACCTAATCGCATTCGTCTAACTTTTAAATCTTTTAAAATTGTATGAAATTGAATTTGTGTGGGAATCAATAGCCTGAAACTGTACATTACCGCCGATAGTGTAGCGCGCCCCAGCATCTTCCTGCCTCCTCCCCGGTGTCCGATAACGTGGGCCAGAGGAGGGGTTAAGGCATTCAGCTGACATAAATGCCGGCTGCAACGCGGGAGCGGGCACTCTAGGTAAGAGGCCGCCATCCTGAAACAGCGTCTTTTTAGCTGAACCTAATCGCATTCGTCTAACTTTTAAATCTTTTAAAATTGTATGAAATTGAATTTGTGTGGGAATCAATAGCCTGAAACTGTACATTACCGCCGATAGTGTAGCGCGCCCCAGCATCTTCCTGCCTCCTCCCCGGTGTCCGATCACGTGGGCCAGAGGAGGGGTTAAGGCATTCAGCTGACATTAATGCCGGCTGCAACACGGGAGCGCAGCGGACGTGCGCAGCGGGCGCGCCGACGGCGCGCCGAAGGCACGCCTAAGGCAAGCCCGTCTGCGCCCGTCCGCGCCCAGACGAGCCCAGGGCCCAGTCACCATGCCCAATTTTATAAATACACATCCCAGGAACTTAAAACGTTCCAATTTATTGCACCTTCACTTGATCCTAAGACTGTAGTATGTTTGCTACACAATAGCATACATCAGAAGCGAGACTCGTTCCCTGAGCTTAAACTACCCACACCCCACTTTTACTTGCAAAAAGGAAAAACTCAGGAGCCTAAATTTTTACCCTCTTAGACTCATACAAACCTGATATCCTCCTGCTCACTGAAACCTGGCTTACTTCCGAATCCTCGCCCGATATCTTAGCCGCCTTACCCTATGAATACTACATCCTGCAAACAAACCGTCCTCTTGGCAAGGTGGGCGGCGGAGTGGCGGCTATTATCCACAAGAGCTTGACTTTTACGGCCCTTATCCCACTTTGCCTCCCCGCAGCAGATAATATTGTTATCAAATTTGAGTCCGAATCGGCACCACTGATCTGCGTATTACTTTATAGGCCCCCTCAACACATGCCCCTATTCCCCCAATCTTTGGGAGAACAAATCGCACACCTTGTTACAAATCATACCAGAATCCTCCTGATTGGCGATTTCAACTATTGGGCTAACGATCCTCAAGGAGGGCCTCATTCCAATGAGTTGACTGAATCGTTGGAAAACATGAATTTCACTCAGCAGATCTCTTCTGCCACCCACCTAAAAGGTCACACCCTGGACCAACTGTGGACCACCAACCTGGCGGTATCTGATCTATCCGTCACACTGTGCATTTGGTCTGATCACCACTTGATAAAATTCACTCTACTACATCTGACCACCAGTAAAATCCCTACTAGCAGGGGGGGTATGGCGAGGAATTGGAAGGCCATCGATAATGCCGTATTTATCACAACGCTGGTCAACACAGCTCCTCACCCTACGCCCGATGTCAACCTCCATGTGGAGAATATCTCGGCCTGGCTTCTAGCAGCTAGCAATGAACATGCCCCATTTAAACAAATCAGACTGACCCGTCACCATGAGGCGCAAAAGTGGTTTTCCCCAGATCTAAAACAACAGAAACTCTTCCTCCGCCAATCTGAAAGAAAGTGGAGGCTGGACTACTCGCTGGCCCAAAAACTATCTATTTACTGGCCCTGAAGGAATACAAAAAGTCAATCTCCTTAGCTAAGGCAGCCCATTTTTCTTCGAGAATCCTAACTGCTAACAATAAATCCAAAGAAATTTTTACTATCGTAGACGAACTATCCAATCCTGAGAGAACTCTTAGTAAACCCATCCCATCACAGGATCTCTGCGACTCCCTGAACAAATTTTTTATTGATAAAATCGCCGATATCAAAGCCAGTATCCCCTCCCATACGTCACCTCAGGTTATCCCCCCCTTGCTCAGAAACCCCCACTCCCTTAACTGTTTTCCGTCAATTGACACAGCTATCCTGGGTGACCTATTAGTAAAAGTTAGATCTGGCTCCCTATGGACCAATGTCCCCCTCATATTTTAAAAACAGCTTTCTCCACCGTTTCGGCCCCAGTCCTTGCACTACTCAACAATTCACTGTCCCAGGGCGTTGTACCAAACTCCTTCAAGGAGGCTATAGTGGTCCCTCTCCTTAAAAACCTAGTGCAGACCCCAAGATGCTGGGTAACTACCGCCCAATCTCTTTGCTCCCCTATCTGGCCAAATTACTTGAAGCCCACGTTGCTAAATGCATGTCCAACTTTTTGGAACAATCTGAGTTCCTTGACCCACGCCAAGCGGGCTTCCGTCCAGCCCACTCCACAGAAACTGTTATATTGGCAGTCCTGGACTCCTTACGAGGAAAGGCGAACAAAGGTTCTCCTCAGGCCCTGGTACTGTTAGATCTCTCGGCCGCATTTGACACGGTCGACCATAATATACTGGCAGACCGTGTCAGAGAGGCAGGCATTCAGGGCCTCGCCCTTAAATGGATGATCTCCTTCCTGGAAAACCGCTCTCAGGCCGTCCGTACTGGCCAGTTCACTGCCCCTAAACTTAAAACCACTTGCAGGGTCCCTCAGGGCTCTGCGCTCTCTCCGCACCTATTCAATCTCTACCTTCTTCCTCTGATTAGATGTCTGAAGGAAAGAAGGGTGGACACCTTTAACTATGCCGACGACCTCCAACTTATGTTTACTATCGACAACTCTCCCCAGTCAATCTCTGATTTTCAATCCACTATGACATTCATCCGTCATTGGATGGACCACAACCACTTAAAATTAAATCCAGGAAAAACCGAACTGGTCCTGACAGGTGGCGCCCATAACCACTGGGGCCCACAGTACTGGCCTAACGAATTAGGTCCCCTCCCAGTCCCCTCATCCTCAGTGAAAAGTCTAGGAGTCACCATTGGTAATGACCTCTCCCTAAAATCGCATGTAGGTACCGTTATTTCCACTTGTTTCCTTCAGCTGCGCAAAATTAGGAAGATAAGTAGGCTTTTGACTCAGGCAGCTCTGGTACAGGTGCTGATGGCGTTGGTAATATCACGCTTAGACTATGCCAATGCAACATACCTTGGTCTTCCACTTGGCCTTACTAAACGGTTGCAAATGGTTCAGAACCAAGCAGCCAGACTGATATATAAACAACCCAGATGGCAACATGCATCCCCCTTCTTAGGAAACTGCACTGGCTCCCCATTCCCCAGCGCTGCATGTTTAAAGTGGGATGTCTGGTGTTCAAATCTCTGAACGGCCAGAGCCCTAAATTCATAAATAATCTTATCTCCCGTTACACTCCTTCACGCAACCTACGTTCGGCACAGCTCCAACTGCTGACGGTCCCTACCTTTAAGCTAAAGCGCCAAGGGGGTTGCAGGTTCGCAACACTTGCCCCCGTCTATGGAACTCCATCCCCCTGGAAATCAGGTCAAGCGCTAGCTTGCTGAGTTTCAGGAAAAGCCTCAAAACCTGGCTCTTTATCCAAGCTTATGAATGATCTGTCTCCGGGTTGGCCAATCCCCTAGCAATCAGCGCCAAGAAACCAATCGGTGTACGTGCGCTCTATAAATACTTGATATGAGTGACAGGCATCCAGCCCCCCATGAGTGGGGATGGTAGTAGTGACGGGCATCCAGCCCCCCATGAGTGGGGGTGGTGGTAGTGGTAGGCATCCAGCCCCCCATGAGTGGGGATGGTAGTAGTGACAGGCATCTAGCACCCCCTGAGTAGGGGTGGTGGTAGTGGTAGGCATCCAGCCCCCCATGAGTGGGGGTGGTAGTGGTAGGCATCCAGCCCCCATGAGTGGGGATGGTAGTAGTGACAGGCATCTAGCACCCCTGAGTAGGGGTGGTGGTAGTGGTAGGCATCCAGCACCCATGAGTAGGGGTGGTGGTAGTGGTAGGCATCCAGCACCCCCTGAGTAGGAGTGGTGGTAGTGGTAGGCATCCAGCCCCCCCTGAGTAGGGGTGGTGGTAGTGGTAGGCATCCAGCACCCATGAGTAGGGGTGGTGGTAGTGGTAGGCATCCAGCACCCCCTGAGTAGGGGTGGTGGTAGTGGTAGGCATCCAGCACCCATGAGTAGGGGTGGTGTTAGTGGTTGGCATCCAGGCCCCTATGGGTGTATATGGCATTGGTGATAGCCATCCCGCCCCTATGGTTCTGCTGTTGCTAGTGTAAGTCATTTCAGCATCCCTATGTGTGTGTGTTATGTGTCGGGTACGTGTCGTTTGTTTGTGTAGTGGGTGTTTAACTTACCTTCTGCGCCGTACGCGTCCGTACCAGTTCCGGTAATAGATGTAGAGTATTGGTAGGCCCTGCGCGATGGGATTCATGGTTGGTTCGTCTCGTTCGGCTTTCTCGTTGCTTCGACTCGTACTCGTGGCTGGCGTGTTCGTCTCGTAGCCGTGGATCGTCTTGTGGCGCGAATCGGAGCTTATGTGCGGCTCTCCCGGATGCTCTGACGTGCCGGACGTAGCGACGGGTTCGGCGCGTACGGAAGGAGCATCGTACTAGTCCGGCCGGAAGGTGCTGTATTTTGGCTTCCGTGCGACTCGTTTCTGCGTTTACGGATCCAGCTCGTGCGGGGAACAGGAGCTGGATTGGGTAAGTACGGCTGGGTCGGGATCTGGGCAGTTATGCGCATCGTACTTGCTCGTTCGTACGACTGTTCGAATCGGTCGGGATTTTTCCCGGACGAATAGTGTTAGGTGCGGCTCTGCCCGAGATCGGAATCAACCCCTAAGTGTCTCTTTGAAATATGAAGTGTACTCTCTCAAGTTTTAAGGTCTTCATGGTCTTCTGTTTGAGATATGTATGAACTTGCACATGTATTGTGATATGTCTTATACATCTGAATATACTACACATATAAAACACAGGTATACATCTATTTGTATGTTTGTTTGATGTATGATGCTACTAACAAAAGGTACACACATATATGAATGCATGCTTTTAAGAAGATGGTGAGACTTACACCAGAGACAAATGAAAGATTGCTGCTATATATTTGACTAGGCCCAACACCCTATGTAGTCATAGAACGATGAAGCAGCAGCACAAGAGTGAGGTTTAAGGCATATTAAGAGAAGAATCAGTTATAACGCTACTTTGTATGAGTCTGTGGAAAGCTACACTTCAAATATACCACATAATTTTCATTATCTGCTTCAAATGTGAAGAGCAATTTGTCAAGTTTTAAAGTCTACATGGTGTTGTAACTAAGGTATATCTCTACTTGCACATGTATTCTGTAACATATTATGCATCTGAAGATGGTACACATATAAAACACAAGTATACATCTATTTGTATATTACTTTAATATATGATATTGCTACCAAAAGGTACAGAAATATGTATAAATGATTTCCGCAATATGTTAAGACTTACAATTAAGATATATGATGGGTGTGTCTCAGTGATTGCATGACTCCATGGGTAGTGCCTGGGTGATTGTATGAGTGCAAGGGTAATGTCTGTATAATTGGAGGAGAGATTGGATACTGATTGACTGGTTGCATAAGTGCTGACGTAGAGATTGTGTGCATGGATAAGTGCATAAATACTCCCTGAATGCATAGATGGGTGTATAAGTAGTGCCTACATGAATGAATGAGTGCAACAGTAGTGTCTAGGTGTTTGTATGAGTGCAAGGATAGTGGCTGGGTAATTGGAGAAGAGGATGGATAGTAACTGGCTGATTACATGAGTGCATAAGTACTGCCTGAGTGATTTGATGAGTGCATCGGTAAATGGAATGAGTGCACAAGTCATGACTGAGAGCATGGATAACTGCATGGATAGTGCCTGAATGATTACATGAGTGCAGGGGTAGTGCCTATGAAATTAGAGGACTGCATGAGTACTGCCTGAGTGATTGAAGAAGTGCATAGGTAATGCCTGAGTGATTGCATGAGTGCACGGCTAGTGCTTGAGTGATTGGAGGAGCGCATGGCTACTGTCTGAGTGATTGAAGAAGTGCATAGGTAATGCCTGGGTGATTGTATGAGTGCAAGGGTAATGCTTGCAGGAATGCACAGGTGGTTCCTTGGTACATGGAGGAATGCATGGGTAGTGGTGCCTGACTGATCAGAACAATGCATAGGTAGTACCTGGGTGATTGCATGAGTGCAAGGGTTGTGCCTGGATGATTGGAGAACTGCATGGGTAGTGCTTGGGTGATTGCATGAGTGCAAGGGAAGTTGTTGAGTACATATATGAGTGCATCAGTAGTGCCCCAGTGATTGCATCAGTGCATCTGTACTGCTTGGGTGATTGGAGGAGTGCAGAGATAGTGCCTGGGTGATTAGAGAAGTGCATAGGTACTGCCTGGGTGACTTTGTAAGTGCACAGGTAGCGCCTGGGCGATTGGAGGAGTGCAAAGATAGTACATGGGTGATTGCATGAGTATAGGGGTAGTGCCTGCATTATTGAAATAGTGCATAGATAGTGCCTGAGTGATTGCATAAGTGCAGGGGTAGTACCTGACTGATTGAAGGACAGTATATATATATTGTGGCTTAGTGCATGGCTGAGTGCATGGGTAGTGCCTGGGTCATTGCAGACTTACAGCTGAGACATGTGTTGAGGTTGCTGCTTTATATTTGACTACACCCAACATCCTGAGTAGTAGAAGAATAGTGAAATTGCAACACAAAAGTGAGGTTTATGACATGGTGTACACTTTTCTAGTACAGCTTCACCATTCTCTAACTGCTAAGGGTATTGGGCCTACCCAATTATAAAGCATCAAACCTACACATAGCTCTGTTATAAATCTCCCCATATTCCTGAAAGCATGTATGCATGTGTCTGTACCTTTTACTAGTACTACCATAAATAATAGAAACATACAAATAGATATATATCTCTCTTTTATACATGTAGCATCTTCAGATGCATAACACATATGAGAATGCATATGCAACTAGAAAATACACCAATCACACGACCATGCAGGCCTTAAAACTTGACAGACTACACTTAACATTTCAAACAGACACCTAGATTTATGTGGCATACTTCAAGTAAAGTTTGACATAGACTCTTTTAGAGCACCATAATCAGTAATTCCTCACCCAATATATCTTAAACATCACTTTACTGCTCCTGCTGCTTTACCATTCTACTACTACTCAGATGTACAGCCTACCAAAATACAAAGCAACAACCCTTCACATATCTCTGTTGTAAGTCTCCCCATATTTCAAAAAGCATGGATGCATGAGTCTGTACCTTTCCCTAGTGGCATCATATATAAAAGAAACATACAAATAGATATATACCTGTATTTTATACATCTAGCATCTTTAGATACATAAACATATGTGAATACATCTGCAAGTACAGACATACCTCAGTCACAAGATGATGCACACCTTAAAACTTAAAAAGCTGCACTTTTCATTTCAAGTAGAGACCTAAAATCATATGCTGTATTTCAAGCACTTCTCATTTCAAGTACAGACCTAAAATCATATGGTGTATTTCAAGCATACCTTTCAACAGATGATTGAAGGAGTGTATGGCTAATGCCTGGGTGACTGAATTAGTGCAGGGGTAATGTCCGGGTGATTAAAGAAGTGGATCGGTACTACCTAAGTGATTGAAGAAGTACATGGATAATACCTGGGTGATTGTGTGAGTGCAGGGGTAGTGCCTGGGTGATTGGAAAAGTGCACAGGTAGTGCCTGAGTGATTGCTTGACTGCATGAGTAGTGTTTGGGTGATTAGAGGAGTGCATGGGTAGTGCCTGGATTATTGCATGAGTGAATAGATAGTGTCTGGGTGATTGCATAAGTGCAGAGGTAGTGCTTGGGTGATTCAATGAGTGCATAGGTAGTGTCTGGGTGATTTTTATAAATGTATGGGTACTGTATGGGTGATCGGAGGAATGTATGAGTAATGCCTGGGTGATTCCATGAGTGCAGGGGTAGTGACTGAGTGATTAGAGGAGTGCATATGTAGAGCCTGGGTGATTTTATAAGTGCATGAGTACTGCCTGAGTGATTGAAGAAGTACATGGCTAATGCCTGGGTGATTGCATGAGTGCAGGGATAGTACCTGGGTGATTGGAGGACTGCATAGGTAGTGCCTGGGTGATTTTGTAAGTGCATGGGTACTGACTGGGTAATTGAAGAGTGCATGGGTACTGCCTGGGTGATTAGAGGAGTGCAAGCGCACTGCCTGGGTTATTGCATGACTGCATAGGTAGTGCATGGGTGATTGCATGAGTGCAGGGGTAGTGCCTGGGTGATTGGAGGAGTGCATAGGTAGTGCCTGGGTGATTTTATAACTGCATGGATAGTGCCTGGGTTATTGCATGACTGCATAGGTAGTGCATGGGTGATTGCATGAGTGCAGGGGTAGAGCCTAGGACATTGGACGAGTACATAGGTAGTGCGTGGGTGATTTTATAACTGCATAGATAGTGCCTGGGTTATTGAAGGACTGCATGAGTACAGCATGAGTGATTGCACAAATGCAAGGGTAGTGCCTGGGTGATTGAAGAAGTGGATGGGTACTACCTGAGTGATTGAAGAAGTACATGGATAATACCTGGGTGATTGTGTGAGTGCACAGGTAGTGCCTGGGTGATTGGAAAAGTGCACGGGTAGTGCCTGAGTGATTGCATGACTGCATGAGTAGTGTTTGCGTGATCAGAGGAGTGCATGGGTAGTGCCTGGATTATTGCATGAGTGGATAGATAGTGTCTGGGTGATTACATGAGTGCAGAGGTAGTGCTTGGGTGATTCCATGAGTGCATAGGTAGTGTCTGGGTGATTTTATAAATGTATGGGTACTGGATGGGTGATCGGAGAAGTGCATGAGTAATGCCTGGGTGACTGCATGAGTGCAGGGGTAGTGCCTGGGTGATTAGACGGGTGCATATGTAGAGCCTGGGTGATTTTATAAGTGCATGAGTACTGCCTGAGTGATTGAATGAGTGCATGGCTAATGCCTGGGTGATTGCATGAGTGCAGGGATAGTGCCTAGGCAATTGGAGGACTGCATAGGTAGTGCCTGGATGATTTTGTGAGTGCATGGGTACTGACTGGGTGATTGAAGGAGTGCATGGGTACTGCCTGGGTGATTACAGGAGTGCAAGTGTACTGCCTGGGTTATTGCATGACTGCATAGGTAGTGCCTGGGTGATTTCATGAGTGCAGGGGTAGTGCCTGGGTGATTGGAGGAGTGCATAGGTAGTGCCTGGCTGATTTTATAACTGCATGGATAGTGCCTGGGTTATTGCATGACTGCATAGGTAGTGCATGGGTGATTGCATGAGTGCAGAGGTAGAGCCTGGGAGATTGGAGGAGTGCATAGGTAGTGCCTTTGTGATTTTATAACTACATGGATAGTGCCTGGATTATTGAAGGACTGTATGCGTACAGCATGAGTGATTGCACAAGTGCAAGGGTAGTGGCTGGCTGATTGAAGGACTGCATACATATAGCCTCAGTGTATGGATGAGTACATCAGCAGTGGCTATATGATTTCAGACTTACAGGTGAGACATATGATGGATTGCGGCTTTATATTTGACTACGCCCAACATCCTGAGTAGTAGCAGAATAGTGAAATTACAGCACAAAAGTGAGGTTTATGACATGGTGTACACTTTTGTACTGCAGCTTCACCATTCTGTAACTACTCAGGGTATTGGGCGTACCCAAATATAAAGCATCAAACCTACTCATGAATCTGTTATAAATCTCACCATATTCCTGAAAGCATGCATGCATATGTGCCTACCTTTTCAATCAATCAATCAATCAATCAATCAAGCATTTATAAAGCGCGCTACATACCCGTGAGGGTCCCAAGGCCCTAGGGGGGGGGGGGGTTGCAGCTAGAGGTCGAAGAGCCAGGTCTTGAGTAGTCTCCTGAAGGTCTGTGGGTCCTTTTGAAATCATCATCATATATAAAAGAAATAAACTGCACTTTACATTTGAAAGACACACCTACATTTCTGCGGTATATTTCAAGTGTACCTTTCCCCAGACTCATAGAAAGTAGCTTAATCAGTAATCCCTCTGCCAACATGTCTTAAAACTCACTTTTGTTCTGCAGCTTAACCATTCTACAAATATTGGGCCTAGCCAAACATAAAGAAGCAACCTATCACATGTCTCTACCATAACTCCAACCATATTCCTAAAAGCATGCTTGCTTCTATCTGTACCTATTGCCAAAAGCATAACACATATCAGAATACATGTGCAAGTAGAAACATAACCAAACTCACAAGACCATAAAGACCTTAAAACTTGACAGAGTACACTTAACATTTCAAACATACACCTAGATTTATGCAGCATATTTCAAGTAAACTTTTACACAGACTCTTATAAAGTACCATAATCAATAATTCCTCTTCCAACATATCTTAAACATCACTTTTCTACTACTGCTGCATCCCTATTCTACTACTAATCAGGCATTGAGCATAGCTAACAGCAAAGCAACCCTTCACTTATCTTGGTTGAAAGTCTCCCCATATTTCTAAAAGCATATATGCATATCTCTGTACCTTTTCCTAGTATCATCATATATAAAAGAAACACACAAATAAATCTATACCTGTATTTTATAAATCTAGCATCTTCAGATGCATAACACATATGAAAATACATCTGCAAGTACAGACATACCACAGTCGCAAAACCATGCAGATCTTAAAACTTAAGAAGCTGCACTTCTCATTTCAAATAGACACCTAAAATAATGTAATATAATTCAACCATACCGTTCAAAAGACTTGTACAAAATACCCTAATCACTAATTCCTCTGCCAACATGTTTTAAACCACAGTTTTGAGCTGCAGCTTCACCATTCTGCAACTACATATGCTATTGGACCTACACAAATATAAACTAGCAACCCTTCACAAGTCTCTGCTGTAAGTCTCACCATATTCCTAAAAGCATGCATGCATATCTCTGTACCTTTTCCTAGCAGCATCATATATAAAAGTAATATACAGATAGATGTATACCTGTGTTTTATACATCTATCATCTTCAGACGCATAACACGTATCATAATACATGTGCAAGTACAAACATACTACAGTCACAACACCATCCACAGCTTAAAACTTCACAGACTACACTTCAAATTTCAAGCAGACACTGAAAATTATGCAGTATATTTGAAATGTAGCTTTCCACACACTCATACAAATTACTCTAATAAATAATATCTCTACAAACATATATCAAACCTCACTTTTGTGCTGCTGCTTTACCATTCTACGACTACTTATAATGCTACACCTAGTCAAATACAAAGCAGGAACCCATTCACATGTCTCTGCTATAAGTCTCACCATATTCCTGAAAGCATGCATGCATATGTCTGTACCACAACACTATGCACACCTCAAAAATTCACAGAACAAACTTCCAATTACAAGCAAACACAAAATATTATGTGGCATATTTCAACTGTACCTCTCTAGAGACATATAAAAAGTAGCCTAATCACTAATACCTTATGTCAACATCTTTTAAACCACACTTTTGTGCTGCATCTTCACCGTTCTACTACTACTCACAGTCTTGAGCCTACCACATAAAAAAAACAACACCTCTTTGTTATACATCATGCACCTTCAAATGTATAAGGCATATGAAAATACATATACAAGTAGAGACATACTTCAGACACAAGTCCATGCACACCTTAAAACTTGATTATTATTATTATTATTATTATTATTGCATCTTGTAAAGCGCACAGCTACCTCCGACGGAGGTGTCCCGGCGCTGACAGCGATTGCGGGGTGGTAATACCTGGTGGGGGAGGCTCTAAGGGAGGCTGAAAAGCCAGGTTTTAAGAGTCTTCCTAAATAGAGGTTCTGAGTTAGCCTTTCGGAGATGCTCTGGCATGGAGTTCCAGAGAGAGGCGGTTTTATAAGCAAATGATCGACGGCCCAGTCTAGCTTTTTTGAAGCGGGGGATAGCTAGGAGTCCCTGGTGATTCGATCTCAGAGTCCTATTTTGATTATACTTGGGCAGTCTGAGCTTTAAGTATTTAGGGCCGGTGTCTCTGGAGGACCTATAGGCAAGGGTCAGAGCCTTAAACTGAATCCTCTTTTTAACAGGTAGCCAATGTAGGCTGCGCAGGTGTGGGGAGATGTGATGGCGGAGTGGTACATTCCTAATGAGCCTAGCGGCCGCATTTTGAATGATCTGCAGCTTTCTGATGAGGTAGTCTGGGAGACCCAATTATAGACTGTTGGTATAGTCTAACTGTGAAGTGATCAGTGCGTGAACTACCGTTTTCCTACAGTCCATTGGTAGGAGATGTAGGAATCTCCTCAGGGTTTTCAGCTTCCAGAAGCATGAAGATGAGACTAGGCATATCTGGGCTTTCCCTGAGAGGGCGGAGTCAAATTTAAACCCTAGATTTCTCGCAGAGAGGACTGGCAGAGGAGGAGGATTAAGTTCCGTTGGCCACCAGAGTTCAGCTTTAGGTGGTGATGGCTGGTTGAAAAACAGAACTTCTGTTTTGTCCGTGTTTAATTTTAAACAGTTGTCTGTCATCCAGGATGAGATATTAATCAGACACTGTTTGAAGTTGGTGAAAACTGCCTCAGAGTGATCCCTAAAAGAAAACACCAGCTGGGTGTCGTCAGTACGAGACCACCTTGACACCGTGTTGCTCGATGATTGAGGCAAGTGGGACGAGATAAACATTGAAAAGGGTCGGGCTCAGGGCCGAGCCCTGAGGGACTCCACAGATCAGCGGGCGAGCGGAGGAGACATATGGGCGTAGAAAGATTTTCTGGGAGCGGCCCTCGAGAAAGGTTAGAACGGTGCCCCCAACGCCCATCTGCTCAAGCCTCTCCAGAAGGATCGGGTGTGAGACAGTGTCAAATGCTGCGGACAAGTCCAGATAGACTGCACTTCCAATTTGAAAGCGACACCTAAAATTATGCGGTATGCTACAAATGTACATATCCACAAACTAAAACAAACTACCATAATCACTAATCCATCTTCCAATATACACATATTACTATACAGAATCTATTTCAAACAACATTTAAGTACAATAAAACAAACTAACAAATTTATAACTCACCTTCCAAATTGATTTGTAGAATATGAAATATCAGAAACTGATAAAAGATTTTCTCATGCACACAATCAATGTAATGCACCACTCTCAACAAGGTAAAACCAGCAATGGCAAACTTTCCCTCTCTTTCGCCACACAAATAAATGTAAGTAACAAATCACATTGCTGCCTACATAATTTAAAATTGTAAAACACATTTCTATTGGTTAGACATATTAACCCTTACCTACTGACTTCTAAAAGTGCCCAAACTGGTTCTGGAATTTTTTGGAGTCGCGACTCCACCGTGCACAAACGCGATGGAGCCGCGAATCCATACGGGAGTTCAAAAATATATTACAAATAAAAATACCACTATTTTTTAAGAACACACCACTTCTAAAGATAGTACTGACTTGGGAAATCTTACTTTAATAACATATCACTTATATATAAACTACAATTCCATAGTTTAAAACCACAGATAACATTCAACCCTTCACCCATACTGCTTAATGCCAGTTTCCATAGTAACAGTTCATGGAACATTCAACTGAACTGACAGGTCACAAGTTCACCATATTTTCAAATTCAGCACACAAAGTTACAAATGCAAACAGCAGGTGTGGTTGACATTTGCAAAATATGACCTTATCCTATCTACTGTACCTTTCAAACATTTTTTACTAACCAGTAGAAACATGCTTTTTAAAGAAAGTAACATGCACCCTATTTTTGAATGTACAATGTTCTTAAACAGCCAATCAACTCTCTACTTTTTAAAAAACAGCATCTTATCCACCATTTTAGATACCTCATTCTACCAACTGAATACCTCAGCTACAGACATCTTTTCATTACTTCCAGACATCCTTTCAAGATGTTTACAGTATGGATTGTTGGACACAGCTATGTTTTCTGGTGCAAAAGGTATGCTGAACGCAGAGGTATTAACAAAGACCTAGCTTTGCAAAATGTGGATATTAAATGGATTGCACAGAGAGGATTAAAGTGGCACCAATTGATGCCTTTGGTTAAAACCGTTTTGCATCTCCAACCCCCTGACCTCATGATTGTGCACTGTGGTGGCAATGACCTAGGCACATTAACTGGGGTAGGTCTGGAAATGCTAATGAAGGTCACCTTTGCACAATTGATGATGCTTTTACCTCAAACTGTCTTTGTATACTCTAATATATGCCAAAGACAGAAATGGAAGTGGTCAAATCAATTCTGTCCACAGATTGAGAATGCTAGAAAGAATGTCAATAAAGCTGTTTCTGCTTACCTCAGAGACCATAGGATGGGCTCCATCTATAACAACAATCTACGCTTTGATATGGATGACATCTACAGAAGTGATGGAGTACACTTCACAGATCAAGGAAACAGAGGGGGATATTCTCAAGAACGTGCGATAATCATCGCCAAAAAAGGCTAACGCACGTTTCCATATCGCCGTCTATCGTGGGAAAATAACTCCGTGTTAACGTCGTATTCTCAACACGGCGGTAACATGCGATAGTCTCCCGATAACGCGTCAAATGTCCGCGATACAACTACCGCGACGGCGATAAAAAAGGAAACCCGAACGTGAAAAAAGTTGCAATGGGCCCAACCGCGATAGAAAAATCGGCGACAAGCACCGCCAGGCTTGCAATTCCCACGTCAGGCGGGAAAAATCACCATAAAAGCAGCAAAAAAAACAGAAATAAAAAAAAACATAACAACTGCGAAGCACAACGGAGGGAGCTGGAGCAAGTACAGAGGACAACCCGAACCCCACAAGCCCCACGGAGAACCAGCCTGGGACCTCGGGGCCAGGGAAGGGCAAGGAGAAGAAGAAGAGGAAGACGCGGTTCAGTCCGCAGGAAAACAGGATCCCGATAACGGAGGTGACACTCCCACCATCCAATTGCTATTGGTGAAAGTGTCAGCACTAAATGTTGCACATACACTTGTCAGAGCAATGTGCCAAAGCAGAGGAGTGACATGCGCACAGGGAATGTGTCTAGGAATGAATTTATTTGCACATGCTGTGCCTGTGGTTATTTTGACCTGTCCCATGATTGCTAAGGACAGTCCCTATGTGACGTGCTTATGTGAAGAAATTGTGAATGATAGTGTCCCTTCGGGCTATTCCAGCTCCTGCTGCACTGGGGTGTGGTCCACCTGCCTCATCCTCATCATCATCGTCCGGTGCATCTGGCACATGGATCCATGGGGCATTGGTGCGTACACATATGTTGTGCAACACACAACATGCAATGATCATCTTGCACACTATTTGCGGGCTGTACAGGAGTCTTCCACCTGTGATGTCCAGGCACCTGAAACGTGACTTCAACACGCCAAATGAGCGCTCCACAATGCCCCTGGTGCGTATGTGGGCCGTATTGTACTGCCTATGGGCCTGGGTGTTCGGGGCTCGGAGGGGTGTCATCATCCACGGGCAGAGTGCATATCCTTGATCACCTGTGACAGGGGAGAGAGATGTGTCAATCGGTGGTTCGGCATTCTGTGTTGGCAGGCTTATTAGTATATTGGTGTGTGATGTGTGGGACTTTGGGATACATGTCCGACATGTCTTGCATGTGGCAAATGAGCGGCATCCATGTGTAGTACGTTGCCTCACAGCTGCTCCTCACTCCCCCCGAGCCTATTTACTTGTGTGCGCTGCGCGGTTGCATCACTTGCACTCCTAGGACACACCATTGTCATGACTGTCTGCGCATGTCTACAAGCCTGACAACGACACTGTGATATTGGCCGTTGAAGGTGGTCGGCCACGTGTGTGTAGGCCTATGGTCAGGATATGGCGGAAACAGAGACACACGCAGTAGTTGCCTTGGTGGCCATCCCGGAAGTGAACCACGCCCTGAGCCCCGGGCTATTGATTCCCACTCCTACACTGGCCCAGCCCACTCTGCTTACGCCTACAGGGGGGGCGACATAGCTACATGTCCAGGGTCTACCCAACTGCCTGAGGTAACATGGTTGCACCCACTGCCTACGACACTACAAACACCAGCAGTATATGTCCACATGGACATGTCTGTGCTCTGCATACTTAAGTCTGTCCAGCACATCCCCGCCACACTTGGCATTGTGTAAATTCTGATTCATGGGTCACTTGCCTCCCTCACACATACTTGGTTCCCGCCTCTCACCACATCCTGCTATTGTGTGGCAGAGGTGCCATGACGTGGATGGCTTGTCTACATGTCTGGCCCCTGTTACCACAGTTCCATGTGTTGTCGTGTCTGGTAGGTGGGCATGTTGTTTGGCATGTCATATGTGATGTTGTAACGTGTGCATTCCCACAGTTGCGAGTTGCATGAATGTGGAGTTGAGGTGTGTGGTGTGTTCCGTTGGTACTTACCAACGAGCAGTGCATTTCCGTAGGTGCCGTCCTCAAAGCGCTGGTTGATGATGGACTGTCGGAAGATGTAGGAATCATGCACACTGCCTGGGTAGTTGGTGACGACGTTGGTGAAGAGTCCCCGGTGGTCCACTATTGCCTGCACATTGATGGAATGCGTGTGCTTCCTGTTGCGGTAATTGTGTGCAGTGTCGGCAGGGGGCACAAGTAGGACATATGTGCAATCAATTGCCCCCAACACGTGCGGGAAGCCAGCTATGGCGTAGAAGCCTTGCTTGGTCTCCAGCTGTTCCTGTGCAGTGTGGGGGAAGTGAAGGTACTGGGGTACCAAGCTGATGATGGCATCCAAGACAGGTGTGAGGAACTTGGATGGGGCTGGCTGTGAGACTCCTCTGACTCTGGCAGTTGTTGGTTGGAAGGTACCAGAGGCCAACAGGTGCAGCACAGCCAGCAGCTTTGTCTGCGGAGGGATGTTGGTTGTCCGCTGTGTTGGTACCATCAGCCTGTGGGCAATGTGGGTCAGGATGCGGAGGATGGTCGTCCTTTTGAGCCTGTAGTGGGCAATGACTTCCTCTGGCGTTATGTCTCCGAGGCTGGTGCGTTTTCGGAAGGACCACTGTCTCATTCTGCGCTGCCTCAGTGGTACTCCAGGGGGGGTGGTCCTGGGGGGGTGGGGAGCCTGGGGGGGGGTGGCGGTGGGTGTTATGGGCCTCTTGGGGCTCCGAGCTGCATGATCAGTAGCTCCATGACATGTGTTGGTCAGCCGATGTGGCTCTGGGCTGGGCTCCCTTGTATACTGCAGTTTGTCGTCCTGCTTAACACCAGTAGAAGGCAGGTGTTAAATCCCTGCTGCTTACGCGCCTTATCGCCTGTTTTTGGATCGCATCGCAGATCTGGCTGGTCGTTGTGAATATCGCGAAGTGGAGTTTCGTGTGTTTTTGCATGGGAACGCCTACTCTGCATATCATTAGCGTTAGTTGTCTCTCTCATCCGTGGCGATGTTTTTTGCGGCAGCTATCGCTGGTATACTGGCATTGTGGGGAGTTTGCACCAGCTTGTGAATGGGGCGATAATTCTTTCGCCACTTTTGCTGCACTAAAGTGCCGTTAACTTGGCGATGAGTCCTTGAGAATATGCCCCAGAGTCTTTCTCAACAACCTAAAGCTGTGCATCCGCACTTACATGTAGCTACAACAAACTCATAATGAAAACAAGGGCTCTTTTTAGAGCCACCCTATAATACAACAGTGAATCTAATTTTTTTTTACACATACATAATTTTTTTTATTTTTTGTGGATTCGCGCACCAGACGCGAACCTGCAAATGCATGAATTCAATGTACTACAACAAAATACACTTTTCAGGTTTAACTATTAATTTTAAATTTTATATATTTTTAACAACTCTATCAATTTTAATCTTATCATTAACTTCAATCACACTGCCTCTTTAAAACAACTTCACAAATACAACACTACCTTCAAAATTATATACTTCTAAATTATTTATTTGAGGTGAATTTGCGAATCCAACACGACGTTACATTGGTGGGTCGCGCTGAGAGCCGCGTTGGGGTCGCGACTCCAAAATAGAAAGAAAAAAACACCCCACTTCCATTATTCAGGATTCGCCCTGGGGACCCCATCCCCCGGGGCTTACCTCTATTTTTACAAATAAAACTTTACATTTTTTTTTTTTTTTAAATACGGGAGAGGGGCCACGTAGCCCCCTTCCCTAGGCCACTATTGGCCCCGGGGACCCCATCCCCCAGGGCATTGCCTCTTTTTTATTTTGTTTTAAAAAGATTGGTACGGGAGGGGGGCCACGTGGCCCCCCTTCCCTAGGCCACTCGGCTGCGGGGACCCCATCCCCCGGGGCCTGGCCACACGTTGGGGACAGTGGGGGGAGCCCCAATGCCCCCGCGGTCCCTGCCGGCTCGCCGCCTCCTGCGGGAGCCGGCATTGCTTTTGGACAAGGGGAGCTGCTGACATGCAGCTCCCCTTGGCCAAAAGCAATATGCTTCGCTTCATGGAAGAGAGAGCAGATTTTCTGCTCACGCTTTCATGAAGCGAAGCATAGTTTGCAATGACAGGGCGGGAGCCATGCTCCCGCCCTGTCATTGCAAACTGAAATGTCCCGGAGGTGGGCACCCCGGGACATTGCTGGAGCCGGCCCTGGGGGTGGTGGTCCCCAGGGCCTAGGAGGGCTCCTGGAGGGGGGCCACATGGCCCCCCTCCCAACGTAAAACATAGCACCAGGAGGTGGTGGTCCCCGGGGCTTGGAGGGGCCTGTGAGTCCCCCGCATAATAAAGAAAGTACCGGGGAGGTGGTGGAGCTTGGGGGAGCCTGCGAGCCCCACCACCCATAATTACTCAAAGCCCCGGGGAGGTGGCAGTCCCCGGGGCTTGGGTGGGCCCGCGAGGCCCCCCCATAATAAATTAAGCCCCGGGGAGGTGGCGGTCCCCGGGGCTGCGTGCCCCCCATCCAATTAACATTGCCCCGGGTAGGTGTCAGTCCCTGGGGCTGCGGGGGCCTCCGCAGGGCCCCCGCATAGATATTAACAAATACCCCCAGGACCTGGCCCACCTGGGGACTCATTAAAAGGAAGCACGGGAGACCGCGCTTTCATTTTTTTTTTCTCTTGGTGAGAATCGCGCACCCAGCACGACTTCCACCCAAAAAATAATTTAAAACATGCTTTTTTGGCCCTCGGGGTCCCTGTGGGACCCCCTGACCAGCCCTAGGGGGTCAGGGTGTTTCTACCCTGCCCCCTTTCCTTCATTTATAACCTTTTTTTACCTTTTTGATGTGACTCGGTTCAACCGAGTCACAAAATGGCTGCAACACATTCTGGTTTGGAGTGTTGGAAACAACAATGGACCTGTTCAAAAGGTGAAAAATCTGCTCAGTGACCCCTCCAAACATGTGCAGTCACCCAACTTTGTGTGTGGGTGGGATAGACCACGGGAGGCAGAGCCCACAGACACAATTGTGTTTTTATTAACTAGTAGGTGATCTAGGTCCCTCCTAAACAGACGGTATAAGGATAACCGCTGTTCCGTCACACAAAGTTGGGTGACTGCACATGTTTGGAGGGGTCACTGAGCAGATTTTTCACCTTTTGAACAGGTCCATTGTTGTTTATGATTGAGTGAGTGGGGGTCGACCTGTTCTTTACCCCCTTCAGCTCCTTGATGCATATGATTGGAGTGTTGGAAGCCAATCAGAATGAAGCTCGTGCTCTGGAGGGTTCGCGAATCCTCCTCGGCCCTCAGATATCAATATTTTAATTTTTTTAATTTCTCAGTAACTACTGACGGTATTTACACCATTTAAAAAAAGCATGCTTTCTGGACCAAGACCTACCTTTTTGCCAAATTTGGTGTAATTCCGTTCAGCAGTTTGGGCTGTAGCTTTGTCTAAAGTTCCTATGGAAATTAACATGGGGAAAACGTGTTTTGGGACCCCCCTTTTTTCTCGGCCCCCACTTGAAGAATCACCTCAAAACGTTTCAAGACAGGAGCTGACCTGAGTGAATCATTAGTTTGGAAAATTTCGCGAAGATTTGTCAAACGGCGCCAAAGATATTGGCAAAAGAAAAAACGCTTTTTGAATAGAAACAAGGTCCTAACTATAACTACCTTCTGGCGACCGCCAGTAGGTAATATATATATATATGACTCAGACGAAGACCGGGAAGGTCGAAACGCGTCAGTCTTTAATAAATCATCGCTAAAAAGAAACCTAGAGTGCGGTTCTTTCTTGCGGCAGCACGAGGCGATTTGGTTATATAAGTTTATTTGAGTGCACCTCAAGATATGTTGACTATTATTTACAAGATCATGTCACTAATCTTCCAACATACATACGAGATACTAATGATTTTCTCCATAAACTGAGCTCACAATCATGGACAAATGATTTTATGTTTCTTACCTTGGACATTACTGCCCTTTACACCAGCATTAGGCATGAGGATGGTATGAAAGCAGTTGAGTTTTACTTGAACAAAAGACCTATTGCATGTATAGTCATAACAAAATGCTGCTAAACATGATTAGATGGTGCTTATATAACAATGTGTTTACTTTTGATGGCACCATTTTTCAACAAATGCAGGGCGTAGCTATGGGGGCATGCTTCTCCCCCAGCTACGCTTGCCTTCATGTTGGCTGGTGGGAGGAGCATGTCCTACGGGTGAAACATCATTATGCCCGGTCAAATCATGTAGTGCAATGGTGGCGTTACATCGACGATGTTTTTGTTATCTGGCACGGAACGCAAGCCCAAGCTGAAGATTTTGTTAACAATATTAACATCAACAATATGAATTTAAAGTTCACAGCACACATTGACAAGTCCACCACTAATTTTCTAGACATAAAGGTATACATCAACCAAGGCAAAGTAGAAACAAGTCTTTACAGGAAACCAACCGCAGGCAGCACATTATTCCACGCCACTAGCTTTCACCCACAACACACCATCACTAGCATTCCATACGGCGAATTTCTTCGTATCCGTAGGGCCTGTAGTTCTGGTGAAGATCTTGAGCATCACCAAAATGCAGCCAAACACATGTTCATTGAAAGAGGGTACAATCCTAAAAAATTGGATGTAGCGATAAGAAAGGCGAACAGCAAAGACAGGCAGTTACTGTTGAGTGGTAGTAGGAAAAGAGCCACAGAGGACAATTTAATTGAGAACACCAAGTCTGACACAATTGAAACAACACAGTGTAGACTCATTACCACCTATAGCAAGCAGGCCAATGAAATTAAATCCATTATTAACAAACAATGGCCTATTGTTCTCACGGATGCCACTCTTAAACAAATACTTCCTGATAGACCCACATTCACCTTTCGTAAAGCATACTCCATGCACAATGACCTTGTGAAAACCAGTCCTGAAATGGACAATAAAACTAGCTGGTTATCACCCAAAAGAGGCTTTTATAAATGCAGCTCATGCCGTGCCTGCAAATTCGGAATAAATACCACAACTTATACCACGGCATTCTCCAACAAGAGCATAGAACTCAAAGGCCATTACACATGTAGATCAGAATACGCTGTGTATGTGTTACAATGCAAATGTGGGTTACGTTACATAGGCAGTACAAAACTACAGGTTTATGTACGCATATTACAACATTTACGTGCCATTGTAAATTCTGACCCAGCCTATCCAGTGGCCAGACATTTTAAATTGGAACATGACAATGATCTCAATTGTCTCCAATACTTTGTCATCGATACTTTTCCAGTGAACAAAAGAGGGGGCAATCGTGAAAAAAAGCTACGACAATTAGAATCGAGATACATTATCGAACTCGATACCGAGTCCCCCCAGGGTCTTAACATAGGCGAAGATTTGCACAATTACCTGCAGTATACTTCTGATTTCCTATAAGAGGCACCCATTATGAGATGAGGGTTGTATGTATACATACATTTTAGAGGTGGTACTACCTGGACCACCAATACTTTGCTCCCACTTGCTATTAGGGACTATCCAAATATGACCATGTTGTACATCAGAAGCACTTTATTTTAAGGGGGCTCCCTTGTAATTATGCTAGTAGTTTCCATCTTAGCAATATATATATATATATATATATTTTTTTTCTCTTTCTGCAGCTGTCATTAGCATTTTACACTCATTATAGCACTTTAGACACAAGAAGTATTTGCACTATTGCACTTAATTTGCACATCAGCACCGCACTTTGGAGTAATAAAACTATAATACAGTACAATACTTGAAGCCATTTGTGGCTAGCATAGATAGCTAATTATTGTTGTTTGCACATGCAGTATTTGCACTGAATATTTATTGATATATTTATTTACCATTTATTCTGGTAATGTGGTTTTGTACATCCTAATATCCATCTTGGTTCTTCATGACTTGTAAAATAATTGCTTTTTTATCATTTTAGCGTATAAAATAACTGCATTTGTGCATTTTATCGCTTGTTAATACCATCCGTTGACACTCATCTATTATGGTTTTTTATGTTTACCAATGTGGTACATAATTGTCTCAACGGTAATTACTATAAGCAATGTGTTTTACTTTTGAAAGAACTGTTCTTTTACTATGGTTTTAACCACCACATACAGTATGTCTTTTATCTCCATTGTGCTGCTGCTAACGTGTCATGTGATGGGTGTGTTACCCAATATATATCCGGTAACATCGTGACGCGATCATGTGATCAAGGCCACAGGGGTGGCCGAAACGCGTCATGATGGACTTTGCACCTAACTAAAAATAAACGTAGTCACTGGGCACAAGCAATTGAAGTTGCCGTATCCCCGTTTGTGAGTGAATGCACGTTGGAGTGGTAATTGGATATATATATATATATATATATGTATTACCTTCTGGCGGTCGCCAGTAGGTAGTTATAGTTAGGACCTAGTTTCCATAGGAAAAGCGTTTTGGGATTTGCCAATGTCTTTGGCGCCGTTTGACGAATCTTTGCGAAATTTTTAAAACTAATGGGGCGGTCAAGTCAGCTCCTGTGTTAAAGGTTTCGGGGCGATTCGTCAAGCGGGGACCGAGAAAAAAGGGGGGTCCCAAAACGCGTTTTCTCCATGTTAATTTCCATAGGAAACTTTAGACAAGGCTACAGCCCGAACTGCTGAACGGAATTACACCAAAATTGGCAAAAAGTAAGCTCTTGGTTCAGAAAGCGATCTTTCTGTTAAATGCTGTAAATTTGTTCAGTAGTTTTTGAAATATTAAAGGAAAAAGAAATTTATATATCTGGTTGGAGCCTGACCACACATCTCATCGTGAGATCTGATTGGCTGTCAGCACTTCATCCTGGAATTGCTGGCAGTCATCTTGGGACCAATATACATGATAGCACCCCATTGAAATTCATTGTAGTGAATGGAAGGTTTTGAGGGTCACCAAAAGGAGAACGTAAAAAGGGTGATAACAGACTTTAGTTACATTATAAATCATTTGTTGATGGTACCATACTAATTTTAGGAATTGTGGTGTATTCTAAGGTGATTTTACCCTGTGAAAAAGCCTTCTGCTGGGATATCATGAATCATGTTTGAGAGAAAACTATTTTCTCATGCTTGTCCCATAGAGTTTTGGAAGGTGCACCAGAAGCTAAAATGAGAGCATATTTTCTGTAAATTCACATTATCTTTCTCATTCATGTGAGAATGAAGTCTGACATTCTCAGTAAAACATGTACATCCAACAAGGGCAGAGACTGTCAGTTGATTCCTTTGTGTTCTACTGCAGCTTCCCAGAGTGTTCTAAAGAACAACTAGAGAGCTAACAGTCTTGCTTATGACAAACGTATGGCACACCTGAAGCCATCTTGATTGGAATAAACTGGTAACACTTAAAACATTTAATTTAAAAAGGAACTAAATGAGGGGGTTCATTTTGCCATATAAATTATGGTTAGTGCTGTAGAAAGAAAAATTAGGACATGTTTTAAGTGAGATCTCAAATATCTTCCTGTTATATTTCAACAGGAGCAGCCTGTCAGTTGATTCCTTTGTGTTCTACTGCAGCTTCCCAGAGTGTTCTAAAGAACAACTAGAGCGCTAACAGTCTTACTTATGACAAAAGTATGGCACACCTTAAGCCATCTGGATTGGAATAAACTGGTAACACTTAGAACATTTCATTTAAAAAGGAACTAAATGAGGAGATTCATTTTGTCGTAGAAATTATGGTTAGTGCTGTAGAAAGAAAAATTAGGACATGTTTTAAGTGAGATCTCAAATATCTTCCTGTTTTACTTCAACAGGAGCAGTCTGTCAGTTGATTTCCCTTTTGTTGTACTGCAGCCTCCCAGAGTGTTCTAAAGAACAACTAGAGCGCTAACAGTATTACTTATGACAAAAGTATGGCACATCTGAAGCCATCTTGATTGGAATAAACTGGTAACAATTAAAACATTTAATTTAAAAAGGAACAAAATGAGGGGGTTCATTTTGACAGTGAAATTATGATTAGTGCTGCAGAAAGAAAAATTTGGGCACATTTTGAGAGACTTCTCAAATCCTCTTCTATTTCATCAAACAATTCTGACATGCAGACTGAAACATGCACTTTCAATACCAGCAGCAGACTTCCAATTAACTCCCTGGTGAGCAGTAGCTTTACTACAGTGATCTAATGAGCAACTAGAGTGCTAACATTCTGTATTTATGGCAAATATGTGACACATCTGAATGCCTTCTTGATGGAATCAAAGTAAAAAACTGAAAGCATTTCCTACTGAGGAGACTGCAGTAAATGAGGAAATTAGGAAACTTCATAACAAATAAGTATCCTAAGATGGCCTCCAGAGAAAAAAGCACCCAAATGTAGCACAAATATCACCCAGATGTAGCCCACGTATAGCCCAATGACAAAAGTGTGCAAAAGACTTTTTATTTTTTGTTTTTTTCAGTTTTAAATAGTGCAGACTGGTCAGGTATTGGAGTGTTGCATCTTTCTTGGACCCCTTATTGCGTATTTTGCACGAAGTACTTGAGATTGATCTTGTAAAACATTGAACTTTACTATTCTGTTAACCTGAAGTTGCTCTGAGCCGGGCTTTGTAACACCCATTTTACCTACTGGTTTTAATTAATTCTCAATGTATTGTATTAAGAAAGAGGATTTACTGTTTTTATGTACACTTTTATGATCTATGTTTCTATATCAGATCGAATAAAGTTTATTGAATTGAAGTCTTCCAAGCCACCAGAGAAAAAAGTGCCCAAACGTAGCACAGATATTACCTAGATGTAGCCCATGTATAGCCCAATGACAGAAGTGTGGAAAACACTTTTTATTTTTTGTTTTTTTGCAGTTTTATATAGTGCAGACTGGTAAGGTATTGGAGTGCTTTACATGAGCATTGGTTACATCCCATAAGGACACATTCATTTTGGTTGTAGGCATGGGGAGATTAAGTGATTTGACCAGAATCACAGAATTTCGAGCTGAAGCAGAAACTCCAACCTGGTTCCCCAGTTGCAAAGTCTGCAGCTCTGGAAGTAACACCACATCCTCTCCCCTAAGTGTAACATTTAATCAAGTGGTCAACTGGATAAAAAACATAAAGATAACAAATAATTTAAAAGTGCTTTGTCGCTGTTTGAGAAATCAGAAAATATGTCCTCATTTTAATTTTTTAGAGCACTAACCATAATTTCTATGCAAATAAGGCCCTCTCATTTCTATAATTTCTAAAGGAAATGCTTTAGGTATTACAGTTTTGATTACATCAAGATGACGTCAGGCGTGCCACACTTTTGTAATAAATATAGAATGTTAGCAATCTAGTTGTTCATTAGGATACTGTTGGGAGGCAGAGGTCAGGGGCACAGACTCGTAAAATTTAAGGCAGGTAGGAGGGTGCAGAGGCAACAATTTGACCACACTGGGCAGGCAGGAGGGGCAGTGGCAGCACAACAGACTATGGAGGACAGTGGAAAGGGGGGCAGGGGCAACAAACCAACAATGCAGGACAGGCAAGAGATGCTGTGGAAATATAACAGACCAATGAGGGCAGAAGGAAGAGGCAGTGGTAGTACAACCATACATGCCAACAGACCCGATTCAGGCAGGAAACGCCCAATGTTTTAAGCCCAAAAGGGCTTTATTTTATCTGTCTCCTGTCTGTACAATCTCCTCTTTTTCAATGTAAATCAATGGGGAAAATCAATTCCCCACGTTTTTTTTCAAAATCTCCCTCTTACCAAGTTCAAAATGTAAGCAAGTATGGTACATTGGATCATAGAAGGCAGGAGGAATTGGGGTAGGGACATGGACTCGGATAAAAGAGGACAAGAGGGACATGGACAGGTGCACCAAACTGACCTTACAGGGCAGGCATCAGGGTTTGCAGCAGCACAATACACCACACAGGGCATGCGGGACGGCAGTGCAGCACAACAAACCATGGAAACCAATAGGGAGGGGACAGGACCATGCACATGGACAACAGAGAACAGAGGGGAAAGAGGCAATGGCAGCAAGCTGACCATACTGGACAGACAGGAGAGAAAGCTGCAGCATAACGGACCATAAAGGGCAGGAGGCAGGGATCAGGGGCATGACAATGGAACAGACAAGCCAGGAGGGAGGGACTAGGGGTCTGAACATGGAAAACGGAGGACAGGGTGCAAGGGGGCAGGGCAGGAGCAGAAAGCTGACCATGGAGGTCAGCCAGGATGGGCACTAGAAGCACAACACACCATGAAGGGCAACAGTGAGACTATAATGGCATACACACAGACAATGGAGGGAAGGTGGGAGGGGGTCAGGGGCCACTAGCTGCCACACAGGGAAGGTGGGAGGGGCCGTGGCAGCACAGAAGCCCATGCATGGCAAGCGGGAGGGTTAGTGGCAGCACAATGGCCATGATGGGCAAGAAGGAGGGGGCGGGGCATGCGCAAAGGACCATGGAGGATAGAAGGGAGGGGTAGGAGATGGGCACAGACAAGAGAGTTCAGGGGAAGGGTCCTCACAACAGACCACGCAGGGCAGTCAGGAGGAGCAGTTGCAGCACAACAGACCAGGGAGGGCAGAAGGGTGTGGCAGTAAAATGGACCATGGAGGACAGGAAGAAGGGGATAGGGGCATGGAACGTGGACAGGAAGGGTGGAGGTGGCAGGGACCGGTTACAGTCATCTGACAATGCTAGGCAGGTGGGAGGGGAGTGCAGCTCAACAGAACACTCAGAGTAGATGGGAGGGGCAGGTCCATGGAACATGGTGGGCAAAAAGGATGGAGGAGGGGCATGCACACAGACATCGGAGGGCAGGGGGAAGGAGAGTAGGGGCAGCAAGCTAAGCACAGAGGCTAAGCAGGAGGACAATAATGGGGCATAGAATTGGGCAATGGAGGGAAGGAGGAGTGGACTGGGACATCATGCTAAATGGAGGGCAGTGGCAGCACATCAGACCATGCATGGCAGGTGCATGGATTCAGACAACAAAGGATAGAGAGGAAGTGGATGGGGCAGCAAGCTAACTGTTCAGGGAAGGTGGGAAGCCCAGTGGCAGAACAACGGCCACACAGGGCTGTAATGAGGGAGCAGGGGGATGGAATTGGACAATGGATGGCAAGGAGGAGGACGGGCAGGAGCAGCAAGCTTGGGTGGGGGCAGCACAATGCCAGGCCCTGCTTCCTCTCTTGCCTCTTTCTGCACCTCTCTTGCCTCTTTCTGCACCTCTCTTGTCTCTTTCTGCACCTCTCTTGCTTCTTTCTGCACCTCTCTTGCCTCTTTCTGTAACTTTCTTTCTCTTTCTGTACCCCTCTTGCCTCTTTCTGCACCTCTCTTGCCTCTTTCTGCACTCTTCTTGCCTTTCAGCACCTCACTTGCCTCTTTCTGCACCTTGTTCCTCTTTCTGCACCTCTCTTGCCTCTTTCTACACCTCTCTTACCTCTTTCTGCACCTCTCTTGCCTCTTTCTGTACCTCACTTGCCTCTTTTTGCACCTCTCTTGCCTCTTTCTGCATCTCACTTGCCTCTTTCTGCACCTCTTTTGCCTCTTTCTGCACCTCTCTTGACTCTTTCTGCATCTCTCTTGCCTCTTTCTGCACCTCTCTTCCCTCTTTTTGCACCTCTCTTGCCTCTTTCAGCAACTCTTGACTCTTTCTGCACCTCTCTTGACTCTTTCTGCATCTCTCTTGCCTCTTTCTGCATCTCACTTGCCTCTTTCTGTACTTCTTTTGCCTCTTTGCACCTCTCTTGCCTCTTTCTGTACCTCTCTTGCCTCTTTCTGTACCTCTCTTGCCTCTTTCTGCACCTTTCTTCCTCTTTCTGCACCTCACTTGCCTCTTTCTGTATTTCTCTTGCCTCTTTCTGCACCTCACTTGCCGCTTTCTGTGCCTTTCTTCCTCTTTCTCTACCTCTCTTGCTTCTTTCTACACCTCTCTTACCTCTTTCTGCACCTCTCTTGCCTCTTTCTGCACCTCTCTTGCCTCTTTCTGCACCTCACTCTCTTTTTTCTGCACCTCTCTTGTCTCTTTCTGCACCTCTCTTGCCTCTTTCTACACCTCTCTTGCCTCTTTCTGCACTTCTCTTGCCTCTTTCGGCACCTCACTCTCTTCTTTCTGCACCTCTCTTGCCTCTTTCTGCACCTCTCTTGCCTCTTTCTGCACCACTCTTGCCTCTTTCTGCACCACTCTTGCCTCTTTCTACACCTTTCCTGCCTCTTTCTGCACCGCTCTTGCCTCTTTCTGTACCTCTCTGGCCTCTTTCTGCACCTCTATTTCCTCTTTCTGAAGCTCTTTTGCCTCTTTCTGCAACTTTCTCTTGCCTCTATCTGCACCTCTCCTGCCTCTTTCTGCACCTCTCTTGCCTCTTTCTGCTCCACTCTTGCCTCTTTCTGTACCTCTCTTGCCTCTTTCAGCACCACTCTTGCCTCTTTCTATGCCTCTCCTGCCTCTTTCTGTACCACTCTTGCCTCTTTCTGTACCTCTCTTGCCTCTTTCTGCACCTCTCTTGCCTCTTTCTGCACCTCTTTTGCCTCTTTCTGCAACTCTCTCTTGCCTCTATCTGCTCCTCTCTTGCCTCTTTCTGCACCTCTCTTGCCTCTTTCGGCTCCTCTCTTGCCTCTTTCTGCACCTCTCTTGCCTCTTTATGCACTTCTCTTGCTTCTTTATGCACCTCTCTTGCCTCTTTATGCACCTCTCTTGCCTCTTTATGCACCTCTCTTGCCTCTTTCTGCACCTCTTGCCTCTTTCTGCACCACTCTTGCCTCTTTATACACCTCTCCTGCCTCTTTCTGCACCTCTCTTGACTCTTTCTGTACCTCTCCTGCCTCTTTCTGCACCTCTCTTGCCTCTTTCTGCACCTCACTCTTCTTTCTGCACCTCTCTTGCCTCTTTCTGTACCTCTCTGGAGCCTTTCTGAACCTCTCTTGCCTCTTTCTGAACCTCTTTTGCCTCTTTCTACACCTCTCTTGCCTCTATCTGCACCTCTCTTACCTCTATCTGCACCTCTCTTGCCTCTTTCTGCACCTCTCTTTCCTCTTTCTACTCCTCTCTTGCTTCTTTCTGCACCTTTCTTCCTCTTTCTGCACCTCTCTTGCCTCTTTCTGTACCTTTCTTCCTCTTTCTGCACCTCTATTGCCTCTATCTACACCTTTATTCCTCTTTCTGTACCTCTCTTGCCTCTATCTGCACCTCTCTTGCCTCTTTCTGTACCTCTCTTGTCTCTTTCTGCACCTTTCTTCCTCTTTCTGCACCTCACTCTCTTCTTTTTGCACCTCTCTTGCTTCTTTCTGCACCTCTCTTGCTTCTTTCTGCACTTCTCTTGCTTCTTTCTGCACCTCTCTTGCCTCTTTCATCACTTCTCTTACCTCTTTCTGCACCTTTCTTCCTCTTTTTGCACCTCTCTTGCTTCTTTCTGCACCTCTCTTGCCTCTTTATGCACCTCTCTTGCCTCTTTCTGCACCTCACTCTTCTTTCTGCACCTCTCTTGCCTCTTTCTGCACCTCTTGCCTCTTTCTGCACCACTCTTGCCTCTTTATACACCTCTCCTGCCTCTTTCTGCACCTCTTTTGCCTCTTTCTGCAACTCTCTCTTGCCTCTATCTGCTCCTCTCTTGCCTCTTTCTGCACCTCTCTTGCCTCTTTCGGCTCCTCTCTTGCCTCTTTCTGCACCTCTCTTGCCTCTTTATGCACTTCTCTTGCCTCTTTATGCACCTCTCTTGCCTCTTTATGCACCTCTCTTGCCTCTTTATGCACCTCTCTTGCCTCTTTCTGCACCTCTTGCCTCTTTCTGCACCACTCTTGCCTCTTTATACACCTCTCCTGCCTCTTTCTGCACCTCTCTTGACTCTTTCTGTACCTCTCCTGCCTCTTTCTGCACCTCTCTTGCCTCTTTCTTCACCTCACTCTTCTTTCTGCGCCTCTCTTGCCTCTTTCTGTACCTCTCTGGAGCCTTTCTGAACCTCTCTTGCCTCTTTCTGAACCTCTTTTGCCTCTTTCTACACCTCTCTTGCCTCTATCTGCACCTCTCTTGCCTCATTCTGCACCTCTCTTTCCTCTTTCTACTCCTCTCTTGCTTCTTTCTGCACCTTTCTTCCTCTTTCTGCACCTCTCTTGCCTCTTTCTGTACCTTTCTTCCTCTTTCTGCACCTCTATTGCCTCTATCTACACCTTTAGCTGAGCTAACTATAACTCACGCCCCCGCAATGCACTGCTGATGACGTCACATATTACATCACTCATGACATGGTCAATGACATCACGGATGACATCTCAAATGACATCACTGATGACAGCACTGATGACATCATCCACTTAATCTCTGATGCACCTACTCACACCCTAATATAACCTTTCATACACCCACTCTAAAATACAGACTACCATTCTCGAAACCATAGACACACCAATACCAGTTAGTACATACCCACTCATTGATTCATAGGTCTACACACACATCCACTCACTCACCCTTACAGTCATTCATACACGCAGTCACTCATCAATACAACCACTATTATAAGCACTCATACACCCTTACAGACACTCACACACTGCCACTCACCCATAGAGTTACTCACACACCTAGTCAGTCACCCAAAGAGTCAATCACACTGCCATTTACTCACCTATACAGTTATACACACACCACCTCACTTATTCATACAGATACTAACACATACTTACTCTCTTATACAATCACTGACACAAGCACACACTCATCCATACATCCACTCTGATAATCACTCACTCTCACATACAGTCACTTATATACTCCAACACTCACATATACTGCCATTCACATATGCGGTTACTCACACATATACCACTGAGACATACATTCACTCACCAACACAGCCATATGCACACTCACTCACCCATACAGCCCCTTGTAGATGCACTCATGAACCCATACACCCAGTGAATCACCCACTCATGCATCCATGCAGGTAGTCACACAACACACAGACACTCAGGCACCCATACAGGTACTCAGACAACCAATCAATAACCCATATAGACACTCATGTACCTATTCACCAATCCATGCAGCCACTTACATACCAACTGGCAGACAGATACAGACATTCACACAGATTAGTCACTCACCCATACATTCACTGAGACACGTATAATCACTCACTTATACAGTCAGTCACAGACTGACTGAATCATCATATATATATATATATTCACTGAAAAAAACCATAGGTTTCAGGCACGTTATAGTTAGAAATTAGCATTTAAAAAACCTTAGAAATTCACTGAATAAACCACAGGTTTTAGGGAAAGTTATAGTTAGTTGGACATTTCACTCATACAAAACCATAGAAATTCCCCCGTTATAGTTAGTTCAGCTAACTATAACTCGCGCCCCCCGCAATGCACTGCTGATGACGTCACATATTACATCACTCATGACATGGTCAGTGACATCACTGATGACATCACTGATGACATCTCAAATGACATCACTGATGACATCACTGATGACATCATCCTCGTGATAATTTGATGCATTTTCTCACACCCTAATTTAACTTTTGATACACCCACTCTAAATTACAGACTGCCATTGTCAAAACCATACACACTCCAACACCAATAACTACATACACACTCACTGATTCTTAGGTCTACACACACATCCACTCACTCACCCGTACAGTCACTCATACTTACGGTCACTCAGTACAGGACTATCATATGCACTCATACACCTATATAGACACTCACACACCGTCACTCATCCATAGAGGTACTCACACACCTAGTCAGTCATGCAAATAATTAATCACACTGCCATTTAGTCACCTATATAGTTATACACACACCAGCTCACTTACTCATACAAATACTAGAACATTCTTACGCTCTTATACAATCACTGATACAAGTACACACTCATCCATACAACCACTCTCACAATCACACACTCTCACTTATAGCCATTTATATACTCCAACACACATATATACTGCCTTTCACATATGTAGTTACTCACACATGTACCACTGAGATATACATTCACTCACTAACACACCCATACACACACTCACCCACCCATACCGTCCATCACAGATGCACTCTTGAAACCATGCACCCAGTGAATCACCCACTCACACATCTATGCACAGAGTCACACACACCCCACCCACACAAACACTCAGGCACCCATACAGATACTCAGACAACCAATCAATAACCCATGTAGACACTCATGTAGCTATTCACAAACCCATGCAGCTGCTTACACACCAACAGACAGACGGATACAGACATTCACACAGTTTAGTCACTAACCCATGCATTCAGTAAGATACGTTTAATCACTCACTTATAGAGTCAGTCACGCACCTACTAAATCATCCATTCAGACACTTATACACCCACTCATTCTTCAATACGCCTTTCCCTATATATATTAAACATATTTAAACTTTACAGAAACACACAGTCACTGGATGATGTCATCAGTGATGTCATTTGAGATGTCATCAGTGATGTCATCAGTGATGTCACTGACCATGTTATGAGTGATGTAATATGTGACGTCATCAGCAGTGCATTATGGGGCGCGAGTTATAGTTAGCTGAACTAACTATAACAGGGGAATTTCTATGGTTTTGTATGAGTGAAATGTCCAACTAACTATAATTTTCCCTAAAACCTGTGGTTTTTTCAGTGAATTTCTAAGGTTTTTTAAATGCTAATTTCTAACTATAACGTGCCTGAAACCTATGGTTTTTTCAGTGAATTTCAAAGGTTTTTAAATGCTAATTTCTAGCTATAACGTGCCTGAAACCTATGGTTTTTTCAGTGAATTTGAAAGGTTTTTTAAATGCTAGTTTCTAACTATGCCTACAGAGGTAGGACATGTGAAGAAAAAAGAAAAAACGCACAGAAAGAAGCAAAGGAAATGCAGAAACAAGCAACAGAAGTCCACAAAGATGAAGAAAAGTGCAGGAAGAAGCAAGACATGTGCAGAAAGAACCAACAGAGGAGCAGAAAGAGGCCTTGTTACAAAATCATCCTGTGCCCACAACTTTTTCAGACGGGTACTGGTGGTAACTGGCTCTGACTAACCAGGCCTAGAGCCAGTGCTATGCTAAAAGACACTTAGAATACAGTGAAAACACCTACATACACTAGGGAACACTATGCGTCTCGGGTACCCCTGTGATTAGCATGACCTCCTCTGTAAGTCCCTAGTACATAATAGGGCAGGGGATTAAAACTAAGTAACTAACTTGTCACATGAGGCCCTACCCCTCTCTTCACCACTGTGCAAACACGCCCCGTGGCGTGTTTTAAGTTGGGGATTAAGTTCCTTCAATCCTGAGGGTCCCTGGAGGCCAACCAGCCCACCAGGATCCTCCAGTAAGCACCACAGAGCTGCATTGCAGAGAGGTGGTCCGAGGCCACGCCCTCTTTACACCTCTCTGCAACGCAGCTCATGGGCGCTACCGGAGGTACCTGGTAGGCTAGTTGGACCCCAGGAACCCTCAGGATTCATGGGGACTTAATCCCCCAACCTACAACGCACCAGAGGGCCCGCTTGCACAGTGGTGATGGGAGGGGGTGGGCCTGATGTGACAAGTGTGCAACGCGCCCGTGGCGCGTTTTAAGTTGAGGGGATTAGTCCCTTGAATCCTGAGGGTCCTGAGGTCCAACTAGCCCACCAGGTACCTCCGATAAGCGCCACAGAGCTGCGTTGCAGAGAGGTCTAAAAAGGGGCATGGCCTGGACCATCTCTCTGCAACGCAGCGCAGTGGCGCTTACTGGAGGTACCTGGTGGCCTAGTTGGCCCCCGGGGCCCTCAGGATTGAAGGGGAATTAATTCCCCAACTTAAAACATGCCACGGGTGTGTTTGCACACATGTCACCTCAGGCCCCACCCCCTCCCTTCACCACTGTAAACGCGCCCTGTGGCGCATTTTAAGTTGGGGGATAAAGTCCCCTTGAATCCTGAGGGTCCCTGGGCCCAACTAGCCCCCAGGTACCTACAGTTAGGACCACAGAGCTGAGTTGCAGAGAGGCGTTCCGAGGCCACGCACCTTTTTTCACCTCCTGCTACGCAACTCTGTTGTGCTTACTGAAGGTACCTGGTGGGTTAGTTGGCTCCCAGGGTCCCTCAGGATTCAAGGGGAATTAATTCCTCAACTTAAAACGCACCACAGGGCGTGTTTGCGCACATGTCACCTGAGGCCCCGCCCTCCCTTCACCAATGGGCAAACGCGCCCGTGGCGCGTTTTAAGTTGGGGGATTAGGTCACCTTGAATCCTGAGGGTCCCTGGGGCCCAACTAGCCCACCAGGTACTTCCAGTAAGCACCACAGGCCTGCGTTGCAACGCCTGTAACAAATTGTGCAGTTGTGTTTAGGTAGTAAAGGGGGTCATGCTGGGGGTAGTGTTTTAGGGTTTAGGGTAGTGCAGTGGTGTTTGTGTAGTGTAGGGGGTCATGCTGGGGGTAGATTTAGGGTTTAGGGTAGTGCAGAGGTGTTTGGGTAGTGTAGGGAGTCGTGCTGGGGGGAGTGTTTTAGGGTTTAGGGTAGTGCAGTGGTGTTTGGGTAGTGTAGGGGGTCGTGCTGGGGTAGTGTTTTAGGGTTTAGGGTAGTGCAGTGGTGTTTGGGTAGTGTAGGGGGTACTGCTGGGGGTAGTGTTTTAGGGTTTAGGGTAGTGCAGTGGTGTTTGGGTAGTGTAGGGGGTACTGCTGGGGGTAGTGTTTTAGGTTTAGGGTACTGCAGTGGTGTTTGGGTAGTGTAGGGGTTCGTGCTGGGAGTAGTTTTTTAGGGTTTAGGGTAGTGCAGTGGTGTTTGTGTAGTGTAGGGGGTAGTGTTTTAGGTTTAGGGTAGTGCAGTGGTGTTTGTGTAGTGTAGGGGGTCGTGCTGGGGGTAGTGTTTTAGGGTTTAGGGTAGTGCAGTGGTGTTTGTGTAGTGGAGGAGGTCATGTTTTAGGGTTTAGGGTAGTGCAGTGGTCTTTGGGTAGTGTAGGGAGTCATGCGGGGTAGTGTTTTAGGGTTTAGGGTAGTGCAGTGGTCTTTGGGTAGTGTAGGGGATCGTGCGGGGGTAGTGGTTTAGGGTAGTGCATTGGTGTTTGGGTAGTGTAGGGGGTCATGCGGGGGGTAGTGTTTTAGGGTTTAGGGCAGTGCAGTGGTGTTTGGGTAGTGTAGGGGGTCGTGCTGGGGGAGTGTTTTAGGGTAGTGCAGTGGTGTTCGGGTAGTGTAGGGGTCGTGCTGGGGGAGTGTTTTAGGGTTTAGGGCAGTGCAGTGGTGTTCGGGTAGTGTAGGGGGTCGTGCTGGGGGTAGTGTTTTAGGGTTTAGGGCAGTGCAGTGGTGTTCGGGCAGTGTAGGGGGTCATGCTGGGGGTGGTGTTTCAGGGTTTAGGGCAGTGCAGTGGTGTTTGGGCAGTGTAGGGGGTCGTACAGGGGGTGGTGTTTCAGGGTTTAGGGCAGTGCAATGGTGTTCGGGCAGTGTAGTGGGTCATGCAGGGGGTGGTGTTTCAGGGTTTAGGGCAGTGGTGTTCGGGCAGTGTAGGGGGTCGTGCTGGGAGTGGTGTTTCAGGGTTTGGGGCAGTGCAGTGGTGTTTGGGCAGTAAAGGGGTCGTACTGGGGTGGTGTTTCAGGGTTTTGGGCAGTGCAGTGGTGTTCGGGCAGTATAGGGGGTCGTGCGGGGGTGGTGTTTCAGGGTTTAGGGCAGTGGAGTGGTGTTCGGGCAGTGTAGGGGGTCGTGCTGGGGGTGGTGTTTCAGGGTTTAGGGCAGTGGTGTTCGGGCAGTGTAGGGGGTCTTGCTGGGGTGATGTTTCAGGGTTAGGGCAGTGCAGTTGTGTTCGGGCAGTGTAGGGGTCTTGCTGGGGGTAGAGTTTCAGGGTTTAGGGCAGTGCAGTGGTGTTCGGGAAGTGTAGGGGTCGTGCTGGGGGTGGTGTTTCAGGGTTTAGGGCAGTGCAGTGGTGTTCGGGCAGTGTAGGGGGTCGTGAAGGGAGTGGTGTTTCAGGTTTTAGGGCAGCGCAGTGGTGTTCGGGCAGTGTAGGGGGTCGTGCAGGGGCTGGTGTTTCAGGGTTTAGGGCAGTGTAGTGGTGTTCGGGCAGTGTAGGGGTCGTGCTGGGGGTAGTGTTTTAGGGTTTAGGGTAGTGCAGTGGTGCTTGTGTAGTGTAGGGGGTCGTGCTGGGGGTAGTGTTTTAGGGTTTAGGGTAGTGCAGTGGTGTTTGTGTAGTGTAGGGGGTCATGTTTTAGGGTAGTGCAGTGGTATTTGGGTAGTGTAGGGGTCGTGCTGGGGGTAATGTTTTAGGATTTAGGTTAGTGCAGTGGTGTTTGAGTAGTGTAGGGGTCGTGCTGGGGGTAGTGTTTTAGGTTTAGGGTAGTGCAGTGGTGTGTGTGTAGTGTAGGGTCGTGCTGGGGGTAGTGGTTTAGGGTAGTGCAGTGGTGCTTGTGTAGTGTAGCGGGTCGTGCTGGGGGTAGTGTTTTAGGGTTTAGGGTAGTGCAGTGGTGTTTGTGTAGTATAGGGGGTCATGTTTTAGGGTAGTGCAGCGGTGTTTGGGTAGTGTAGGGGGTCGTGCTGGGGTAGTGTTTTAGGATTTAGGTTAGTGCAGTGGTGTTTGGGTAGTGTAGGGGGTCGTGCTGGGGGTAGTGTTTTAGGGTTTAGGGTAGTGCAGTGGTGTTTGTGTAGTGTAGGGGTCATGCTGGGGGTAGTGTTTTAGGGTTTAGGATAGTGCAGTGGTGCTTGTGTAGTGTAGGGGGTCATGCTGGGGGTAGTGTTTTAGGTTTAGGGTAGTGCAGTGGTGTTTTTGTAGTGTAGGGGGTCATGTTTTAAGATGCAACGCTCCAATACCTGACCAGTCTGCACTACATAAAACTGCAAAAAAACTAAAAATAAAAAGTGTTTTGCACACTTTTGTCATTGGGCTATATGTGGGCTACATCTGGGTAATATTTGTGCTACATTTGGGCTCTTTTTTCACTGGTGGCCATCTTGGAAGACTTCTTTGTTATGAAGTTTCCTAATTTCCCTATTTACTGCAGTCTCCTCAGTAGGAAATGCTTTCAGTTTTTTACTTTGATTCCATCAAGAAGGCATTCAGATGTGTCTCACATTTGCCATAAATTCAGAATGTTAGCACTCTAGTTGCTCATTAGATCACTGTAGTAAAGCTACTGCTCACCAGGGAGTTAACTGGAAGTCTGCTGCTGGTATTGAAAGTGATTGTTTCAGTCTGCATGTCAGAATTTTTCTAATGAAATAGAAGAGGATTTGAGATCTCACTTAAAACATGCCCTAATTTTTCTTTCTGCAGCACTAACAATAATTTCTATTTAAAAAAGAACCCCCTCATTTTTTCCTTTTTAAATTAAATGTTTTAAGTGTTACCGGTTTATTCCAATCAAGATGGCTTCAGGTGTGCCATACTTTTGTCATAAGTAAGGCTGTTAGCGCTCTAGTTGTTCTTTAGAACACTGTGGGAAGCTGCAGTAGAACACAAAGGCATCAACTGGCAGGCTGCTCCTGTTGAAATATAACAGGAAGATATTTGAGATCACACTTGAAACATGTCCTAATTTTTCTTTCTACAGCACTAACCATAATTTCTATGACAAAATGAACCCCATCATTTTGTTCCTTTTTAAATTAAATGTTTTAAGTGTTACCAGTTTATTCCAATCAAGATGGCTTCAGGTGTGCCATACTTTTGTCATAAGTAAGGCTGTTAGCCCTCTAGTTGTTCTTTAGAACACTCTGGGAAGCTGCAGTAGAACACAAAGGAATCAACTGACAGTCTCTGCCCTTGTTGGATGTACATGTTTTACTGAGAATGTCAGACTTCATTCTCACATGACTGAGAAAGATAATGTGAATTTACAGAAAACATGCTCTCATTTTAGCTTCTGGAGCACCTTCCAAAACTCTATGGAACAAGCATGTGAAAATAGTTTTCTCTCAAACATGATTCATGATATCCCAGCAGAAGGCTTTTTCACAGGGTAAAATCACCTTAGAACACACCACAATTCCTGAAATTAGTATGGTACCATCAACAAATGAATTCTAATGTAACTAAAGTCTGTTATCACCCTTTATAGTTCTCCTTTTGGTAACCCTCAAAATCTTTGATTCACTACAATGCATTTCAATGGGGTACTATCATGTATATTGGTCCCAAGATGGCTGCCAGCAATTCCAGTATGAAGTGCTGACAGCCAATCAGATCTCACAATGACATGTGTGGTTAGGCTCCGCCCAGATATATATGTGATTTTACTTTTGATTTTCTCAGGAACTACTGAACGGATTTACACCATTTAACCAAAAGGCACGACTCTGAACCAAGGGCTTCCTTTTTGCCAAAGTTGGCGTAATTCCGTTCAGCCGTTCAGGCTGTAGCTGCGATGAAAGGTTCCTATGGAAAATTGCATGGGGAAAACACGTTTTGGGACCCCCCTTTTTTCTCGGCCCCCACTTGACAAATCACCCCGAGACTTTCAGGATAGGAGCGGACCGGAGCGTCCCACGAGTTTTGAAAATTTCGCGAAGATTCGTCAACCGGCGCAAAAGTTATTTCAAATAGAATGTTGCGGATTTCCTATGGAAAATAGGTCCTAACTATAACTATCCACTGGCGACCGCCAGTAGATAATATATATATATATATTACCTACTGGCGGTCGCTAACTTTGGCGCCGGTTGACAAATCTTCGCCAAATTTTCAAAACTAGTGGCCCGCTCCGGTCAGCTCCTGTCTTGAAAGTTTTGGGGTGATTCGTCAGGCGGGGCCTGAGAAAAAAGGGGGGTCCCAAAACACGTTTTCCCCATGTTAATTTTCATAGGAAACTTTAGACAAAGCTACAGCCCGAACTGCTGAACGGAATGACACCAAATTTGGCAAAAAGGTAGGTCTTGGTTCAGAAAGAGCCCTTTTGTTAAATGGTGTAAATCCGTTCAGTAGTTCCTGAGAAATAAAAAAAGAAAACTTTCGATATCTGGGCGGAGCCTAACCACACATCTCCTCCCGAGCACGAGCTTGCCTCTGATTGGCTGCCAACACTTCAGACCAGGAAGTGTTGGCAGCCATCTTGTGCCTCGGACGAGGGAGAAAGAAAAAGGTAAGAGAAAGATTACAAAAAAGAAAAGGGGCCAGGGTAAAAACCCCCTGACCCCCGAGGCCTGCTCAGGGGGTCCCACAGGGACCCCCAGGCCCAAAAAAAGCATTTTTTATTTTATTTTTGGGCGAGGTCGCGCCGGGTGCGTGAATCCATCCGAAAATTTTAAAAAACGAAGCGCGTTCTCCCGCGCTTCGTTTTCAAAGCCCCCGGGTGGGCCAAGTCCTGGGGGCAATTTATTTATGTATTGGGGGCCCGCAGGGGCCCCTGCAGCCCCAGGGACCGCCACCTCCCCGGGGCTTTATTGATTATAGAGTGGGGGGGCCTCGCGGGCCCCCCCAAGCCCCGGGGACCACCACCTCCCCGGGGCTTAATTTCAATAAGGGTGGGGGGGCCTCACGGGCCCCCCCAAGCCCCGGGGACCGCCACCTCCCCAGGGCACTTTAGTATTTAAATTCGGGGGTCCGTTACGGACCTCTCGTGCCCCGGGGACCACCATCTCCCCGGGGCTTTGCAAAGGTTGGGAGGGGGGCCGCGCGGCCCCCCTCCTGGAGCCCTTGATGGCCCTGGGGACCGCCACCCCCCAGGGCCGGCTCCTGCAATGTCCCGGGGTGCCCACCCCCGGGACATTGCTGTTTGCAATGACAGGGCGGGAGCCGTGTGGCTCTCTCCCTGTCATTGCAAACTCTGCTTTGCTTCATTGAAGCGAGAGCAGGGAAACTTGCTCTCGCTTCAATGAAGCAAGCAGATTGCTTTTGCACAAGGGGAGCTGCATGTCTGCAGCTCCCCTTGTGCAAAGCAATGCCGGCTCCCGCAGGAGGCGGGGAGCCGGCGGGACCGTGGGGGCATTGGGGCTCCCCCACGGTCCCCAACGGAGAGGCCAGGCCCCGGGGATGGGGTCCCGGGGCCAGAAGTGGCCCGAGGGGGCCACGTGGCCCCCCTCCGCGTTAATTAAAAAAAAATTGGCTGGGCCCGAGACGATGGGGTTCCCGGGGCCAGAAATGGCCCAGGGGAGGGGGGTCACGCGGCCCCCTCCCCGCAAATAATAAAACAAAAATGAAAAAATAAGGCCAGGCCCCGGGGTATGGGGTCCCCGGGGCCAATAGTGGCCCAGGGAAGGGCAGCCACGTGGCCCCCTTCCCGTTTTTTTTTTTTAATAAAGAAAATGCTCAGGCCCCGGGGGATGGGGTCCCCGGGGCCAAAAGTGGCCCAGGGAACGGGGGCCACGCAGCCCCCTCCCATAAAATAAGCAATAAAAAAAAAAAAGAAACCGCAACTCACCGGAGGCCCCGCCCCCTCCCTGCAGCACTCCGCAAATGCGCCCCTTGACGCGTTCTAAGTTGGGGGATTAAGTCCCCTTGAATACTGAGGGTCCTTGGGGGCCAACTAGCCCACCAGGTACCTTCAGTAAGTGCCAGAGAGCTGTGTTGCAGAGAGGTGGTCTGAGGCCACGCCCCTTTTTACACCTCTCTGCAACGCAGCTCTGTGGTGCTTACTGGAGGTACCTGGTGGGCTAGTTGGCCCCAGGGACCCTCAGGATTCAAGGGGACTTAATCCCCCAACTTACAACGTGCCAGGGGGCGTGTTTGCACAGTGGTGCAGGGAGGGGGCATGGGCTTTGTCTACCTCTCAGCAATCCCACTGCGTGGGGCTTACTGGAGGTAAGAGGTAGGCTAGTTGGCCCCTAAAGGGCCCCCAGCAGTGAAGGGGACTTCAATCCCCATCCAAGAGCGCATCAGGGAGCGCGTTTGTAGAGTGGTGGGCAAAGGGGGCATGGCCTGCTCTTCGAACTTAGCAATGCTGCTGTGTGGGACTTACAGGAGGTAATAGGAGGGGTAGTTGGCCCCCAAGGATGTCCTTGGGGGCCAACTACCCCTCTTGTTACCTCCAGTAAGTCCCGCACAGTGGGATTGCTAAGACGTCTTCGAGGCCATGCCCCCCTTTCTCCACCATTCTGCAAACGCGCCTCCTGGCAGACTACGGGATGGGGGATGAAGTCCAATTTACTCCTGAGGGACTTTGGGGGCCAAAAAGACCTACTTGTACCTCCTGTAAGCCCTACACACCGGAATTCCTGAGCGCTGGTCGGAGGCCCAGCACCCTTTCTCCACTACTCTGCAAACACGACTACTAGTTAAAGAAGTGTTTGCAATGTAATAGGTTTCGCATTTGCGAGAATTAGAGCTATTGGCGTTGTAAATGCAAAAGTTTTTTACTAATGTTTTTTGGAGTAGAGTGGATGTACGTTGTGTGTAGTGGAATTATGTGGTATGTTGTGCAGTGAAATTATGTGGATAGAAAGTATGTAGTATTTTGTGTATAGGAATTATGTAGAGTGGGATTATGTGTTATGGAGAGCAATTATGTGGTATGGTAGTCTGTGTTGTGGAGTGGTAACCTCAGGTTTAGTCTTCCTCATTTCCATAGAGGCTCAACTATGAACTCAGTGGGACAAAAAAAGATGGAATCACTGAGGAGCACTTGTGGACCTAGTCAGAGGTATGAGCAGGGCCACTGGAATTATGTGACTGTTTGGCTGCACCGACTTTCGCACAATTATACATTTTCTGCATTAGCCCCATAATTCATCATCTGCACCCTAATTTGCAGATTTGAAAAAAAAAAGCCTTGTTTCTAGCTGAAACGGGTCAAACGTTACCAAAAATGCAGCAACAAGTGTTACAGCGTGGTGGAAGGCCCTTTGCAAACCAAGAATGGTCATGTGTTACTTATTGCTAAATGTGGGTGTTAAATTGGTACTAATGGTGTGCAAGCCACTCTTGCTTCCCTCTGCGCCTCTCTTGCCTCTTTCTGCATTTCTGTTGCTTCTTTCTGCACGTTTCTTTCTTTTTCTGCACTTCTCTTGACCTCATTCTGCAAATCTCATGTACTTTCTGCACCTCTCTTCCCTATTTCTGCACGTCTGTTGCCTCTTTCTGCACCTCATTTGCTTCTTTCTGCACCCCTTTTGTCTCTTTCTGCACTCGTCTTCCCTCTTTCTGTACCTTTCCTGCCTGTGTTTGCATCTCACTTGCCTCTTTCTGCACTTTTCTTGCTTCTTTCTACACCTCTGTTGCTTCTTTCAGCAATTCTCTTGCCTCTTTGTGCACTTCTCTTGCCTGTTTCTGCACCTCTCTTGCCTGTTTTTGCACCTCTATTAGCTCTTTCTGCACCTCACTTGCTCCTTTCTACACTTCTCTTGCCCCTTTCTGCACCCCTGTTGCTTCATTCTGCACTTTCCATGCTTCTTTCTGCACCTGTCTTGCTTCTTTCTGCACCCCTGTTGTCTCTTTATGTACCTCTTTTGACTCTTTCTGCACTTTTCTTGCTTTTTTCTGCACCTCTCTTCCCTCTTTCTGCACGTCTGTTGCTTCTTTCTGCACCTCATTTGCTTCTTTGTGCACCCCTGTTGTCTCTTTCAGCACTCGTCTTCCCTCTTACTGTACCTTTCCTGCCTGTTTTTGCATCTCACTTGCCTCTTTCTGCACTTTTCTTGCTTCTTTCTACACCTCTGTTGCTTCTTTCAGCAATTCTCTTGCCTCTTTGTGCACTTCTCTTGCCTGTTTCCGCACCTCTCTTGCCTCTTTTTGCACCTCTGTTGGCTCTTTCTGCACCTCACTTGCTCCTTTCTACACTTCTCTTGCCTCTTTCTGCACCCCTGTTGCTTCATTCTGCACTTTCCATGCTTCTTTCTGCACCTGTCTTGCTTCTTTCTGCACCCCTGTTGTCTCTTTATGTACCTCTATTGCCTCTTTCTGCACTTTTATTGCCTTTTTCTGCACCTCTCTTCCCTCTTTCTGCATGTCTGTTGCCTCTTTCTGCACCTCATTTGCTTCTTTCTGCACCCCTGTTGTCTCTTTATGCACTCGTCTTCCCTCTTTCTGTACCTTTCCTGCCTGTTTTTGCATCTCACTTGCCTCTTTCTGCACTTTTCTTGCTTCTTTCTACACCTCTGTTGCTTCTTTCAGCAATTCTCTTGCCTCGTTGTGCACTTCTCTTGCCTGTTTCTGCACTTCTCTTGCCTCTTTCTGCAACCCTGTTGCTTCATTCTGCACTTTCCATGCTTCTTTCTGCACCTGTCTTGCTTCTTTCTGCAGCCCAGTTGTCTCTTTATGTACCTTGTTGGACTTGGCCCTTTTTGGCCGGTTCACCCCTAAACTTTTTGCCTTGTATGTCAGTAGTTTTAAGTCTCTGGGCACTTTAGCACTGTGGGCCAGTGTAAAGTGCGTGCGCGCTGAGTGCGTGTGGTGAGATTGTCCTGCCCTCCCATAGGAATGCATGTGGGATATGTGTGTCCATGGTAATTCCTGGTGTGAGAGGAGTGCAGGGGCGAGTTTAGTATGTGCGAACTCGTGAGAATAAATGCTGCGCAATGGTGTGCGCAGATTTATTGTGACTGGTGTAGAAATGCCACTTTTAGAAGTTGACATTTATGTGTGCTCTGTGTCTGCCTGCCTGATGTGAATTGCATGTCTGGCTTTGTGAGTGACAGGGGCTGGGAGGTGTGTGTGGCTCCTGGAGGGGCAGGGTGAGTCAGCGCAGTGGTGAATAGAGAGATCTACATCTAGATGGGAGGGAGGAGTTGCACCTGGGGCCTGAATAGGGCTGTGCCTTCCCTCCACAATGCTGGCTCCACCCCGTGTGGTGGGTCTGATGTCCCTGGCCTGTCCTGAGAAAAGAGAGAGGAGCTGAGCAAAACAAAGTGCTCCAAAGCTCCCCCCAAACCAGTTGCGTCTGGTTTTTCCCCAGCCCTGTGCTGGGACACAAAGGGAAAAGGGTGTATAAAAGAAGGGGCTGTGACCCCATGAAAAGGTTGAGTGTTCAGTTCTGGTGCTGTTCCTGACGGAGGGGGCTTGCTGCTGCTGGGGCCCAGGGGGGGCTGCCAGGAGGGCTGCCTCCCTGGGCCCTGCATTGCCCCTTGATCCCTAAGGACCTCCAGGACCCTTGTTGCACCTAGCGCCTGGTGAGCGCTACATTTTCTCATGGAAGAGGAGCACGAGGGCTCCGCAGCGCTGAGCTGCAATCTTTCCCGAGGGAATCCCGACGTGAGGATTCCCCCTGCTGGAGGGGAGAGAAACGGGTGCCCACCCCGCGTATGCTGCCTTTTTCACGGGTGCCTACCCCGCGTTTTGCCATGTTGAGCGGGTGCCCACCCCGCTTTATATTTTAAATTAAGAGGGAGCCAACCGTCATTTGCCGCCACGAAGAAAAGGAGAAACGGCCGCCGCGATCGCGCGGCGACCAGGAAGTCAGGCGGCCTTGCCTGATGTGGGCGGGGCCTTGTCCAAAGGAGCCGGAAGTGAGGCATGGGGTTGCTGCCCCCGAGCGGGGCTCCCGTGAGCTGGTGGGAGCCCCGGTGTGCAACGAGGAAGCGGACGGGAGCCTACCCCGCGCTCCTGTGACCCAGTGAAGAGGAGTGGGGCCGGAAGAGAAGCGCCGCATTCCAAGACCCAGGCGGGAGCCCACCCCACGCTGGGACGTGCACTGGAGGAAGTCTGGAGCCTTGCGGGCTCCACATCCAAGTCCCGGGTCCCAGGAGGGGGCCCGGGTGAAGTGAAGAGAGGTGCGGCTGTTGTTGGCAGGGCTCCCGGAAGAACGAGGAGAGCCCAGCGTGTGGCCGCAAGCAGGAGAGTGTGGGTCCAGCGGGAGCCCACCCTGCCTTCGTGGTCCTGCCCCGCGAGCCTGCTGTAGAAGTCCTGGGTGAAATCCGAGGTGAGAGTCTGCCCCCGCCGCACTGGAGAAGAGCCAGCGAGGGAGAGGAGTGCCCGATCCAAACCCCGGTGAGTGGGGCTGAGGCCGTTCTTTTCTTGTTGTTGTAGGTGCTCATGGGGCACCAGGTCAGTGGCTGAGTATCCTGAGCGGACCCACCGGAGAGCGGACCGCTCCAATGAGGGGGCACATGGTTGGTGAGGGCCCAGAGGGACCCGTGTCCCCCCTACATGTCGAGGCACATTGTCGGTGCCTGAGCGGTCCCGCCGTTGCGGGCCGCTCCATCCTGGGGGCAAGTTCTTTAAAAGCCCCGTGGGGGTCCGGAGGGCACCGTGGTGCCGGGCCCCTGTGCAGATGTGTTCACAGTTGCCCCACTGGACAGTGGGCAACTGCAACGGTGGGGCAGTATTTGTTTAGAGAGTCCCAGAGAGGGGCTCAGGTGGCACGTTGGTACCAGGTCTAATTAGTACACAGCTGCCCCCACTGGACAGTGGGCAGCTGCAACGAGAGGGGCATGAGCATGAGATGTCCCTGAGTGGGGCCAGAGGCACAGAGGTGCCAGTGAGTTTCCCAGCTGCCCAGCAAGTAGTGGGCAGCTGCTACGTTTACGTTTGCGCAGTTGCGCCCGTGGATTTCGCTGCCTAGGCAGCAGCCCTGACATTGTGGACATAGGGCATTTGAGCCCTCCAAGAAGGCCAGTTGGCCAGGGGGGACTATGAGGTCAATAGGGCGCCAGGCCCTAATATGATTTTGTCTAATGATGTTATTGCATACTGCGTGTATGCTGGTGAGGACTAATGCGTAATATGTTTATGCTGGTGAGGTTATGGTCTAATGCGTTTAGGCTTATGAGATTGGCGCAGAATGTATTTCGCGCCTAATGTGATACTGTGCATAATGTGGTTTATGTTACAGGATGATGCTGAGTACAGTGGTTACCAGTGAGTACTTGTTGTACGTTTATGATATGTACTACATTTATTAAGTTCGCTTTGTGCTGGTTCTGACAGTGGTCCAGTTGGCCCTGTCAGGTGTAAATAATCCCTTGTAAATATGACCTAGTGCCAGGTGGCACCATGTATATTATGTGAGTACTATTCTAATGTGTTATGAGAATACAAAGGCTATTTTTGATATAACCTTGTGTGGAGTTCCTTCTTGTGGTGTGCCTGGTATGTTGTTGCTGTGTGCGTGCGCAAACGCTTTACACATTGCCTCTGAGATAAGCCTGTCTGCTCTTGCCAAGCTACCAGGGGGTGAGCAGGGGTTATTTTAGGAGTGTATCCCCCTTATCCTGACTAGAGTGGTGGTCTCTGCCTGGCTTTGGCGCAAGCCTTAGCCAACCAGAGATCCCATTTCTAACATTGGTGGCAGCGGTGGGATAGGACTTGCGTTTGCGCAGTACCACAGCGACAACTGGCTGCACTACAAAACTCTGCATTTAGATAATCACATGTTGGGGATTATTTTTACTGATTTTATTTTTCTCCTCAAGAGTGTCATTTTTAAATGGTGTTTTCTGCGCTTTTATGATTGGTGGCAGAAGAGAGAAAATGACAGGGCGGGACGCCAGTAGGTTGGGAGGTTCCCATAGATAGGGAGTCCCTATTGTGTTGGACTTGGCCCTTTTTGGCCGGTTCACCCCTAAACTTTTTGCCTTGTATGTCAGTAGTTTTAAGTCTCTGGGCACTTTAGCACTGTGGGCCAGTGTAAAGTGCGTGCGCGCTGAGTGCGTGTGGTGAGATTGTCCTGCCCTCCCATAGGAATGCATGTGGGATATGTGTGTCCATGGTAATTCCTGGTGTGAGAGGAGTGCAGGGGCGAGTTTAGTATGTGCGAACTCGTGAGAATAAATGCTGCGCAATGGTGTGCGCAGATTTATTGTGACTGGTGTAGAAATGCCACTTTTAGAAGTTGGCATTTATGTGTGCTCTGTGTCTGCCTGCCTGATGTGAATTGCATGTCTGGCTTTGTGAGTGACAGGGGCTGGGAGGTGTGTGTGGCTCCTGGAGGGGCAGGGTGAGTCAGCGCAGTGGTGAATAGAGAGATCTACATCTAGATGGGAGGGAGGAGTTGCACCTGGGGCCTGAATAGGGCTGTGCCTTCCCTCCACAATGCTGGCTCCACCCCCTGTGGTGGGTCTGATGTCCCTGGCCTGTCCTGAGAAAGGAGAGAGGAGCTGAGCAAAACAAAGTGCTCCAAAGCTCCCCCAAACCAGTTGCGTCTGGTTTTTCCCCAGCCCTGTGCTGGGACACAAAGGAAAAGGGTGTATAAAAGAAGGGGCTGTGACCCCATGAAAAGGTTGAGTGTTCAGTTCTGGTGCTGTTCCTGACGGAGGGGCTTGCTGCTGCTGGGGCCCAGGGGGGGCTGCCAGGAGGGCTGCCTCCCTGGGCCCTGCATTGCACCTTGATCCCTAAGGACCTCCAGGACCCTTGTTGCACCTAGCGCCATCGTGAGCGCTACATTTTCTCAAGGAAGAGGAGCACGAGGGCTCCGCAGCGCTGAGCTGCAATCTTTCCCGAGGGAATCCCGACGTGGGGATTCCCCCTGCTGGAGGGGAGAGAAACGGTGCCCACCCCGCGTATGCTGCCTTTTTCGTGGGTGCCTACCCCGCGTTTTGCCATGTTGAGCGGGTGCCCACCCCGCTTTATATTTTAAATTAAGAGGGAGCCTACCCCTCATTTGCTGCCACGAAGAAAAGGAGAAACGGCCGCCGCGATCGCGCGGCGACCAGGAAGTCAGGCGGCCTTGCCTGATGTGGGCGGGGCCTTGTCCAAAGGAGCCGGAAGTGAGGCATGGGGTTGCTGCCCCCGAGCGGGGCTCCCGTGAGCTGGTGGGAGCCCCGGTGTGCAACGAGGAAGCGGACGGGAGCCTACCCCGCGCTCCTGTGACCCAGTGAAGAGGAGTGGGGCCGGAAGAGAAGCGCCGCATTCCAAGACCCAGGCGGGAGCCCACCCGCGCTGGGACGTGCACCGGAGGAAGTCTGGAGCCTTGCGGGCTCCACATCCAAGTCCCGGGTCCCAGGAGGGGGCCCGGGTGAAGTGAAGAGAGGTGCGGCTGTTGTTGGCAGGGCTCCCGGAAGAACGAGGAGAGCCCCGCGTGTGGCCGCAAGCAGGAGAGTGTGGGTCCAGCGGGAGCCCACCCCGCCTTCGTGGTCCTGCCCCGCGAGCCTGCTGTAGAAGTCCTGGGTGAAATCCGAGGTGAGAGTCTGCCCCCGCCGCACTGGAGAAGAGCCGGCGAGGGAGAGGAGTGCCCGATCCAAACCCCGGTGAGTGGGGTTTGAGGCCGTTCTTTTCTTGTTGTTGTAGGTGCTCATGGGGCACCAGGGCAGTGGCTGAGTATCCTGAGCGGACCCGCCGGAGAGCGGACCGCTCCAACGAGGGGGCACATGGTTGGTTAGGGCCCAGAGGGACCCGTGTCCCCCCTACATGTCGAGGCACATTGTCGGTGCCTGAGCAGTCCCGCCATTGCGGGCTGCTCCATCCTGGGGGCAAGTTCTTTAAAAGCCCCGTGGAGGTCCGGAGGGCACCGTGGTGCCGGGCCCCTGTGCAGATGTGTTCACAGTTGCCCCGCTGGACAGTGGGCAACTGCAACGGTGGGGCAGTATTTGTTTAGAGAGTCCCCGAGAGGGGCTCAGGTGGCACGTTGGTACCAGGTCTAATTAGTACACAGCTGCCCCCACTGGACAGTGGGCAGCTGCAACGAGAGGGGCATGAGCATGAGATGTCCCTGAGTGGGGCCAGAGGCACAGAGGTGCCAGTGAGTTTCCCAGCTGCCCAGCAAGTAGTGGGCAGCTGCTACGTTTAGGTTTGCGCAGTTGCGCCCGTGGATTTCGCTGCCTAGGCAGCAGCCCTGACATTGTGGACATAGGGCATTTGAGCCCTCCAAGAAGGCCAGTTGACCAGGGGGGACTATGAGGTCAATAGGGCGCCAGGCCCTAATATGATTTATGTCTAATGATGTTATTGCATACTGCGTGTATGCTGGTGAGGACTAATGCGTAATATGTTTATGCTGGTGAGGTTATGGTCTAATGCGTTTAGGCTTATGAGGTTGGCGCAGAATGTATTTCGCGCCTAATGTGATACTGTGCATAATGTGGTTTATGTTACAGGATGATGCTGAGTACAGTGGTTACCAGTGAGTACTGGTTGTACGTTTATGATATGTACTACATTTATTAAGTTCGCTTTGTGCTGGTTCTGACAGTGGTCCAGTTGGCCCTGTCAGGTGTAAATAATCCCTTGTAAATATGACCTAGTGCCAGGTGGCACCATGTATATTATGTGAGTACTATTCTAATGTGTTATGAGAATACAAAGGCTATTTTTGATATAACCTTGTGTGGAGTTCCTTCTTGTGGTGTGCCTGGTATGTTGTTGCTGTGTGCGTGCGCAAACGCTTTACACATTGCCTCTGAGATAAGCCTGTCTGCTCGTGCCAAGCTACCAGGGGGTGAGCAGGGATTATTTTAGGAGTGTATCCCCCTTATCCTGACTAGAGTGGTGGTCTCTGCCTGGCTTTGGCGCAAGCCTTAGCCAACCAGAGATCCCATTTCTAACATACCTCTTTTGCCTCTTTCTGCACTTTTCTTGGCTTTTTCTGCACCTCTCTTCCCTCTTTCTCGTCTTCCCTCTTTCTGTACCTTTGCTGCCTGTTTTTGCATCTCACTTGCCCCTTTCTGCACTTTTCTTGCTTCTATCTACTCCTCTGTTGCTTCTTTCAGCAATTCTCTTGCCTCTGTGCACTTCTCTTGCCTGTTTCTGCACTTCTCTTGCCTGTTTCTGCACTTCTCTTGCCTCTTTCTGCACCCCTGTTGCTTCATTCTGCACTTTCCATGCTTCTTTCTGCACCTCTCTTGCTTCTTTCTGCACCCCTGTTGTCTCTTTATGTACCTCTTTTGCCTCTTTCTGCACTTTTCTTGGCTTTTTCTGCACCTCTCTTCCCTCTTTCTGCACGTCTGTTGCCTCTTTCTGCACCTCATTTGCTTCTTTCTGCACCCCTGTTGTCTCTTTCTGCACTCGTCTTCCCTCTTTCTGTACCTTTGCTGCCTGTTTTGCATCTCACTTGCCTCTTTCTGCACTTTTCTTGCTTCTTTCTACACCTCTGTTGCTTCTTTCAGCAATTGTCTTGCCTCTTTGTGCACTTCTCTTGCCTGTTTCTGCACCTCCCTTGCCTCTTTTTGCACCTCTGTTGGCTCTTTCGCCACCTCACTTGCTCCTTTCTACACTTCTCTTGCCTCTTTCTGCACCCCTGTTGCTTCATTTTGCACTTTCCATGCTTCTTTCTGCACCTGAATTGCTTCTTTCTGCACCCCTGTTGTCTCTTTATGAACCTCTTTTGACTCTTTCTGCACTTTTCTTGCCTTTCTCCGCACCTCTCTTCCCTCTTCCCTCTTCCTGCACATCTGTTGCCTCTTTCTGCACCTCATTTGTTTCTTTCTGCAGCCCTGTTGTCTCTTTCTGCACTCGTCTTCCCTCTGTCTGTACCTTTCCTGCCTGTTTTTGCATCTCACTTGCCTCTTTCTGCACTTTTCTTGCTTCTTTCTACACCTCTGTTGCTTCTTTCAGTAATTCTCTTGCCTCTTTGTGCACTTCTCTTGCCTGTTTCTGCACTTCTCTTGCCTCTTTCTGCACCCCTGTTGCTTCATTCTGCACTTTCCATGCTTCTTTCTGCACCTGTCTTGCTTCTTTCTGCACCCCTGATGTCTCTTTATGTACCTCTTTTGCCTCTTTCTGCACTTTTCTTGGCTTTTTCTGCACCTCTCTTCCCTCTTTCTGCACGTCTGTTGCCTCTTTCTGCACCTCATTTGCTTCTTTCTGCACCCCTGTTGTCTCTTTCAGCACTCGTTTTCCCTCTTTCTGTACCTTTCCTGCCTGTTTTTGCATCTCACTTGCCTCTTTCTGCACTTTTCTTGCTTCTTTCTACACATCTGTTGCTTCTTTCAGCAATTCTCTTGCCTCGTTGTGCACTTCTCTTGCCTGTTTCTGCACTTCTCTTGCCTCTTTCTGCAACCCTGTTGCTTCATTCTGCACTTTCCATGCTTCTTTCTGCACCTGTCTTGCTTCTTTCTGCACCCCAGTTGTCTCTTTATGTACCTCTTTTGCCTCTTTCTGCACTTTTCTTAGCTTTTTCTGCACCTCTCTTCTCTCTTTCTCGTCTTCCCTCTTTCTGTACCTTTGCTGCCTGTTTTTGCATCTCACTTGCCTCTTTCTGCACTTTTCTTGCTTCTATCTACACCTCTGTTGCTTCTTTCAGCAATTCTCTTGCCTCTTTGTGCACTTCTCTTGCCTGTTTCTGCACTTCTCTTGCCTGTTTCTGCACTTCTCTTGCCTCTTTCTGCACCCCTGTTGCTTCATTCTGCACTTTCCATGCTTCTTTCTGCACCTCTCTTGCTTCTTTCTGCACCCCTGTTGTCTCTTTATGTACCTCTTTTGCCTCTTTCTGCACTTTTCTTGGCTTTTTCTGCACCTCTCTTCCCTCTTTCTGCACGTCTGTTGCCTCTTTCTGCACCTCATTTCCTTCTTTCTGCACCGCTGTTGTCTCTTTCTGCACTCGTCTTCCCTCTTTCTGTACCTTTGCTGCCTGTTTTGCATCTCACTTGCCTCTTTCTGCACTTTTCTTGCTTCTTTCTACACCTCTGTTGCTTCTTTCAGCAATTGTCTTGCCTCTTTGTGCACTTCTCTTGCCTGTTTCTGCACCTCCCTTGCCTCTTTTTGCACCTCTGTTGGCTCTTTCGCCACCTCACTTGCTCCTTTCTACACTTCTCTTGCCTCTTTCTGCACCCCTGTTGCTTCATTTTGCACTTTCCATGCTTCTTTCTGCACCTGTCTTGCTTCTTTCTGCACCCCTGTTGTCTCTTTATGAACCTCTTTTGACTCTTTCTGCACTTTTCTTGCCTTTCTCCGCACCTCTCTTCCCTCTTCCCTCTTTCTGCACATCTGTTGCCTCTTTCTGCACCTCATTTGTTTCTTTCTGCACCCCTGTTGTCTCTTTCTGCACTCGTCTTCCCTCTTTCTGTACCTTTCCTGCCTGTTTTTTCATCTCACTTGCCTCTTTCTGCACATTTTTTGCTTTTTTCTACACCTCTGTTGCTTCTTTCAGCAATTCTCTTGCCTCTTTGTGCACTTCTCTTGCCTGTTTCTGCACTTCTCTTGCCTCTTTCTGCACCCCTGTTGCTTCATTCTGCACTTTCCATGCTTCTTTCTGCACCTGTCTTGCTTCTTTCTGCACCCCTGTTGTCTCTTTATGTACCTCTTTTGCCTCTTTCTGCACTTTTCTTGCCTTTTTCTGCACCTCTCTTTCCTCTTTCTGCACGTCTGTTGCCTCTTTCTGCACCTCATTTGCTTCTTTCTGCACCCCTGTTGTCTCTTTCAGCACTCGTCTTCCCTCTTTCTGTACCTTTCCTGCCTGTTTTTGCATCTCACTTGCCTCTTTCTGCACTTTTCTTGCTTCTTTCTACACCTCTGTTGCTTCTTTCAGCAATTCTCTTGCCTGTTTGTGCACCCCTGTTGCTTCATTCTGCACTTTCCATGCTTCTTTCTGCACCTCTCTTGCTTCTTTCTGCACCCCTGTTGTCTCTTTATGTACCTCTTTTGCCTCTTTCTGCACTTTTCTTGGCTTTTTCTGCACCTCTCTTCCCTCTTTCTGCACGTCTGTTGCCTCTTTCTGCACCTCATTTCCTTCTTTCTGCACCGCTGTTGTCTCTTTCTGCACTCGTCTTCCCTCTTTCTGTACCTTTCCTGCCTGTTTTTGCATCTCACTTGCCTCTTTCTGCACTTTTCTTGCTTCTTTCTACACCTCTGTTGCTTCTTTCAGCAATTCTCTTGCCTCGTTGTGCACTTCTCTTGCCTGTTTCTGCACTTCTCTTGCCTCTTTCTGCAACCCTGTTGCTTCATTCTGCACTTTCCATGCTTCTTTCTGCACCTGTCTTGCTTCTTTCTGCACCCCAGTTGTCTATTTATGTACCTCTTTGCCTCTTTCTGCACTTTACTTAGCTTTTTCTGCACCTCTCTTCTCTCTTTCTCGTCTTCCCTCTTTCTGTACCTTTGCTGCCTGTTTTTGCATCTCACTTGCCTCTTTCTGCCCTTTTCTTGCTTCTTTCTACACCTCTGTTGCTTCTTTCAGCAATTCTCTTGCCTGTTTGTGCACTTCTCTTGCCTGTTTCTGCACTTCTCTTGCCTCTTTCTGCACCGCTGTTGCTTCATTTTGCACTTTCCATGCTTCTTTCTGCACCTGTCTTGCTTCTTTCTGCACCCTGTTGTCTCTTTATGAACCTCTTTTGACTCTTTCTGCACTTTTCTTGCCTTTCTCCGCACCTCTCTTCCCTCTTCCCTCTTTCTGCACATCTGTTGCCTCTTTCTGCACCTCATTTGTTTCTTTCTGCACCCCTGTTGTCTCTTTCTGCACTCGTCTTCCCTCTTTCTGTACCTTTCCTGCCTGTTTTTGCATCTCACTTGCCTCTTTCTGCACTTTTCTTGCTTCTTTCTACACCTCTGTTGCTTCTTTCAGCAATTCTCTTGCCTCTTTGTGCACTTCTCTTGCCTGTTTCTGCACTTCTCTTGCCTCTTTCTGCACCCCTGTTGCTTCATTCTGCACTTTCCATGCTTCTTTCTGCACCTGTCTTGCTTCTTTCTGCACCCCTGTTGTCTCTTTATGTACCTCTTTTGCCTCTTTCTGCACTTTTCTTGCCTTTTTCTGCACCTCTCTTTCCTCTTTCTGCATGTCTGTTGCCTCTTTCTGCTCCTCATTTGCTTCTTTCTGCACCCCTGTTGTCTCTTTCAGCACTCGTCTTCCCTCTTTCTGTACCTTTCCTGCCTGTTTTTGCATCTCACTTGCCTCTTTCTGCACTTTTCTTGCTTCTTTCTACACCTCTGTTGCTTCTTTCAGCAATTCTCTTGCCTGTTTGCACTTCTCTTGCCTGTTTCTGCACTTCTCTTGCCTCTTTCTGCACCGCTGTTGCTTCATTCTGCACTTTCCATGCTTCTTTCTGCACCTGTCTTGCTTCTTTCTGCACCCCTGTTGTCTCTTTATGTACCTCTTTTGCCTCTTTCAGCACTTTTCTTGGCTTTTTCTGCACCTCTCTTCCCTCTTTCTGCACGTCTGTTGCCTCTTTCTGCACCTCATTTGCTTCTTTCTGCACCCCAGTTGTCTCTTTCAGCACTCGTCTTCCCTCTTTCTGTACCTTTCCTGCCTGTTTTTGCATCTCACTTGCCTCTTTCTGCACTTTTCTTGCTTCTTTCTACACCTCTGTTGCTTCTTTCAGCAATTCTCTTGACTCTTTGTGCACATCTCTTGCCTGTTTCTGCACTTCTGTTGCCTCTTTCTGCACCCTGTTACTTCATTCTGCACTTTCCATGCTTATTTCTGCACCCGTCTTGCTTATTTCTGCACCCCTGTTGTCTCTTTATGTACCTCTTTTGCGTCTTTCTGCACTTTTCTTGCCTTTTTCTGCACCTCTCTTCCCTCTTTCTGCACGTCTGTTGCCTCTTTCTGCATCTCATTTGCTTCTATCTGCACCCCTGTTGTCTCTTTCTGCACTCGTCTTCCCTCTTTCTGTACCTTTCCTGCCTGTTTTTGCATCTCACTTGCCTCTTTCTGCACTTTTTTTGCTTCTTTCTACACCTTTGTTTCTTCTTTCAGCAATTCTCTTGCCTCTTTGTGCACTTCTGTGGCTCTTTCTGCACATCACTTGCTCCTTTCTACACTTCTCTTGCCTCTTTCTGCACCCCTGTTGCTTCATTCTGCACTTTTCATGCTTCTTTCGGTACCAGTCTTGCTTCTTTCTGCACCCGTGTTGTCTCTTTATGTACCTCTTTTGCCTCTTTCTGTACTTTTCTTGCCTTTTTCTGCAGTTCTCTTCCCTCTTTCTGCACGTCTGTTGCCTCTTTCTGCACCTCATTTGCTTCTTTCTGCACCCCTGTTGTCTCTTTATGCACTCGTCTTCCCTCTTTCTGTACCTTTCCTGCCTGTTTTTGCATATCTCTTGCCTCTTTCTGCACTTTTCTTGCTTCTTTCTACACCTCTGTTGCTTCTTTCAGCAATTCTCTTGCCTCTTTGTGCACTTCTCTTGCCTGTTTCTGCACTTCTCTTGCCTCTTTCTGCACCCCTGTTGCTTCATTCTCCACTTTTCTTGCTTCTTTCTGCACCTCTGTTGCTTCTTTCAGCAATCTCTTGCCTCTTTGTGCACTTCTCTTGCCTGTTTCTGCACCTCTCTTGCCTCTTTTTGCACCTCTGTTAGCTCTTTCTGCACCTCACTTGCTCCTTTCTAAACTTCTCTTGCCACTTTCTGCACCCCTGTTGCTTTATTCCGCACTTTCCATGCTTCTTTCGGCACTTGTCTTGCTTCTTTCTGCACCCCTGTTGTCTCTTTATGTACCTCTTTTGCCTCTTTCTGCACTTTTCTTGCCTTTTTCTGCACCTCTCTTTCCTCTTTCTGCACGTCTGTTGCCTCTTTCTGCACCTCATTTGCTTCTTTCTGCACCCCTGTTGTCTCTTTCAGCACTCGTCTTCCCTCTTTCTGTACCTTTCCTGCCTGTTTTTGCATCTCACTTGCCTCTTTCTGCACTTTTCTTGCTTTTTTCTACACCTCTGTTGCTTCTTTCAGCAATTCTCTTGCCTCTTTGTGCACTTCTCTTGCCTGTTTCTGCACTTCTCTTGCCTCTTTCTGCACCCCTGTTGCTTCATTCTGCACTTTCCATGCTTCTTTCTGCACCTGTCTTGCTTCTTTCTGCACCCCTGTTGTCTCTTTATGTACCTCTTTTGCCTCTTTCTGCACTTTTCTTGCCTTTTTCTGCACCTCTCTTTCCTCTTTCTGCACGTCTGTTGCCTCTTTCTGCACCTCATTTGCTTCTTTCTGCACCCCTGTTGTCTCTTTCAGCACTCGTCTTCCCTCTTTCTGTACCTTTCCTGCCTGTTTTTGCATCTCACTTGCCTCTTTCTGCACTTTTCTTGCTTCTTTCTACACCTCTGTTGCTTCTTTCAGCAATTCTCTTGCCTGTTTGTGCACCCCTGTTGCTTCATTCTGCACTTTCCATGCTTCTTTCTGCACCTCTCTTGCTTCTTTCTGCACCCCTGTTGTCTCTTTATGTACCTCTTTTGCCTCTTTCTGCACTTTTCTTGGCTTTTTCTGCACCTCTCTTCCCTCTTTCTGCACGTCTGTTGCCTCTTTCTGCACCTCATTTCCTTCTTTCTGCACCGCTGTTGTCTCTTTCTGCACTCGTCTTCCCTCTTTCTGTACCTTTCCTGCCTGTTTTTGCATCTCACTTGCCTCTTTCTGCACTTTTCTTGCTTCTTTCTACACCTCTGTTGCTTCTTTCAGCAATTCTCTTGCCTCGTTGTGCACTTCTCTTGCCTGTTTCTGCACTTCTCTTGCCTCTTTCTGCAACCCTGTTGCTTCATTCTGCACTTTCCATGCTTCTTTCTGCACCTGTCTTGCTTCTTTCTGCACCCCAGTTGTCTATTTATGTACCTCTTTTGCCTCTTTCTGCACTTTACTTAGCTTTTTCTGCACCTCTCTTCTCTCTTTCTCGTCTTCCCTCTTTCTGTACCTTTGCTGCCTGTTTTTGCATCTCACTTGCCTCTTTCTGCACTTTTCTTGCTTCTTTCTACACCTCTGTTGCTTCTTTCAGCAATTCTCTTGCCTGTTTGTGCACTTCTCTTGCCTGTTTCTGCACTTCTCTTGCCTCTTTCTGCACCGCTGTTGCTTCATTTTGCACTTTCCATGCTTCTTTCTGCACCTGTCTTGCTTCTTTCTGCACCCCTGTTGTCTCTTTATGAACCTCTTTTGACTCTTTCTGCACTTTTCTTGCCTTTCTCCGCACCTCTCTTCCCTCTTCCCTCTTTCTGCACATCTGTTGCCTCTTTCTGCACCTCATTTGTTTCTTTCTGCACCCCTGTTGTCTCTTTCTGCACTCGTCTTCCCTCTTTCTGTACCTTTCCTGCCTGTTTTTGCATCTCACTTGCCTCTTTCTGCACTTTTCTTGCTTCTTTCTACACCTCTGTTGCTTCTTTCAGCAATTCTCTTGCCTCTTTGTGCACTTCTCTTGCCTGTTTCTGCACTTCTCTTGCCTCTTTCTGCACCCCTGTTGCTTCATTCTGCACTTTCCATGCTTCTTTCTGCACCTGTCTTGCTTCTTTCTGCACCCCTGTTGTCTCTTTATGTACCTCTTTTGCCTCTTTCTGCACTTTTCTTGCCTTTTTCTGCACCTCTCTTTCCTCTTTCTGCATGTCTGTTGCCTCTTTCTGCTCCTCATTTGCTTCTTTCTGCACCCCTGTTGTCTCTTTCAGCACTCGTCTTCCCTCTTTCTGTACCTTTCCTGCCTGTTTTTGCATCTCACTTGCCTCTTTCTGCACTTTTCTTGCTTCTTTCTACACCTCTGTTGCTTCTTTCAGCAATTCTCTTGCCTGTTTGCACTTCTCTTGCCTGTTTCTGCACTTCTCTTGCCTCTTTCTGCACCGCTGTTGCTTCATTCTGCACTTTCCATGCTTCTTTCTGCACCTGTCTTGCTTCTTTCTGCACCCCTGTTGTCTCTTTATGTACCTCTTTTGCCTCTTTCAGCACTTTTCTTGGCTTTTTCTGCACCTCTCTTCCCTCTTTCTGCACGTCTGTTGCCTCTTTCTGCACCTCATTTGCTTCTTTCTGCACCCCAGTTGTCTCTTTCAGCACTCGTCTTCCCTCTTTCTGTACCTTTCCTGCCTGTTTTTGCATCTCACTTGCCTCTTTCTGCACTTTTCTTGCTTCTTTCTACACCTCTGTTGCTTCTTTCAGCAATTCTCTTGACTCTTTGTGCACATCTCTTGCCTGTTTCTGCACTTCTGTTGCCTCTTTCTGCACCCCTGTTACTTCATTCTGCACTTTCCATGCTTATTTCTGCACCCGTCTTGCTTATTTCTGCACCCCTGTTGTCTCTTTATGTACCTCTTTTGCGTCTTTCTGCACTTTTCTTGCCTTTTTCTGCACCTCTCTTCCCTCTTTCTGCACGTCTGTTGCCTCTTTCTGCATCTCATTTGCTTCTATCTGCACCCCTGTTGTCTCTTTCTGCACTCGTCTTCCCTCTTTCTGTACCTTTCCTGCCTGTTTTTGCATCTCACTTGCCTCTTTCTGCACTTTTCTTGCTTCTTTCTACACCTTTGTTTCTTCTTTCAGCAATTCTCTTGCCTCTTTGTGCACTTCTGTGGCTCTTTCTGCACATCACTTGCTCCTTTCTACACTTCTCTTGCCTCTTTCTGCACCCCTGTTGCTTCATTCTGCACTTTCCATGCTTCTTTCGGTACCAGTCTTGCTTCTTTCTGCACCCGTGTTGTCTCTTTATGTACCTCTTTTGCCTCTTTCTGTACTTTTCTTGCCTTTTTCTGCAGTTCTCTTCCCTCTTTCTGCACGTCTGTTGCCTCTTTCTGCACCTCATTTGCTTCTTTCTGCACCCCTGTTGTCTCTTTATGCACTCGTCTTCCCTCTTTCTGTACCTTTCCTGCCTGTTTTTGCATATCTCTTGCCTCTTTCTGCACTTTTCTTGCTTCTTTCTACACCTCTGTTGCTTCTTTCAGCAATTCTCTTGCCTCTTTGTGCACTTCTCTTGCCTGTTTCTGCACTTCTCTTGCCTCTTTCTGCACCCCTGTTGCTTCATTCTCCACTTTTCTTGCTTCTTTCTGCACCTCTGTTGCTTCTTTCAGCAATCTCTTGCCTCTTTGTGCACTTCTCTTGCCTGTTTCTGCACCTCTCTTGCCTCTTTTTGCACCTCTGTTGGCTCTTTCTGCACCTCACTTGCTCCTTTCTACACTTCTCTTGCCTCTTTCTGCACCCCTGTTGCTTTATTCCGCACTTTCCATGCTTCTTTCGGCAGCTGTCTTGCTTCTTTCTGCACCCCTGTTGTCTCTTTATGTTGCTCTTTTGCCTCTTTCTGCACTTTTCTTGCATCTTTCTACACCTCTGTTGCTTCTTTCAGCAATTCTCTTGCCTCTTTGTGCACTTCTCTTGCCTGTTTCTGCACTTCTCTTGCCTCTTTCTGCACCCGTGTTGCTTCATTCTGCACTTTCCATGCTTCTTTCTGCACCTGTCTTGCTTCCTTCTGCACCCCTGTTGTCTCTTTATGTACCTCTTTTGCCTTTTTCTGCACTTTTCTTGGCTTTTTCTGCACCTCTCTTCCCTCTTTCTGCACGTCTGCTGCCTCTTTCTGCACCTCATTTGCTTCTTTCTGCACCCCTGTTGTCTCTTTATGCACTCGTCTTCCCTCTTTATGTACCTTTCCTGCCTGTTTTTGCATCTCACTTGCCTCTTTCTGCACTTTTCTTGCTTCTTTCTACACCTCTGTTGCTTCTTTCAGCAATTCTCTTGCCTCTTTGTGCACTTCTCTTGCCTGTTTCTGCACTTCTCTTGCCTCTTTCTGCACCCCTGTTGCTTCATTCTGCACTTTCCATGCTTCTTTCTGCACCTGTCTTGCTTCTTTCTGCACCCCTGTTGTCTCTTTATGTACCTCTTTTGCCTCTTTCTGCACTTTTCTTGCGTTTTTATGCACCTCTCTTCCCTCTTTCTGAACGTCTGTTGCCTCTTTCTGCACCTCATTTGCTTCTTTCTGCACCCCTGTTGTCTCTTTCTGCACTCATCTTCCCTCTTTCTGTACCTTTCCTGCCTGTTTTTGCATCTCACTTGCCTCTTTCTGCACTTTTCTTGCTTCTTTCTACACCTCTGTTGCTTCTTTCAGCAATTCTCTTGCCTCTTTGTGCACTTCTCTTGCCTGTTTCTGCTCTTCTCTTGCCTCTTTCTGCACCCCTGTTGCTTCATTCTGCACTTTCCATGCTTCCTTCTGCACCTGTCTTGCTTCTGCCTGTTCCCCTGTTGTCTCTTTATGTACCTCTTTTGCCTCTTTCTGCACTTTTCTTGCCTTTTTCTGCACCTCTCTTCCCTCTTTCTGCACGTCTGTTGCCTCTTTCTGCACCTCATGTGCTTCTTTCTGCACCCCTGTTGTCTCTTTCTGCACTCGTCTTCCGTCTTTCTGTACCTTTCCTGCCTGTTTTTGCATCTCACTTGCCTCTTTCTGCACTTTTCTTGCTTCTTTCTACACCTCTGTTGCTTCTTTCAGCAATTCTCTTGCCTCTTTGTGCACTTCTCTTGCCTATTTCTGCACCTCTCTTGCCTCTTTTTGCACCTCTGTTGGCTCTTTCTGCACCTCACTTGCTCCTTTCTGCACCTGTCTTGCTTCTTTCTGCACCCCTGTTGTCTCTTTATGTTCCTCTTTTGCCTCTTTCTGCACTTTTCTTGGCTTTTTCTGCACTTCTCTTCCTTCTTTCTGCACCCCTCCTGCCTTTTGCTGTACCTCTCTTGCCTCTTTGTGTACCCATCCTACCTTTTTCTGCACCCCTCTTGCCTCTCTCTCCACCCCTCTTCCCTCTTTCTGCACCTCTGTTGGTTCTCTCTGCACTGCTCTTGCTTCTATCTGCACCTTACTTGCCTCTTTCTGCACTTCTCTTGCTTCTTTCTACACCTCTGTTGCTTCTTTCAGCAATTCTCTTGCCTCTTTCTGCACTTCTCTTCCTTCTTTCTGCACCCCTCCTGCCTCTTTCTGTACTTCTCTTGCCTCTTTGTGCACCTCTCCTACCCCTTTCTGCATCCCTTTTGCCTCTTTTTACACCTCTGTTGGTTCTTTCTGCACTGCTCTTGCTTCTTTCTGCACCTCACTTGCCTCGTTCTGCACTTCACTTGCTTTTTTCTGCACCTCTCTTGCCTCTTTCGGCACCTGTGTTGCTTCTTTCTGTACTTCTCTTGCCTCCTTCTGCACCTCTTAGTTAGAGGTAGTTTTAATCCCCCTGCCCTATTATGTACTAGGGCCATACAGGGGAGATCATGCCAATCACAGGGGTACCCCAACCCATAGTGTACCCTAGTGGATGTAGGTGTTTTCACTGTATTCTAAGTGTCTTTCAGCATAGCACTGGCTCCGGGCCTGGTTAGTCAGAGTCAGTTACCACCAGTACCAGTCAGCAAAAAGTTGGGGGCACAGGATGACTTTGCAACAAGTCCTCTTTCTGCTCCTCTGTTGGTTCTTTGTGCACATCTCTTGCTTCTTTCTGCATCTTTCTTCGACTTTCTGGACTTCTGTTGCCTCTTTCTGCATTTCTCTTGCTTCTTTCTGCGCCTTTCTTCCTCTTTCTGCACATGTCCTACCTTTGTAGGCATAGTTAGAAATTAGCATTTAAAAATTCTTTGAAATTCACTGAAAAAACCACAGGTTTCAGGGACGTTATAGTTAGAAATTAGCATTTAAAAAACCTTTGAAATTCACTGAAGAAACCATAGGTTTCAGGGACGTTATAGTTAGAAATTAGCATTTAAAAAACCTTCGAAATTCACTGAAAAAACCACAGGTTTCAGGGACGTTATAGTTAGTTGGACATTTCACTCGTACAAAACCAGAGAAATTCGCCCATTATAGTTAGTTCAGCTAACTATAACTCGCGCGCCCCCGCATTGCACTGCTGATGACGTCACATATTACATCATTCATGACATGGTCAGTGACATCACTGATGACATCACTGATGACATCTCAAATAACATCACTGATGACATCACTGATGACATCATCCACGTGATAATCTGATGCACCTCCTCATACCCTAATATAACCTTTGATACACCCACTCTAAAATACAGACTACCATTTTCAAAATCATAGACACACCAATACCAGTTAGTACAAACCCACTCACTAATTCCTAGGTCTACACACACATCCACTCATTCACCCATACAATCACTCATACATGCAGTCAACCATCAATACGGCACTATCATATGCACTCACATATCTATACAGACACTCACACACCGCCACTCATCCATAGAGTTACTCACACACCTAGTCAGTCATGCAAAGAATCAATCACACTCCCATTTACTCACCTATACAGTTATACACACACCACCTCGCTTATTCAAACATATACTAACACATACTTACACTCTTATACAATAACTAATACAAGCACACACTCATCCATACTGCCACTCTCACAATCATTCACTCTCACATATAGTCATTTATGTACTCCAACACTCACATATACTGCCTTTCACATATGCAGTTACTCACACATGTACCACTGAGGCATCCATTCACTCACCAACACACCCATACACACAATCACCCACCCATACAGCCCTTCACAGATGCACTCTTGAACCCATACACCCAGTGACTCACCCACTCACACATCTATGCACAGAGTCACACCCCCCACCCACCCACACAGACACTCAGGCACCCATACAGATACTCAGACAACCAATCAATAACCCATATAGACCCTCATTTAGCTACTCACCAACCCATGCAACCGCTTACACACCAACTGACAAACTAAACTGTGTGAATGTCTGTATCAGTCACTAATCCATGCATTCAGTAAGACACATTTAATCACTCACTTATACAGTCAGTCACGCACCTACTAAATCATCCATTCAGACACTTATACACCCACTCATTCTTCAATACACCTTGGCCTATATATATATATATATAAAACATATTTAAACTTTACAGAAACACACAGTCACTGGATGATGTCATCAGGGATGTCATCAGTGATGTCATTTGAGATGTCATCAGTGATGTCATCAGTGATGTCACTGACCATGTCATGAATTATGTAATATGTGACCTCATCAGTAGTGCAATGCGGGGTCGAGCGAGTTATAGTTAGCTGAACTAACTATAACGGCCGAATTTCTCTGGTTTTGTACGAGTGAAATGTCCAACTAACTATAATGTCCCTGAAACCTGTGGTTTTTTCAGTGAATTTCGAAGGTTTTTTAAATGCTAATTTCTAACTATAACGTCCGTGATACCTATGGTTTTTTCTGTGAATATATATATATATATATATATATTATCTACTGGCGGTCGCCAGTAGATAGTTATAGTTAGGACCTATTTTCCATAGGAAATCCGCAACATTCTATTTGCAATAACGTTGGCGCCGGTTGACGAATCTTCACGAAAGCTTCCAACTTGTTGGGGCGCTCCCGATCCGCTCCTATCCTGAAAGTCTCGGGGTGATTCGTCAAGCGGGGCCGAGAAAAAGGGGGTCCCAAAACGCGTTTTCCCCATTCATTTTTCCATAGGAACCTTTAGTCGCAGCTACAGCCCGAACTGCTGAACGGAATTACACCAAATTTGGCAAAGAGGTAGCCCTTGGTTCAGTGTCGTGCCTTTTGCTTAAATGGTGTAAATCCGTTCAGTAGTTCCTGAGAAAATCAAAAGTAAAGTCACATATATATCTATGGCCGAGTAGGGTCCGCGTACCCTCCCGATCACGAGCTGCATGCTAATTGGCTGTCATCACTCCAAATCAGGAAGTGTTGGCAGCCATTTTGTCCCTCGGTAGAACCGAGGGACAGAAACAAGTGCGCAAAGCGCAAAGGGGCAGGGTAGAAACACCCTGACCCCTAGGTCTGCTCAGGGGTCCCACAAGGACCCCTGGGCAGAAAAAGCATTTTTTTTTTTAAATCGGCGGAATGCGCTTAGGGTGCGCGGATCCCGCCGAGAAAAAAAAAAGAAACAAGTGCGCAAAACGCACAAAGGGGGCAGGGTAGAAACACCCTGACCTCCTAGGTCTGCTCAGGGGGTCCCACAAGGACCCCCAGGGCAGAAAAAAGCATTTAAAAAAAAAAAAAATCGGCGGGATGCGCTTAGGGTGCGCGGATCCCGCCGAAAAAAAAAAAAACGAAGCGCGGTCTCCCGCGCTTCATTGTTAATTGGCCCCCGGGTGGGCCAAGTCCCGGGGGCATGCGGGGGGGTTATTTATAATATGTGGGGGGGCCTCTAAGGCCTCCCGCAGCGCCGAGGACCGCCACCCCCGGGGCTTCTTTTTTAAATTTAAATCACCTGTGTGGGGGCTCCAGCCCCCACATGCCCGGGACCGCCACCTCCCGGGCACTAACAAATTTAAAATGGGGGTCCGTTTTGGACCCCGAAGCCCGAGGACCACCACCTCCCGGGGCTTTGCAGATGTGGGGAGGGGGCCGCGCGGCCCCCTCCTGGAGCCCTTGATGGCCCTGGGGACCGCCACCCCCAGGGCCGGCTCCTGCAGTGTCCCGGGGTGCCTACCCCCGGGACACTGTAGTTTGCTATGACAGGACGGGAGCCTCGCGGCTCCCGTCCTGTCATAGCAAACTGCTTTGGATTTTGGAAGAGAGAGCTCTCTCTTCCAAAATTCAAAGACAATTGCTTTTCCACATGGGGAGCTGCATCTTAGCAGCTCCCCATGTGGAAAGCAATGCCGGCTCCCGAGGACGCGGGAGCCGAGCGGGACCATGGGAGGATTGGGGACCCCCCACGGTCCCCAACGGAGAGGAGCCAGCCCGGGGGATGGGGTCCCCGGGGCTAGTAGTGTTCAAGGGGACTTAATCCCCCAACTTAAAACGCACCACGGGCGCGTTTGCACAGTGGTGAAGGGAGGGGTGGGGCTTCAGGTGACATGTGTGCAAACAGGCTCCGTGGTGCGTTTTAAGATGGGGAATTAAATCCCTTCAATCCTGAGGGTCCCTGGGCCAACTAGCCCACCAGGTACGTCCAGAAGCGCCACAGAGCTGCATTGCAGAGAGGTGCAAAAGGGGCGTGGCCTCTGAACACCTCTCTGCAACGCAGCTCTCTGGCGCATACTGGAGGTACAGGGTGGGCTAGTTGGACCCCAGGGACCCTCATGATTCAAGGGGACTTAATCCCCCAACTTAAAACGCGCAACGGGCGCGTTTGCACAGATGTCACCTCAGGCCCCGCCCCTCCCTTCACCATTGTGCAAATATTCCTCTAAAATCAGCCGAACTATGAATTCCGATTTACTCACCTGTTATCAGGAGAGACCTCAGTGCTGCATCTTTGAGCCCAGTACTGATCCTGAAAAGTAATTTTAACCGTACTTACCAGTAACTTGAATTTCCTTCCATAGGATATCATTGCTTGCTTTTTGCTGAAAAAAGTTTCTAAGTGTCGATTTTTGAAACTTACAAATATTCCTCTAAAATCAGCCGAACTACGAATTCCGATTTACTCACCTGTTATCAGGAGAGACCTCAGTGCTGCATCTTTGAGCCCAGTACAGATCCTGAAAAGTAATTCTAACCGTACTTACCAGTAACTTGTATTTCCTTCCATAGGATATCATTGCCTGCTTTTTGCTGAAAAAGTTTCAAAGTGTCGATTTTTGAAACATACAAATATTCCTCTAAAATCATCAGAACTACGAATTCTGATTTACTCACCTGTTATCAGGAGAGACCTCAGTGCTGCATCTTTGAGCCCAGTACAGATCCTGAAAAGTAATTCTAACCGTACTTACCAGTAACTTGAATTTCCTTCCATAGGCTAACATTGACTGGTTTCACTTGGAAATTCTTCTAAGTGTGGAGTTTTGGAACTTTATAATATTCCTCTAAAATCAGCCGAACTATGAATTCCGTTTTACTCACCTGTTATCAGGAGAGAACCCAGTGCTGCATCTTTTAGCCCAGCACTGACCCTGAAAAGTAATTCTAACCGTACTTACCAGTAACTTGTATTTCCTTCCATAGGAATCCATTGTCTGGTTTTCAGCAGAAAAGTTTCAAAGTGTCGATTTTCACAAACTACAAATATTCCTTAAAAATCGCCTGTATGACTTAAACGCATTCTTTCAACTGTTTACAGGAGATGCACCAGTGCTGGATCCAGGATCCACCAATGAGTAAGAAAAAGTAACGATAACACTACTTACCTGCTAAGTGAATTTCCTCCCATAGGATAACATTGGTGATTCTATGTGAAAAAGTTTCTAAGTGTCAACTTTTAAAATACAATAATATTCCTTAAAAATCACTACTGTAACCAAAACGCTTTTACTCAACTGTTTACAGGAGATGTCCCAGGACTGAATCTAGGATCCAGTCCTGTGGTTAGAAAAGTAATCCATAAAGTAACTAATTGCATTTAACTAGAAATTCACATTGAGCTCAATGTTGCATTGTGTTTGAAATTGTGTTACCCATTGCAACAACTGTAACTACTGTACTTAAAAGTGTATTGCCTATTTGCAAAGTATTTAAACTAAAGTAATTCATTCTCAGAAAGTATATTTTGTAATGTAATGTATAATGTAATTACAATGTAATTTAAAAATAAAATATCTAAAAATAAATAGTTTAAAAAATGTAGTAAATCAGTATCAAAAAATAAAGATAACAATTAATACATTTAAAAATTGTCATTTACAAAACCTTTGAAATTCACTGAAAAAAACCATAGGTTTCAGACATGTTATAGTTAGGAATTAGCATTTAAAAAACCTTTGAAATTTACTGAAAAAACCATAGGTTTCAAGCACGTTATAGTTAGAAATTAGCATTTAAAAAACCTTTGAAATTCACTGAAAAAACCATAGGTTTCAGGCACGTTATAGTTAGAAATTTGCATTTAAAAAACCTTTGAAATTCACTGAAAAAACCATAGGTTTTAGGGACAGTTATAGTTAGTTGGACATTGCACTCGTACAAAACCCATGAAATTCCCCCGTTATAGTTAGTTCAGCTAACTATAACTCGCGCCTCGCAATGCACTGCTGATGACGTCACATATTACATCACTCATGACATGGTCAGTGACATCACTGATGACATCACTGATGACATCTCAAATGACATCACTGATGACATCATCCATGTGATAATTTCATGCATCTTCTCACACCCTAATATAACTTGATACACCCACTCTAAATTACAGACTGCCATTCTCAAAACCATAGACACTCCAACACCAATAACTACATACCCACTCACTGATTCTTAGGTCTACACACACATCCACTCACTCACCTGTACAGTCACTCATACTTACGGTCACTCAGTACAGGACTATCATATGCACTCATACACCTACATAAACACTCACACACCGCCACTCATCCATAGAAGTACTCACACACCTAGTCAGTCATGCAAATAATTAATCACACTGCCATTTACTCACCTATACAGTTATACACACACCAGCTCACTTACTCATACAAATACTAGCACATTCTTACGCTCTTATACAATCACTAATACAAGTACACACTCATCCATACAGCCACTCTCACAATCACACACTCTCACTTATACCCATTTATATACTCCAACACACATATATACTGCCTTTCACATATGTAGTTACTCACACATGTACCACTGAGATATACATTCACTCACTAACACACCCATACACACACTCACCCACCCATACAGTCCATCACAGATGCACTCTTGAAACCATGCACCCAGTGAATCACCCACTGATACATCTATGTGCAGTCACACACACCCCATCCACACAAACACTCAGGCACCCATACAGATACTCAGACAACCAATCAATAACTCATATAGACACTCATGTAGCTATTTACAAACCCATGCAGCCACTTACACACCAACAGACAGACGGATAAAGACATTCACACAGTTTAGTCACTAACCCATGCATTTTTTAATCACTCACTTATAGAGTCAGTCACGCACCTACTAAATCATCCATCCAGACACTTATACACCCACTCATTATTCAATACACCTTGGCATATATATTAAACATATTTAAACTTTATAGAAACACACAGTCACTGCATGATGTCATCAGTGATGTCATTTGAGATGTCATGAGTGATGTCATCAGTGATGTCACTGACCATGTCATGAGTGATGTAATATGTGACGTCATCAGCAGTGCATTGCGGGGCGCGAGTTATAGTTAGCTGAACTAACTATTACGGGGAATTTCACGGGTTTTGTACGAGTGCAATGTCCAACTAACTATAACTGTCCCTAAAACCTATGGTTTTTTCAGTGAATTTCAAAGGTTTTTTAATTGCAAATTTCTAACTTTAACGTGTCTGAAACCTATGGTTTTATCAGTGAATTTCAAAGGTTTTTTAAATGCTAATTTCTAACTATAACGTGCCTGAAACCTATGGTTTTTTCAGTGAATATATATATATATATATATATCCATGATACAGTTCTCCACTTTGCTAGTAGCCCCCGTCCTGGCAGGGCGGCCTCGTGTGAACAGGCGAGGAGTCTCCTGTCCTTCAAAACCACACAGAAGAAGAAATGTTGAGGCTTCAAGTCCGTGAACTGCAAGCTTAATTACAAGTACACAGAGGCAGCATTCAGCTCTTTCCCTGACGCGTTTCGACAAAAAATTGTTTTGTTCACAGGTGAGCTAAAACATGGTGCTTGATATAATTGGCCTTAAATACCCTGCACACGTGACCTCAGTTATTAGCATACATCATCCATGATGCACCTTGATTGTAAATACAAAATCTGTCATGAGTGTTCTGCTTGATAGAAAAAAATACATAGCACAGTGCATTTTTGGTGCAGCATGATTTCAAACAGTCACGTAATACACGGAAGGCTTCCAACATAAATAGCAGTTCAGCTCAAGTGCTGCCTTATTAAATCTGTTAAAAAGCGCAGTTTGTCACGGAAGTGACAAGATGAAAACTTCCATCCTGTCGCCCTTTCTCACCTCCTAAATTGCATATCACCCGGAAAATTGTTTTGACAACTGTTTTCTTAAAATTACGGACTTTTTATGAAAAATTCTGACGATGATAACTGTTCTCTTAAAATTACGGACTTTTTATGAAATGTTTTTATGATACTACGTGTCTAATACTATGTACGACAATTGTTTTTTGATAATAACGGATTTTTATGAAATGTTTTTATGACTATTATTTGCTTAAAATTGGGTATCTTTGATGTAACGTTTTTATGACATTGTCTTTTATAAAGATTGGAAGTGAATAAACAACTTATGTAAACTTACTCTGAGGGTACTTGATGTTATGTTGTGACTTCATAGTATTGAACAAACTGCTTTATCCTCCCTTATTGCTAGCTCTTTAACCACCAACATTAGTTTAACGTGTGATTTTTCACCACTGGTAGGGACCCTTTTGCTTTATATGATTCCCCTGTCCCGAATTGGATTGTAAGGGGGCTTCCCTTTGTTTTTTCCTTTCTTTTAAAATGCCAGCATGGTCATTGTCACTGAATTATGCTCTTAGTAAGCAGTAGGGTTGAACGTGAAGAAAGAAGATGACAGAGATCAGATGAGGGGGGACGCCTTCCATGCAGCCGCTGAACGAGTGAGTAACCGTGGCCAGTGCTCAAGGTCGAGGGAGGCTCGGGGGACCGTGGCTGCAGCTGAAGGCCAAAAGCTGGCATTTACAATGCATAGGATTCAAATTCACCGGCATTTATGAGGAATCTGCATCTCCTGCGACTCATCAGTATTCCAGGTGAATGGGTTTCACTGCTATTTTGCAGGTCCAGATTATACCATGAGGTCAGGGCCGGACTGGGAACCAAAACCGGCCTTGGCAAACTGCTCGGCCGGCCCCCCTGAGGTGGCGGAGGGGGGGTGCGGCCGAACTATGGCCGGTTTCGGCTGATTTTGTTACAGGGGCCGATATTGCCAGCCCCGGTAACATAAACGGTCCCCCAGGGGCCTAAAACCGGCCCCCAACCTGGTGGCCCACCGGGGAAACGCCCGGGGCCCGCTACGGCCAGTCCGGCCCTGCATGAGGTTTTGAACTATAACATTTTCTTCAGAATTTGAATCCAGTATTCCATATTGAAATGCAGCGGCTCGTTCAAATGGTGGCGAGAATTCTGTGCATGGCTATCAAAGTCACTGCCTTTAAATTAGACAATATTTTCCCTGGTTTAGTTGGGAACAGTTTAAAATGGCGTTCCATGATGAATAATTTGCTAATTCGCTAATTTGCGATTTCCAAATAGTGATTGCGGATCCATAGGAATTGCTATTAGGAAATTGCAAATTACATACATTCCATTAGGGATTCCCAAATAACGATCCCTACGGATTTATTATTAGCAAATCGCAAAATCGGAATTTTTTACATATGGGCCTAAATCTCTTATAGCTGAATAACCAATGCTTAGGTCCTTTCACATACAGGTCGGAGTGAGGCAACTTCTCTTGTTAAAGGAGAGTGCAATTACCCTTGCTACCTACAATATCCAAACAGGTAGACAAGATACTGCTTGCTGGAGGCGATTTCCTGGTGGTCAACATTCCTAATGATGGTGATTACTATTTCTTCATGTGCTCACCAGAAGGGGGGGGCAACCAAAATTCTGATTAGGAAACAGGAAGAGGATGGAGGTTACCCGATGGAGAGAAAGGGAAGAGTGGACGGAGAGGCCGGAGCTGTTTGTGGAGTAAATTCATTTGAATAGAGGACGTGGCACATGAAATCAGTTTTATTTTGTTTTATTTTAATGAATCTGTATTACCCATTTATTAATATGGAAGTGCCCCCAAGAGCAACAAGAAAAAAAGCACACAAAGTACACACTGTGAACACTGAGACAGAATAGGGATGGGAAGATAGGTTAGGTCGCTCTGATCTAACCCAACAAGAATTCTAGTCACTAGGCACTTTAAGCTTGATCGTAAATTTCTTTTTTTTTATATATATATTTTTTATTGAGCAGAGCAAAGGGGCATAAAATACATAATCACAGTAATCAACAGGATTAAAACTGACATTTTTCGATCAATAAATCTTATTCATTATTCAAATGGAACGAACATGGATTAAATACCGAGACATGAACAGAAGATAGATGGCAACAGAAGTCTGGCTGTATCTTACATTATTTGAAAGTAAACAGATCTTACTCGTTAATATTCTAAAGTACTTGAGTGCTAAAGTGACCAGAGATACTCATACTAAGATTGTTCAGGGGCCTTTACATTTACATAAAATCATCATAAAAGCAGGGATAGTTAAACTCATAATCGCCTATATCCTTGATTATAGAGCACTACTTAAAACAGTATCTTAACCAGTCACAAATGTGCAAGAATTAACCTGCGGAGATGATGCAGTGTAAAAGTGCTATCGTGCCTTTTTTAAAGTGCATCTCGAACTCGCCAGAAAAAGTGCAGTGTGCTATAGTGCTCCCCGGTGCTAAAGTGCAATGTCTATAGAGTTTATATTTCCACCATGATTTCAGAACTCTCAAAAAACTTCCAAACAGCGTTAAATTTTCTTGTTGCGCCTACCCTCCTAGCATATGCTTCTTCAAACATCATGGTTTGTTTCATTTTGTTTAGCCATTTAGAGTAGGAAGGTACATCTTCAGACCTCCAATTTTGGAGAATTAGAGAACGAGCAACAAGAGAACAAATCGCCTTAAAGGTCTCTTCTGCTTTTGTCAAATCAGACCTTACTCTAGAAATGCCAAAGAGAGCTACCTCTGCCTCCGGGTCGAGCCTCTTCTGAATTGCCTGGCTTATAGCCGAGAAGATCTTAACCCAGAATAACTCAAGTTTTGGGCACGTGAAAAATATGTGGAGCCAAGCCCCTTCACCTTCTGCCTGACATCGAAAACATCTATTTTCCACTTCCGGATGTCTTTTACTAAGAGTTTTAGGGGTATAATATGCCAGCCACCGAGATAGAAAAGCCATCCTTTTAAAATTGCAAGATACCCACAAAAAATAAAATGTATCACATCGATATTTTGAGTGAAGGTTCTCCAGAGAAGATAATCTAGAGGACTCTTGCAAACATAAAAACGCTCTCAGGGCTAGATGTATCAAGCATTTTTCTGATCACAAACGGTCCGATTTGCAGAATTGGCCATTTGCAACCAAAGAAATGCATTTTGGTATGTATCAATCACAAATTGCGATTAGGTAACGTTACTGAATCGCAGTTTGGAATTGCCAATACATACTGATTCAGCAGCCGCGGTCCATGCAGGTAACAGTGGTGGGGCCTTGTGGGGAGGTATTTCGAGGGACAATGCCGAGGGAAAATTAATAATTATTTAATTTTCCCTCGGCATTGTCCCTCGAAATCCCCCCCATGCCGCCCCACCGCTGTTATCTGCACGGACCGCAGCTGTGATTCGGTATTAGGAAGGGGCGTGTTTAGGGTATCCCTTCCTAATATTGAATCTCAGTGGTAAGTTAGAAAGTTTTGCGACCGAAATACGGGCTAAAAACATTCACATTTTACCTTCTACTTCATTAGGTGGTAACCCATTCGCAAATGGGAAGGGGTCGCCAAGGGAAAATGTAAATTCAAATATTTTTTAAGAGCCTGCAGTTTTGTCCCATGGACCACTGCCTACTCTTAAAAATGAAATTGCAAAGTTTCATTTTTAATTTGTAAATGCATCCCATTTTCCTTTAAGGAAAACAGGATGCATTTATTAACCCCTTTGCCGCGTCCGAAATTCCGTCGCGGTGCGGCGGCTTTGAAGAGTGGGCGGGGCCGCGTCAGCCAACGGACGTGCGCAGCACTACGGAGGTAGTGCTCGCGACGGCCGTTGGCCGACAGAAGCAGCGAACGGGTTAAAGGCAATCACAGACATGGTGGTCTGCTGACCCCAGCAGGCCACCATCCTGTGATGGTTGCGATTCTTAATGGGTCGCAAATTGCGACCTACCTCATTAATTTTAAGGAGGTAGGCCTATTTACGACCCACTAGGAATCGCTAATGAAACTCAAAAGAGTTTTATACATAAGGAATACAGATTTCCTAATTGTGATTGGGAGAGAATCAGAATTCTGAAATCGGTATTCTAATGTAAGTACATCTAGCCCTCAGTGTCTGTTTACGCTTTCAATTAAATTAAATAGGATTCTTCTCCACCATTAAAGCTGAATACATCCAAAAAGCTTTTACCCTTGTGTGCATCACTCAGTCCCCCATCTCATTGCAGGCTCTTGCAACTGGCCCCAAGACTGTACCAGTCGCACACTTATTGTACAAAAAAACTTGCACTGTAACTGTTGCTTCATAAGGAAGCTAATAAACGTAGCATAGCATAACGTGGACCTCTAACAGTAATTATTGCCCTGTAGTTTTAAATGAAAAATATTTTGAGGCTCACTGCCATGAATGCCGTTTCTGCTTGGGGGTAGTTGAGAATCACCTCCTCCCCAAGCAGGCTTTGTTCCTGACCCACGAAAGCACAAGGGCTCCAACTTCAAGGGGTCAGAAGCATGTCTGTGTGTGGCAGGCTGGTGCAGACCAGTCAGCTGCACACTAGAGAGTTGGTCATTTTTCAGGTGGCAACTCTAAGATGCCCTCTGAGTGAAGTTTGTAATAAATCCAACACTGGCATCAGTGTGGATTTATTATGCTGAGGAGTTTGATACCAAACTCCTTAGCATTCAGTAAAGCCATCATGGAGCTGTGGAGTTCGTAATGACAAACTCCCAGACCATGTACTCAATATGGCTCCACTGCACTTACAATGTCTGTGAATGGGCACAGACACTGTAGGGGCATATTGCTCATGCAGTTATGCCCTCACTTGTGGTATAGTGCACCCTGCCTTAGGGCTGTGAGGCCTGCTAGAGGAGTGACTTATCTATGCCACAGGCAGTGGTTTGTGGGCATGGCACACAAGAATGTTTGCCATGTGGTCTCTTAAGTTTTGTCTGCACCAAAACACACAGTCTGCAATGGTAGTGTGTATTGTGTGTATGTGTTTGGTGAGGGGTCTCTGAGGGTGGCACAATACATGCCACATCCCTTAGAGACCCTCTCTGGTCACAGGACCCTTTGTACCAGAGGTACATTTTACAAAGAACTTACATGTGGGCCAGAGGTATGCTAATTGTGACAAAAAAGGTACAGTTTTTGGGAAAGAACACAGGCACTGGGAACCTGATTGGCAGGGACCCAGTGCACACTCAGTCAAATTGCATCAGATATCAGGCAGAAAGTGAGGGGTAACCATGCAAAAAGGTGCACTTTTCTACAATGACACTCAGGGAGGTGTGTGAGGTTATCCCATATATATTCTCATAAATATCCTACGATTACATATTTTGACATTAGGGGCATAGGAGCATACTTAAGTAGAGTGGTATTAACCTATAACGAGGACGATGGGGCGTGGTCTGCCGTGCAGCGGAATGGCCGCTCTGTGAGTGAGCTCCGCCGGCCGGGAATTAATCCTACCATGATCCTTGCATATGGAGAGTTGCTGATCTGTCCTACAATACCTTCAAGCGGCGGAATATCCGAGGACCCAGACGCTGTTATTCCCGTGGCTTTCCCGTGCTCCGGGGCTGAGTTACGCGGCTGCCTGAAGAGTCGCCGGCTGCTCGAGTCTCTGGTCTCTGGTCGCACTGTGGGTGGGCGGCCCTGAGAATTGAGCCCGTGGCTGCTGGTGGGGCGCAGGCCGCGGACCTGAGGAGGCGTTGCTGAACCCCTGCCTGTAGTGGGCCAGCAGATTGAGGTACGAGCATTGCTTGCGAGGCAGAGAGGAGCCACTGTACACTCCGTTGCACGCGCCCTGCCTGGTGCTGTGTAGCACGAGAGCGGTGAAGGAAGACGCAGTGCCTTACGGATTGCGACGGACATTTTGGAGGCGCGCTGCATCGCAGCTGGGACCGGGCACGGCTGGGGAGGTCGGATGCCCTGGCGGACGGCTGTTCTTGGAACCGCTCCAGCGTTTGAGACCGTTGCAGTTTTGCCGCAGACGCCTGGGTTGGTGCGGTGCGATTTGGGAGGAAAGCGGTGCCCTATATATCGAGACCGCCATTTTGAGACCGGGCGCGGCTGAGGGGGCCGGCTGCCCTTGCAGAGGGGCATGCCCATCGCTGCTTTGCCCCTCAGTTGTAGCCGCGGGGTATATTGTTACAGACACCTTGCCCGGAGATGAGGACGGGTGGTGCCCTGCACACTGCGACCGCCATTTTATAGCCAAGTTCCATTTGGGCTAAGTTTGGACGCGGCTGGGACTACTGCTGCCCCTACCGAAGGTCACACTTGCCGACGCGCAAACTCCTGGCTGTGGCCCCTGGGGGCCCTGTACGCATTGTGCCTATCACCCTGCCTTGCAGTTCATGCCACATTGCCCCTGAAGCCCTGATCTTTGCGGAGTGGCCGTTCTGGGGCAGCGGTCTTCAGAGGTGAGGCCCTGAAAAAGATATTGGTGGCGTGCAGAAGAAATAAGAGGCCACTGGGAGGTCTGTGTGAATTGCCGGGCTGCACGGCCGTGTAGAAGTGAACTGTCTGGTGGCGGAGGGGGCGAGCCCAGCCGTGGTTGTAATAGGCGGCACATAGGGAGAGGAGCATAGGCGCACGCAGCGCTGCCCTCTGGGAGTTGTGTGGTGGCGTGTTGGGCTGGGTTCCATCTGGCCTCCCTTGAACTTCGCACATCTACATTGCCTTTGCAAATATGGGCAGACAGGATGCTAAACAACTGAAACTTACCTTTGAAAACAAGCGAGCCACGCGACATACAGAATTAGACCCGGATGCGCACGTGGAAGGTCAGCATGAAACGCAAACGGAAGATCATGGCGAAGACCTGCGGACCCTTATGTTGGAGATGCGCTCCAGCCTGCGAAATATCGACACGAAGCTGGATACCCTAACTACACAGCTGGACTCGGTCAAGACCCAAGTGGCGGCGCATGAGACCCGCCTCGACGTCCTGGATAACCGTCACACCGAATTTCACGAATTTCAGGTGGAAACAAAGGAACAGTTGCTGCATATGGACAAGTTGTTGGGAATTATCCGAGCCAAGAATGATGATTTGGAGGCGAGGTCACGCAGAAACAACCTACGCATTACTGGAATCCCAGAAACGACTGCCATATCTAAGATGGAGACCTTCATAACGGACTTACTTCATGAACTCTTTGATCTCCACTTGTCTTCCGTCTTCGTGGTGGAGAGGGCACATAGGTCTCTGAGGCCGAAGCCTCCGATTGGGGCAACACCTAGACCTATACTGGCGAAGCCCTTGAACTATCAAGATAGGGATCTTATCCTGAGGCTGGCTAGGGAAAAAGGCCAAATTTTGCACAAAGGCAATACCATATCGTTTTATCCTGACTTTACTCCGGCTGTGCAGGCGGCACGGCGTGAATTCCTCCCTGCCAAACGTATCCTTTTGCAAGCACAGATCCCTTATTCCCTGTTGTACCCAGCCAAGTTGAAGGTCTCATATGACGGCACAGCCCATTTCTTCACAGATGCGAAGTCTGCCTTGAAGTCTGCCAAACATGTTGGGGGAAAGAGGAACAAAGAAACCCGGGGAGCTGAGATGTCTACAGCCGACCATCTTAGCGACAATGACTGACATGGGTATCGTATTGCTCATTAGCCTGGATGTTCGAGATGCCATGATGCAGGCTTGGGGGGGTTCTGTATGTTCTGCTGCTGCTGGACTTGGGTTATACAGTCCAAGGGGCCAATTATGATGGCGGGCGGATCGGCACCGCTGTGCCGGCGGTGGCTTCCGCCGGCCTGGCGGGTGCTGTTTTGCCAACCACGGTCGCGAATCCCCGACCGCCATATTACGATGGGCAGACATAGGCCAAATCCCTACCGCCGCAGTGTTTTCAGTACCGCCAGTACCTTGGTTCCGCGACGACGGCGGACATAGCCAATAGCGGGAGACCGCCATGCGGAATGACGTGTAGACCGCCGTCCGAATCACAATGCCTCAAATAGGCAATCGGACCGCAACGGAGAAACCACCCATTGAAACACGGCGGAAGCAATACTGCGGAGGAAAACAGCAATAACACACAACTCCACGCGTTCACTTCCGCAATGGATCCTGCTCTACAAGCCCTACCGCTGGTGTTCCTGATCCGCGATCAACAAAGACGCCGCCGCCGTCGACAACACCGCAGGTACGTCAATGCCACACCTCTGCATCGGGGTCATCCATCAACAAGGTCATCACCACATCCTCCCGGTCACGTCACCGCAGCGGTGAAGAAGCGGGAAAAGTTCCGCACAATCCAGTAGGCAGGGCCAGCCGCACGCATGGGCAGTCACAGGGACGTGTAAGGATTGTGTTGGCCCTGGCCCAAATGTACATTGTGTGCCTCTGTTGGTAGTAGCTGACATTACCTGATACCATCACAGCTCCTACCATCCCACCCTGTTCAACATCAAAATGTGTGCCCAATTGATATTCAGGGATAGTGATGTATGTGAACAAGTTCATAGGTGTATTGTGGCAAAACAACACCTGCATAGTAATGCCAAATAGGTGCCTGTGATGTGAAACCCCCTTCCTGCCACTGCCAAGATGAGTAATAGGTGGCAAAACAACACCTGCAAGGTAATGCCAAAAAGCTGCCTGTGATGTCAAACCCCCTTCCTGCCACTGCCAAGATGAGTATTAGGGGCAAACCCCACCTGCAAAGTAATGCCAAAAGGTGCTTGTGGTGTGAAACCCCCTGCCTGCCACTGCCAAGATGAGTATTAGGGGCAAACCCCACCTGCAATGTAATGCCAAAAAGCTGCCTGTGGTGTGAAACCCCCTTCCTGCCACTGCCAAGATGAGTATTAGGGGCAAACCCCACCTGCAAAGTAATGCCAAAAAGGTGCTTGTGTTGTGAAACCCCTTCCTGCCACTGCCAAGATGAGTATTAGGGGCAAACCCCACCTGCAAAGTAATGCCAAAAGCTGCCTGTGGTGTGAAACCCCCTTCCTGCCACTGCCAAGATGAGTATTAGGGGGCAAACCCCACCTGCAAAGTAATGCCAAAAAGGTGCTTGTGTTGTGAAACCCCCTTCCTGCCACTGCCAAGATGAGTAATAGGGGGCAAACCCCACCTGCAAAGTAATGCCAAAAAGCTGCCTGAGGTGTGAAACCCCCTTCCTGCCACTGCCAAGATGAGTAGTAGGGGGCAAACCCCACCTGCAAAGTAATGCCAAAAAGGTGCTTGTGGTGTGAAACCCCCTTCCTGCCACTGCCAAGATGAGTATTAGGGGTCAAACCCCACCTGCAAAGTAATGCCAAAAAGCTGCCTGTGGTGTGAAACCCCCTTCCTGCCACTGCCAAGATGAGTATTAGGGGGCAAACCCCACCTGCAAAGTAATGACAAAAAGGTGCTTGTGATGTGAAACCCCCTTCCTGCCACTGCCAAGATGAGTATGAGGGGCAAACCCCACCTGGAACATACACGTTTGTAGTTGGCATGTACAGGGCCACATACACCTCAACTCCACTGACAAGGACAGGCCAAGCACACTGTGTGACCACTCAACTGCACACATCCAAATATACCCATGTGAGTACGAAGACAGGCCTTCACAAGATTACCACACACACACTGCTGTTCACACATCCAAACACATCACACAGACATCACCAACCTTAGACACCCCGCAAGTTAGACTGTGTGTAGAATTCACCTCTGTTGTGGTATAGACCCCTAACATGACGTGTACAATCATACTGAAATCAACAGCAAATGATGATTGCAAGAGTACATCAACACCCACAAACATCATTGCACCCCCAAACCTCAGAGTCAAGCAGACCAAAAGTGTGTGTTACGTTTGCCAAACAATGACAAAGTGAATGAAGTAAATGGCAATGTGGAAGTGCCATGCAGAGCATGTGGCACATTCATCCATACCCACACATCAAAATGTTTAATTAAGCAAGGGCAGTAACAAACGATACGACAGGAGTAACAGTGTTTATTGCAAAATATCCTGATAGTCACAAAATTTCAAACAAATAAAAGGCCATTGGCCAGTCCACATTCCAAACAATGCACATGTGTGCATGAAAATGTTTACAGTGAATGTGGAACACCGTACACTGCCATGTGAATGAACAAAGCACCGGGGCTATCAAAGTGCAGTCCAGGCACCGCTGTGGGAGAGATGGGTATGGGAGGGCGTCTGTGCCTCAGACTTGCCTGTCAGTTGGACTGGGAGGTGGCTGATTGTCCTGGCCACTGGCGGAACTGGACCTGGGAGAGAGAGGATCGTCAGAGTCAGAGTCAGCAGTGGCTGTGGCAGGCGTAGGGCTGCTTGGACCAGGTGGCATGGTGGCACGTGGAGGCAGAGAGATGCTGCCGTGAGACACAGAGGCAGTAGTGGCTATGGCAGGTGTAGGCCTGCTTGTACTGGGTGGCATGGTGGCACGTGGATGCGGAGAGATGCTGCCATGAGACACAGAGGCAGTAGTGGCTGTGGCAGGTGTAGGCCTGCTTGGACCGGGTGGCATGGTGGCACGTGGAGGCGTAGAGATGCTGCCGTGAGACACAGAGGCAGTAGTGGCTGTGGCAGGTGTAGGCCTGCTTGGACCAGGTGGCATGGTGGCACGTGGAGGCGGAGAGATGCTGCCGTGAGACACAGAGGCAGTAGTGGCTGTGGCAGGTGTAGGCCTGCTTGGACCAGGTGGCATGGTGGCACGTGGAGGCGGAGAGATGCTGCCGTGAGACACAGAGGCAGTAGTGGCTGTGTCAGGTGTAGGGCTGCTCGGACCGGGTGGCATGGTGGCACGTGGAGGCAGAGAGACGCTGCCGTGAGACACAGTGGGTGAGGGTGAATGTTGAGGGCTGCCTCTACACTTCTTGGGTATCCGATATTGCAGAAGTGTCTTGGGAGTAGTGGGAAGTGTGGCTGGCACAACAGAGTCCCTCTCCACCAAAGGTGTGACAGGTGCAGGTGGCCCTCCTTGTGGGGATTTGCTGGATATGGACTTAGCCTTGCTTTTTGCTTGCCTTTTGCCCTCCATCCCCTGTGGCCCTGGTGAACGACTCACATTGCTCTCCTGACCACGCTTCACAGGGGTGTGGGTGGGAGTAGAGGTCCTGGGTGAAGCAGTCTTAGGTTGCTTTGTGGGCTTTCCCTTCAGCGGCACCAGCACCACAGCAGGCATGCCAACTGTTTGTCACTTGGAGCAGTTGTGTGGATGGGAGTCTCTTGTGATGGGTGGAATCTTGTGGACCGTGAGCTAGAGGCCTGCTTCTTTGCCTGATGCCCCTGAGTGTCATGTGAAGGGCTTTTTTCTTTACGTCCCTGTGTGCCTGTGTCACTTTTTGGGGATGGTGTCTGTGGTCTTGCACGCTTGGAGCGCTGCTGTCGTGTGCTGGGTGTCGACGACTCGGGGCCTGAGGGCTCAGTTGTGTGGTCACTCCCCTCAGGGTTGCCACTGGCAGGGTGGTTGGTGAAGGCATTGGGGCTGGACTTGGATGCTGTGATAGCTGAATGGCTGCTGTCATGGTGGAGGACAAACCCTGGACAGTCCTGTGTAGCCCACCCACGTCCGAATGAATGCCCTCCATAAATGCCAGAACCTGTCCCAACTTCTTGTCCTGATCCTGGAAAGCATTTAGGAGAGCTGTCTGACCCACACACAGCTGGCGCAAGAGTTCTACCGCCTCAACACTGAGGGCAGCAGGGGAGGGCAGGGGCAGCGGTGCCTGGGGTGAAGGCGACTCTACCCTTAACAGCCCTGCGGGCACGGACAGCACTAGTGGTAGTAGCCGGGATGGTGGGCACTGGCCGATGTGTGGTGGAGGAAGAGGCAGCATTGTCACTCCCTGTGACCACCATTGTCGCTGACTCCCCACTGTAGTCCGATGATGTTGAGGTTGTGCTTTCTGCGCGTGAGTCCTCAAGGACACTCCTGTCCCCTCCGAGGCGCTGGTCACATCAGTGTCAGTGATCTCATGGCTATCATGCGTGCCACATGCTTCAGCACTGGTGTCCGTATCATGGCCTTCCGTGCACTCGGTAGATGCTGCAATGGACAGAGACATAGGTTCAGTACAGTGCCATACACACAAACATCAAATGCAAGCACAGAACTAGACTAGATAATGACAACCCCAAGTTGCACAACACCCTGTGCAGTCTGCATGTGCAACAATCATGCTGAACACAGAAGATGCATGGAAATATGCATTGTTTACATCAATGAGCCATGTGAGGTTCACACCGGCAAATAGCAGGTCCCTGCCTCCTTGTAATGTAACCTAAACATCTCTGCAAGCATACCCACGTGCCTGTATGTGAGAGAGGCATACATCTCAGCATGTTGCCTCTGTCACATATGGAGTCACTGTAAGGGGACAACACAGATACAGATTCAAATTTCTACTTAATAATGTCTATGAGCTACTGATGTCTGACAAGGTGAGCAATTCATCTTGCAAACTGATGCACGTTGGTGTCAGATGTGTACTTCACACCATTTACAAGTCCTGCAGTGCACACATCGTTAAATGCACACTGACATGATGCACACTGCTGTACACTGCCTGGTGATATCCATGACACCCAGAATGCAGAAGATGTCATAAGGCCACATCTCATCATGCAATGGCAAGGGCCATTGTATGAAACACATGATCAAGTCCATCTATGGGAAAATACATGACACCTGCACTCAACACATAGGCCACTGAGAAGTAGTTCCTAAAAATTTATTCAGCAGCAAGATCAGCAATGTCTCCCGGTCGCCATTCATGCAGTCACTCACATCCAAAGTCAGCCTACGCAGAATACTCACCACTTACTCCCTGCTGATGGTCCCTCAAACGTTCATACAGCTCTGTCTGTGTCACAGACAAGATGCAGGACATTAGTGGAGTCATGGTTCAGCGCGCCAACCTGCCACTGCGAGGGACCAGCCCCACCATCATCTCTGCCACGGTCCTGTTCAGACGGGAGATGTCGTCCCACCTCTTGTGGCAGTGTGTGTGCCGTCTGTTGGATACACCCAGAGTCTGCACCTTCCGTGCAATGTTCTTCCATGTGGCCTTACGCTGGTGGACCTTCAGCTGCAGGCATAGGAGACAAGAAAAGGAAGTATCAGAGACCCTGTGTCATTCACACTGTGTGTCAGCACAGGAGAACATAAATGCATGGCACACAAATCGCTACATCTTCATCAGAGGCCATCCAGCATGACACATAGTACATGTTCATTACAATACTACACAGAAATGAATGCACACAGTACATGGCCATCTCATACACATGCACAATGGCAGCACAGACAGCCATGTGCAGAAGGCCCTCATCTGTGATGCAGTATGTGAGTGAGCATGACATGCGATACAGTAATAATGAAGTGTAGTGGCAGACTCACTGTGTCCACCACTACACACCCCACGATGCCCTTGGCCTGTGAATGGCTCAATGCATTTTTCAGGAAACATATTGGGACATAATCTGATTTATCACGCACTTCTCACAATGTGAAGTCCTCGATTGTGCAATTCTCAGGACTATGATGGCTCAGTGAGTATTAGGTGTGTGGACTAAACACATGTTTGACTCAGTCCAGTTAGGCATGGCTCAGAGTAACATTGGACAGTGTCTGTGCAGGCCAGAGGAACTCACAGTGCGGCTCAACATGGTCCCTCAGATAAATCACATGGATGTACAGCATGAGAGGGTGAAAAGTGCCAACACATGCGAGACTGAACACATGTTCAAATCAATGTAAGGATGACATCTACTACTTACATTGATGTGAAGTGTCATTGTTGCATTAACATCAAGTGGGTTCCACTCATGCATTGGACTATTGTGCATGATGCTCACATCAACATAGTGCACTTAAGAAATATTCAACACACATAAGTTAGTGCTCCATTCCAATATACATTTCAACAGTCACATATGAGGTTGTGAAGAGTGAGTGGACAGTCACATAAAGAATTAGTCCCGACTTGTGCTGTTTCCGAACACCATCGTATCTGTGTGGCTGTTTAAACAATGCATGTCTCCCCCTACCTACAATCAACTCATGTAGGTGTGGAAATAAGCCTACAGACACCATTGACATGAAGTTAGCATGCATGGCAGTGTAACACACATTTACATCACCTAGTCTCAGTCCAACATGTTCATTAAGTTTGTGCAAGAATGGCTGTAGGAGTGCCCATTTTCTACACATAATCAAAGTCAATTCCCACAGAACATGTATGGAGCATGCCATGTTAACTATTAGGATGCCTGTACATCGACTTGCACTCACAGGCACATACTACTGCACAGCAACATCATGGTATCATTTTGATCACTCTCACACTTGGAATCAGGGACACTTACCAGTACATCTGGTGCACCAAAAGCCTCCCATACTGTGCAAGGACCTCGTCCACCAGAAGCTCCAGCTCCTCTGTAGTGAAGGGACGGGCCCTGACATTCTCTGTTCTCGCCATCACTGGGTCCAGGATACAGCAAAATATGCAGTTGTAGAGGAATGGCAGTCAGCAGTGTCTGAATGCATGTGAAATGTGTGGCTCTCCCACAGAGATTTATAGGCCCCTGGGTTGGTATCAGTGGCAGGCAGCTGCTGCAATTGGTCCACCTGGCTGGCATCTTTCAAATGTGGCCAATGAGCGGCCCCGCGGTGGCGGTGCACACCTACCGCGGTTTCCAAATTGGCATTTCACTACCGCGATCGTGGTTCCTATTGGCTGCAATGGCATTGGTGGTGTCACACCGCGGGGGACAGCCGGTCGCTACCGCTATGCTGCATCTTTCAAGTGTGGCCAATGAGCGGCCCCGCGGTGGCGGTGCACGCCTACCGCGGGTTCCAAAGTAGCATTTCACTACCGCGACCGCGGGTCACATTGGCTGCAATGGCATTGGTGGTGTCACACCGCGGAGGACAGGCGGTCGCTACCGCTATGCTGCATCTTTCAAGTGTGGCCAATGAGCGGCCCGCGGTGGTGGTGCACGCCTACCGCGGTTATGGACACATTATGCACTAGCAATGGCAATGGTCAAATTTAAGAATTGAACACTATGCCTCCATAGTGTCTTTATGCACTTGTTTTGTACAATGAATGCTGGTGTGACATTAAACTCACTGATGCCTACACATGCCATGTCTGTGGAAAATGTGACATGCATTGACATGCACTTACTCATGTCACCTATGATATGTGTGTGGATGTACATCTATTGGTTGTATGATGTTGTCTCATCTTTGGAATCAACTTAATGTGTGAGATGTCTAATCAAACAACAGTAATGATTGCCTGAACACATAATGGTGGTATGTTACTGTGCCCATAGCTGATTTAAGTAGGATATGTGATCAGCTTACACACACTGTGCACATTGTGATGATAACTAGTGGTCTGTGCAACTTAAGCAAGAAGGTGTGGCAGGTAAAGCAGCTACATATGAGTCAGCAGTGTTGCTGTCTCATACCTCTGCTGTGTCACCTACTCCTAGGCCTGGGGCCACCAGATGTATTGGTGTACCATTCCCAACCTCTGAATATGTTTTTCTGGTAGTCAGTATGTACAACATGACCCCTTGTAAACACACATGTGGTGAATGTCTCTCTGCATCTGAGTTGTGGATTCAGCAATTGTTGGAGTACGTTCATTGTTTCTGCTGCGTGAGTCAAGATGTGAGAAGTCGGACACATCTCATTGTGTAATTTGAATAACATTAGTCCTCTCCCATTTCATGTAGGCGACGACCAAATGTGCATCGGACTTTCACAGTCCTGGCGGACATGGAGGATGTGGACATCATCAGGAAATTTCGTCTGGATCGCGTTACACTGCAAGAGCTGTGTGCTCAGTTGGAGCCCCATCTGAGGCCTCAACGCACATATCCAACTGCCCTATCCCCAACAGTGAAGATCATGGCAGCGCTGCATTTTTTCGCTACGGGCTCTTTCCAATGCACGGTGGCCACCGCCGGTGGGATATCGCAACCAACATTCAGCTTGGTGCTCTGGGATGTGGTGTCCGCAATGATGCTATACAAGGACCAATACATACGATTCCCAAATACAGCAGATTTGCCTGCTGTGAAGGCTGGTTTTTATGCCCTTGGCCACATTCCTCATGTAGTTGGTTCCATTGACGGCACACACATTGCCCTTGTCCCACCACAGGCACGTGAGCAGGTGTATAGGAACAGGAAGCACTACCATTCCATAAATGTGCAGGTGGTATGCCAAGCTGATATGATCATCAGCCATGTTTGTGCACGATTTGCTGGCTCCGCCCATGACTCCTACATCCTGCGGAACAGCATTGTACCCCGGCTGATGGAAAATCTACATCCAGAGCGTGCATGGCTTGTAGGTGAGTACACTGAGTCAACTAGTGTGCTGTGTGTGACATGCTGTTCTCGTCAACTGTTTGTATCACAACATTTCTCTGTGTATGTCACACCTAGGTGACTCAGCGTATCCCAACAGGCCGTGGTTGCTGAGCCCACTGCGGAATCCAAGTACCCCGGGTGAAGTCAGCTACAACGAGGCACATGGTAGGACACGACGTGTGGTGGAGCGCACCTTTGGCCTACTGAAGTCCCGATTCCGGTGCCTGGACAAGAGCGGAGGTGCACTGTTGTATTCCCCACAAAAGGTGTGCCGGATAGTTGTAGCATGCTGCATGCTACACAACCTTGCCTTGCGCAAAGCCGTTCCGCTGATCATGGATGACGATGAGTAGCAGATGCCCCCTCCTGCACACCCACACACTTCCAGTGCGGACGATAGTGGTGAAGAGGAAGGTGTTGACCTGCGTCAACAGCTCATTGCCAACTACTTCCCTTGAATGTAAGTGACTTTGTAGACAAGTGACATTGTGTGTTTGCTTGGATGTTACTATCAAGGCATAGATAACTTTAACTACTGGCTGTTGTTGTGTGTGTGATGAGGGATGATGTGTGTGGCACAGGGTATTTGTATCCAGGTACATCATGTGTATGTTGAGGTTGTTGACCATTGCTATGGGTGCTTGTTTTTGTACCTTGATTCCTAGTGTTGTATTTCTGCTGTGAAGGCGTCACCTGATAAGTAAATGTCATTCTCTTGTGTCTTTCTAGGTTCATTCACCCTCTGAATGCCTCCTCTGCTTCACAGCTGTTGGAACATTGAAATCTGATTTGTCATTGTACATACTGGAATAAACATGTAGCTCACACAGACATAGGTATGTGAAGAGTGTTTATTTGGAATTAGTTTTTGTGCAAGTGATGGGGATATGTACCTAAATGTGAACAGTGAATACATGAGTTGTCAGTCATGGTAGTTGAGACAAATAGTGTAGTCACCACAAAGCTGAAGTCACACAGTCCAACAGACTCAGGCCATCAACATGGCAATGTGGGCAAGAATAGTCAACATAGTCAATGCAAAGGGGAACAACAAGATACCATCATGGCTGGCTCTGTGAGTGGTGTTGGTATGGTGGCCTGCCACCAAATCCTCCCCTGTGGATTCTCGGACGGGCCCCTGGTGCGTTTGGGAGGGGGGGCATCTGCTGCAGGGTCAGTGGTGTCTGAGAACTCACTCTCCTCCTGCACACCCCCTCTCTGTGGCTGCAGCTGGAATGTTGGGCTGCACAGCAGGCAATCCACTGGAGGGGGTGGAGCGGCACTTGGGCTGGGAGTCTGTCCCTCAGAACACCCACTAGCTGGCCAACAAGGTTGACAAGTTGGCCCATCCGTGTATCCATGGACTGCTGCAGCAGGCGGATCTCATGCATGTCTTCAGCAAGCTGGCCCATTACTCCATGGTTCTCTTGGTAGGCACCAAGGACTCTTGCAATGGTGGCCAGGGATTCAGGGTCATTGTCCTCCTGTGTCTCTGCCCCAGTTGTACTCCCACCTGCCCTCCTGACACGGACCTGTGGCATAGTCCCCCGACGCACTGGCACACTCTCCCTGGCATGCTGTGATTGTGTGGTGGTGTTGGTAACCACCGTGGCAGGGCGTGTGTTGCAGGCAGCAGTGGTGATGGTGGTGGTGGAGGCCACACAGGTCGTAGTGGCAGGGGGCAGCACAGTTGTTCTTGCCGTGGTGGTGGTGGTGGAGCCCACACAGGTCATAGTGGCAGGGGGCAGCACGGTTGTTCTTGCCGTGGTGGTGGTGGTGGAGGCCACACAGGTTATAGTGGATGGGGGCAGCACGGTTGTTCTTGCCGTGGTGGTGGTGGTGGGGACAATGAGGGCTTGAGACATGTTAGTCCCTGCCACACCAGAGGGGCCAGCTTGAGAATCTTCGTCCGAGAATGTTGGGGAATCTGCATCCGAGAGTCCACGTTCCAGGGGGGGAGACTGGCTCCGCATGTTGGTGTCATCCTCTGCAGTTAGTTGTTGATCTCCTGTTGAACAGAGGTGATATGGTAATTGAGTTGCACGCAACAAGCTTGATGTTACACAATTGTTTGAGACATTTGATACAATACACACTTTACAATGCAATGACTTTGTATGCCTGCTATATGCTGTGCACCATGACATGACGTTGAGGTACATACCTTATTAGTCCAGGCTGTCCGTTGTGAATTGAAACTTGGTGCAGTGTACAGATAGTGTAAATACACGGACATGTCCTTGTCTACCTAATTGCGTGACATCAATTTTCTGTTGTGCGTCTTTTCATTTAGCTGTTCATGTTATCTATTTCAACAGAGCTAGAAGGAACCATTGTCATGTTATACATAGCTTTGGAATCACATGTACTTTCCTTTTTTCCATGTAGACCATGCATGTTTGGTGTTGAGATGGGCGTTCATGCTCAGACACAATGGCACTTCCACATTGCATTCTCTGCTGTGCACAATTGTGGGATGCATTTGTTTCACTTGTGACTTGGTGAGTATGAGTTCAAAATATGTGACAGTTACGTGCACTTAGATGTCTGCACACTGGATGTGGCATTGAAAACTATGCCAAGTTGGCTGACATGTTAGTGCTGATGTGATTATGTGGCTACATGCATTTAAATAAGGATGGCGGGGTACATGCAGTCACTACCTACGTGTAAGTTTTGGGAGAGCAATGAGATGGCTGCCCCATGCTTGTGGGTGTGGGGAATGCTCCATCCTGCTGAGCTGTGGGACAAGGGGGCCTGTTGGGAGTTGTCATTGCTCACACCTCTTTTATCAGCGTACAACTCATGCCTTCACGCCAATGCACAAAATGTTCTTACATGGAACATTCGAGGGCTAAATGACAGTAGGAAATCTAGACTCGTGCATGCTTATTTATCCAGACATAATATAGACGTGTGTTTATTGCAGGAGACGCATCTCAATGTCACACCATCCCAGAGGCTCCGGCACAACAGGTGGGGGAACGTGTACTCCTCCATATACTCCAATTACGCCCGGGGTGTGGCTGTGTTGATTAGGTGAGGTGTGGACTGGCGGGAGGGTGAAGTTCACGGGGATCCCGAAGGAAGGTACATCCTCATACAAGGTGTCTTGGGAGGCGTTTCCCTGGTCATAGTAGCGGTGTATGGCCCCAATGTAGATTCCCCCAGCTTCTTTCAAGACATTTGGACCAGGGTTAGAGCAACTGGTTGCAGTACAATTTTGTGGGGAGGAGATATTAATGCTATCCTAGATGATGACATGGACAGACGGGGAGCGGCTCGTTCCTTACACCCGGCTGCTAGTGCTGCCTTAAATGCCATAATCTCTGATGGGGATTTAATCGACATATGGCGTAGGAGACACCCCTTGGTTAGGGAAGGTACATGTATTTCTGATCACCACAGCGCTTGGTCCCGGTTGGACTTCTGGTTGGTCTCACGAGATATAGCCACTTGGACCTCTGATACCTTGCACCTACCGCGTTCCCTATCGGACCACGCACCATGTCTGTTGCAACTGAAGCTCCCAGGTTCACTTCCCCGTGCATTCTCCTGGCGTCTCCCGCCACATGCCCTGCTCGATGAGGCTTTTAAGGAGGAAATGCGGACGGATATCACCGACTATTTTACTCTCAATATGGGTTCAGTAGATACTGAGACCTCTCTCTGGGAGGCGTTTAAGGTGGTTATCAGGGGACAGTGCATTGCCCGTCAGGCGGGAGTATTGACGGCCATTAGGGGTATGCTTACCTCCCTGGAAGCTCAAATAAAAGAGCTTGAAGAGAAATTCTATTCCACAAACGAGCCCGACACTATGGCCCTCCTGAAATCCAAATTGTTAGATTTTGCTGAGGAGGCACAGCGTGAAGTTAAGTTCCTGGGAAAATACGCGGAGGCGCGGCAGTATGGGGAGGGCGATAGACCGGGATGCACGCTGGCTGGTATGATCCGATCCCCTAGATCCACTGCGTTTATTCACGAACTGCACACCACACAGGGTACTGCCATGAGAGGTCAGGCAGAAATTCTGGATGCATTCTCCATGTTTTATTCTCACCTTTCTACTGCAACCCAGGAAGCATGCCCCGAGGGAATGCAACCCTTCCTTGACTCGCTAGCACTCGTTTGGTTCAATCAAAATCACAGAGATTATATGGCACTTCATGCTGGATTCTTCCAATAGGAGCAGGACCAAGGCTGATTTGCATATGGTCGAACTCTGTCAAGAGTGGCACAGTGGATGGAAAAATGCTGGAACAGAATACGACCCAGTGATTGGCAGTAACTGAAATTCGTTCAAACATCCCTTCCATTACCTTGTTCATCGCTGGCCTGTGACAGGTATGACCTGGAATGGGTTATGTGCTCTCTATGTCACACGCTTCAAGATGTGGGCATTTAAGTCAAAACCTCTGTCTTCTTTGGAATGCACTTTTGGTGTGGAGGAGGGGGAGATGCTATGATTAGCTAAGATTAAGATGAGGGGTGGGAGGACACATGACCTCTACTGCACTGGTCCTACTGGCAATTCTGGTAGCCATAGGGGTGGATTTATGAGTTTGTGGACTCTGGAGCTGGTGTAAGGGGCTTGTGATGCTATGATTGGCAGACTTTAGGAAGTTAAATGTCTAAATAAAGGACCCCCTGCTACTGATAGTAGTTCCTAGGGCAGGGAAAATACAAATCTGAAAAATAACATCCCTAGGCAATACTAGGTCACATCAATAATAAGGACCTATTCAAAACACATTGATGCTAACACAGACTCAGTGTACTACAAATTCAAATTAAAAACTTCATTTTATTAATTCAATTTCATGTTAAAAAATAATTGTGTCAAACATACGGACGATACAACTAGAGACAATGTGACATATTATGCAAGTTAGGACAACATATAAAAATGTACAATAAACAGACAAATATAAGATACAAATTAGTGCATAGTTTTTAAATAGGTTTTCATAGCTAAGTACACAAATAAATAAAAAATCACATATTGTAACATAGTGGCTCAGTGATAAAGTTTCTTATTTTCTCTACGCGCGTTTCGGCGTGCTGAGAGCCTTCTTCAGGAAAGCCACAGTGATTCCTAAACAAACAATAAGCGACACTGAATATATATACATAAATGTACACTGAGTCTTGATTCTAGACATATAAATTAACACTATATAACAATTACCTATATAAAAAAGCTCTGTGTCTGAGAAAAAAGTGCAAAAAATTGATCTCAAAAAGAGAGAAAAGATGAAAGAGGGAAAAGAAGAATACATTCCTTAACTTTACTTCTGGCACTTACGTGTCTCATAGAATCAAGGCCAACCAAGCAACAGCAAAGAATGTGAATACATAGCCTTGAAGCGGGGGTATTGCATGAGGTATTTTTCTCCTCTATGTTCAGTTTCAAGGCTATGTATTCACATTCTTTGCTGTTGCTTGGTTGGCCTTGATTCTATGAGACACGTGTATATATATTCAGTGTTGCTTATTGTTTCTTTAGGAATCACTGTGGCTTTCCTGAAGAAGGTGCTCAGCACGCTGAAACGCGCGTAGAGAAAATAAGAAACTTTACCACTGAGCCACTATGTTACAATATGTGGAAAAAAAAATTATGTGTGTTTGTTTGTGTACTTAGCTATGAAAACCTATTTAAAAACTATGCACTAATTTGCATCTTATATTTGTCTGTTTATTGTACATTTTTATATGTTGTCCTAACTTGCATAGTATGTCACATTGTCTCTAGTTGTATCGTCCGTATGTTTGACACAATTATTTTTTAACATGAAATTGTATTAATAAAATGAAGTTTTTAATTTGAATTTGTAGTACACTGAGTCTGTGTTAGCATCAATGTGTTTTGAATAGGTCCTTATTATTGATGTGACCTAGTATTGCCTAGGGATGTTATTTTTCAGATTTGGACTTTAGGAAGTTGGCATTAGGTCAAGTGACGCATCGTTGCTACCATTCAATTAATTATGAAAGTCTGGATCTTTCCCGAAGGAAAAAAAGAAGCTATGATTAGCATTTATGAAATTGTGGGCAGGAGGTCTCATTACCTCTTTCACGTTTGCCATGATAATGATCCTGTGGTTGACTGGCTGGAGGTGGCCAGTTGAGACCTCCATTTTAGTGGTCCTTCTGGTGATTTTATAAGCTCTTGAGAACTGGGGTTTCAGGTATTTAAAATCTGACTTTGGCAACAGAAGCACTCGACGCAATGATTGGCCAGGTGGTGAAGGTGGACAAAGGTCACATGTCCTCTACCGCCCCAGTACAGCTAGAGATTCTGTAGTCCACGACTGTGACTCCTATTGCTTAAATTAAGCAGCAAATACTTTGCAGGCTGGATGAAAAGCAAGCGAAGTCAGTGTTACACTGGAACTCCTGCCTACCTTCTTTAATGGTGTGTAGAACGTAAACAACGTGGTCTCCAGAGTGTATTACTGATTTGGTATCATGAGACCTGCTTTAGGTTTGCAGGTCTTTTTTTATTATAGTGCATTACTAGCAGGTGTTGTTGAAAAATGTTTACTCTGTCCGTGAAGGGCTTAAGAGACCTGCGCCGCCCCTTGTAATTTTCAACATGTGGTCATAAACACATTTTTTTCAATAGCAGAGACTAATTTAGCTAGTTATGAAGTACTCCTAGTCTGAACTTTAAGATAGGCTACCAACATCAATTGGTGATCCCTACATTCACTAGAAAAAGACAGGAGGCGAGCTTTTAGACAATAGAGGGACAGGGTGAATTTCTTAGCAGTTTTTTTTAGATATATGACAAAACAACACATTCATTAAAACAACTCAAGATTAACCAGTTTCAACTTTTGTAAATATCAACGCAGTCATCGTCCTACTTGCATAACTTTTTGTCTACCTGCAATATGCTGTGCAGTAGCATTAGTGTAAAATGTGCTGCATTAGCAGATATTCAAGAGAGTGATGTAAAAGGTGTGGGTAACCTGAACAATGCTAAATCACCAACTATCCGGTTCCAGGGCACTGCCTCCAATGGATTGGACTTAGCATTTACAAAATTTCCCACAATACTCTCAGCATTCCTGTTGTTGTGGTAGAAGGGTTATATTAAACATGCACGCTCTTAAGAAGGAAGCTGGTAAAGATAACCTACAGTACTTTGCATAACAGTCACGCATAACACACAAGGAACCGTTTGTCGTTATAAAGCTAAGAAGTCAGTGCTATGTACTGGGTAACATTCCAAAAAAGTACTAACTGAAGGAATCCATCCATAAGCGGAATTGGAAACAATTTGCACTAATTCGGCAGTCAGAAATCTAATTCCTACTTAAATTGTGGTTGCCCTGCTGGAGCAAAGCAACCTAAATTGCAACAAAACATCTGGAGAAAGATCTTTAAAGTTTTTCCAGCCCTTCGTGTTTGGGGTTCCATATGGAGCCCTGGACACTAATAAGCTGAGGGTAGAACATATTGGTAGTTGGAACCAATCATAATGCAGTTCATCAGGAAGTGTTTTCTCTAGAGCTATCCCACAGTAACGTTTGTCGCTATATCTTTGAGGAAGATGTTTGACCAAGGTAGAGACATTAGAGATGGTTACTGGCTTGAACTGTTTGAAATGTCAAATAACTTGCCAAAATCCAATGTAGGGATATTTAATTGTTCACATATCTTCAAACATGCAAGATAAATGTTAAACAAAAATGTATGTCTTGTGATTGATCTCGGTGTATGAGTGGTACCTAATGCCATGTCCACCAGCCAAAGATATTCCTTTGAGATGAGTTGTTCATCACAGTTCCAGTAGGAACAGGTCCATGTCAGACTTTGATTCTATGTAAATGTATCTTATGTGAATGTCCTGTAAATATGGCTTTGCTCCTTCCCTCCTGGACTCATACAGGATAACACAGTGTAGGCAGGTAGGATCTTTCTGCATAGTTACCCCCACTTTTTGGCTGGTGCTGTGCTGGTTTTTGACTAGTCTGACAAAGAGATCCTGCTGATCAGCACCCCAATCTATCTGCTTTCTCCCTAAATTGGTTGTGTTATGTACTTTCATAAACTCCAGATTGGATACTGGGGTACCCTTGTCAGTCCCTAGTATATGGTACCCATGTACCCAGGGCATAGGTACCCCAGAGGTCTCCCATGGGCTGCAGCATGTATTATGCCACCCATGAGAGACCATGCAAAATGGAACTACAGGTCTGCCATTGCAGCCTGTATAAGCTGGTGCGTGCACCACTTATTTAAGATATAGGTTCACTATATCTAATGGTCACTGCACTTAAAACCTATAGGTCACCCCTCTAGCAGGCCTTAACAATCCTGAAGGCAGGGTGCTGGGTTCTACGTGAGAGGGTGCCACTGCATGAGCAGGACACCCCTGCAACATACTGAGTCCATTCTCCCGGATTGTTAGTGCAGCAGCCATTTACGACATATAGAGTGGCATTATGCGACCACGTGATGACCAACTCTAAAACGGCTGAAATGGTTGCTGCCGACCAGAGACACATTTCTGCCCTCCTGCTGCTGAGTCAAGCTCTAGCAGAGGAAGGTGGAACAATAGGCATCCTGTCACAAGGAGGTGTGACCACCTCCCAGACAGGATTTAGGTTATTAGGGCTGGGTGGGTGCGCTTGCCAGCGACCGAAAGTCTGCATGAGGGGCACATTTGGTGTCCCTGTGCATAGTCCAGTTCAAATCAGTCCTGGGAGCCGTTGGCTCCTGCTCTGGCACGAAACTGGACAAAGGATATGGGAGTAACCTCCCCACTGTCAAGACCCTCCCCTGGGAGGGTCCCCTGGATCTGTCCAACCCTCTCCCATGGGTACAAAAGGGCTTACCTGGCTGTAGGACCCTAGATTCGACGTGGACAAGATTCTGAACCAGAAACCACTGAATTTCGACCGTCTGGACACTCTGGACTGCGCTGGACTTTGTTTGGGCCCGACTTCATCTCCCTCTCAGTCTGAAGCACCATCTGTGCTCATGCACCATACAGGCTCCATGCAGGAAATGTGGAGCATCAAGGACAACCGAAGATATCTCCCTTGGGGTGAAGGAGTCACCCCCCTGCATTTGCAGGCACCATAATGCAACTGACCAGTCTGCTGATCCTGAGCTCCTGTGGATTCCGAAGGTGGGTTCCATGTCCCTCAAGGTCCAAGCTGCCATCTCACCAAGCTTGAGGTCATAATCCTTTGTGGGGGTTGCAATACCTGAACCCCTGCGCACCGCATACTTTTGCAAGTGCATATGCTTGTTGGCATTTCCCAAACAAGTGCATTGGGCTACGAATAGCCACAACCTCTGGCACCATTTCCTACCAAGAACTTTGGCCTCTTTGCACTGAGTGCTCTGCAATCTGTTGTTTAGTGAAATCGCTCGAGTTCCTCTCGCGACTCCTGTGCCTCCGGCCTGTGAGTCCACTTGAGGGTCAACCCTGTTCTTCTTGGGCTCCCTTGGTTGCTCCAGGTCCGCCCTGACTCTCCTTGCTGTGGTGAGTCTCCTGGATCTTGCTGGTCCAGACCGTATCCTTCCTTGACCTTCTTCGTGGGTTGCTGCTGCCAAGGCTTGTTGGTGCTCCCGCCAGACACCAACCACTCAGCACTCGACATCCTTCATGGGAAAGCTCGTATCCGGCTCCTGGTCATCCTCAACATCTCTTGGCCCCCGTGGCTGTAGAGTCAAGGTCTCCATCAACACACCTGAAGCACCCGACATCGGTGGGCATTCGTCTACTGAGCCCCTGGTCACTCCTGATTGACCCAGACTCTGTCCCCTCTGCTTTCAGGTTCCCTTCATCAAGAATCCACCTTTGGATTCCATCGGACACTTTTCTTCTTTCCAACAGTGGCATTTCTTTGAAGTCTCCCATTGAGATCGACGACGGTTTCCGACACCAATTCAGCCCTATGCACCCGGCTTCCCTGGAAGAGGTAACTCTGGTACTTCGGTATCCATGGGTGGGGTGACTCTCCAACCTCCTGGGATCCAAAGGGTTTCTTTGTAATTCACAGGGAAGGGTCCTTAAACACTAAAACTTCAACCGCGACTTCCCCATAGAATTGTACGGAGCACCCGGTCGTGTTCCCACACTGCACCTGTCCTCCGTGGGGTCCCTACTTACTCACCTTGGGTAGTTCCTTGGGGTCCCAGTGATTCTACGTCCTCTAGACACTGTCTTGACTCAAGTCGTGGTTCTTATACCACTATTTTAGTATATGGTTTGGTTCCCCCCTGGGGCCCACTGTGTATTATTGCTACTTACTATCGTTTCTGTGCTACAGTATGGTGTGCTTTGTGATTATCTTCGTGTAGAAGATACTGTGACGTACTAGAGAGTGTTATATTAATAAATACATATTTTTATAACTACTGTGTGGTTCTCCTTTCATTTAACCAATACTATAAGGTTGCATTCTGATAAAACAAGCTGCTTAACATTCCTTAAAGACTAAGCCTGAAGGCTGCTCTCCAGAGCTACCACTTGGATAGCTTTCTAAGGTTATCTTTGACCTCTTAAATCACCATAAGGGTAGTTTGGACTGGTGCAAGGTGCCCACTTTAAATAGTGGACAGCATATACCAGGCCAACTTCTCACATTGGTGTGCAGCGGTTGGGATTCAAGCCTGCATTGTTTTACCAGATAAATCTTTGTATTTGTTAACTGAAAACCACTAAGTACTAGGTTCATATAATACTAGCTTAGAATAAATTCTACTGAACTTAGGGTTGGGTAAGTCAAGGGTTTCACACCCTTTCTCCAACCTCAGAGAGTTAGTTCCCACTAGGTTAGGTAGGTGCAACACCTCACCACACTTAGTATGTCTACTAAAGGAGATGCCAGTGGCTCTCTGCCTTCTAGATACAGTGAGCTTTCATTCCAAGAATTAAAAGCCCTGTGTGCCACTAGAAAGTTGAAGACAGGGAGAAGTGCCAACACTCAACGCCTAGTAGAGGTGTTACTCCTAGATGACCTCAGGAAGACCCCTGGGTCCGATGAAGTGGAAAGAGTGGTGGGACAGGGAATGAGGACAGGTCAGGAGGTGACAGCTTCTATGACCTGGAATGTAACCCTGACCAGGGAGAACCTGAAGGTTCTCACCTAGAAACCTCAGATCTTCAAGAGGAGGATGGAGGAGGCCATGAAGGCCCTCTCTTTACTCCTCCTGGAAGAGTGCAGAGTTTACCAGGAGATCTAGATCTCCCTCTGCAGAAAGTAATTACTCAGGGCAGTCTGTGGGGACCTCTGTATCTAGCAAGAGGGACCACTCTTTTGATAGGGAATACCTATTTCTTGAACTTGAGAAAGCTAGGCTTAGGCTCAGGCAAGAGCAATTGGCCCTTGAAAATGAGTCCCTAGAAGTCCAGAGAGCTAGAAAAAAGTTGGGACTAGAGTCCCATGGCGGCAGCAACAGTGTACCTAGACTTAAGGAACATTCCTTTGATCATAGGAACCTGAGCAAGATTGTCCCTCCCTACCATGTTGGGGATGACATCAATAAATGGATAACTGCTTTGGAGAGGGCCTGTAAAGTTCAGAGGGTCCCCCAAGAGCAGTGGGCAGCTTTCTTGTGGCTCTCCTTTGCTGACAAAGGTAGAGATAAGCTCCTCACTGTTAGAGAAGAGGATGCTGACAACTACTCAATCTTGAAGAGTGCTCTCATTGATGGGTTTGGCTTAACCATTGAACAGTATAGGATTAAGTTTAGAGACACCCAGAAGACACAGAATCAGGACTGGGTAGACTTTGTAGATTGTTCTACAAAGGCACTGGAAGGTCGGATACATGGCAGCAAAGTATATGACTATTTAGGATTGTATAATTTGATTATGAGGGAGCAGATCCTTAATAATTGTCAAAAACAGCTTTTGCACCAGTACCTGGTGGACTCAGATTTGACTTCTCCCCAAGAATTGGGAAAGAAAGTAGATAAATGGGTCAGAACCAGGGTGAAACAAAAGAACCAGGGTGGTGGTAATCAGAAGAAAGATTCTTCCAAAGGCCAAGAGAAAGGCATGGATCAATCTAAAGACAAGTCCTCTGAAGGGCCACAAAAGTCCTCCTCTGGGGCTGGGTCCCAAACTCCTTCCTCCCCTTACAAGAAGCCTTATTGTTTTGTCTGCAAGCAGCCAGACCACAGGCAAAATGATGCCAATTGTCCTTAGGCCAACAATAAGGAAGATATTCCTCCAAATACTACTCTCACACCTCCTGGTACTACAAGTAGTAATCCCCCAGGTGGTGGTAGTGCACCCAAAAATTTAGTTGGGTTTTCATGGGAACTGATATGGACCCTGGCTTAGCCAGGTCCCCCACACAGGCCACCTTAGTCTGTGATGGTGGCATGGGATTTGCCACTTTTACTGACAGTCCCAATTCCTTGGGCAAGTACAGACAGTAGCCTCTGATCAATGGTCAGAAAGCTGTAGCCTATAGGGACACAGGGGCTAGTGTCACCATGGTGACAGGAACCCTAGTGCCCCCACTTCAGTTTTTACCTGAGTTCAAGTACCAGGTGACCAACACTGAAAATGTGAGGACAGATCATCCCATGGCTATAGTCAATCTCAGCTGGGGAGCGGTCACTGGTCCAAAAAGAGCGGCAGTGTCCCCAAACTTGCCTGTAGATTGCCTCTTGGGCAATGATTTAGAAACATCAGCCTGGGCTGAGGTAGAACTGAAGGCCCATTTAGAAATGTTAGGCCTCCCTGAGAGAGTTGGTGGGACCCCTAGGGCCTCAGTCCAACCCCAGGAAAGTTTTGGAGTAGTGGATCCTGAAACAATGGCCCACTCTGCTCCACCAGAGAGCACAGGGAATGAAGAAAAGTCTTCTTCCCCCCCAGACTATAGGTAAAGGTCAGCTTCCTCAGGGAACTGATCCTACCCCTTGTGAAGAAACTGCCCCAGAGGTGGTCAGGCCTGTCCTGACAGAACCACTGAGGGCAGGTGACCCTTCCAAGGAGGTGCCCAGTCTGGAGCAGGTATCCTGCCCCTCTCTACCCAGCCTCAGTCAGCCTAGGGCTACAGAGGTCAGTGATGTCAGTGGACCCCTGGGGGCCCACTGTCCAGAGGGACCCCCTCATCATCAGATTAGGGACACCCAGTCTAGTAACACTAGCCAGGTGGATATGCCTCAAACCTCTGAGGGATCCCTCTTACCCTTAGGTAGTGACATCCCCCAGATGGACTCTGTTGGGCAAAGGGAAACCTGGGACCTGGCTGCCCCAAACCTTCCCTGGCCCTCCATTGTTCCAACGAGAGGGACTCAACCCCCAGCTGTAGGCAGCCAGAGGTTGCCCCTAGGGCCAGATATAACTCAGTCATGGAAAGAAAGGCCTCCATGGTGACCAGTGCTCTGAGGAAGCTGAGACCAACCTTATTAGGGCCTCACTTCCCTACTCAGGCACCCCACCAGCCTCTTTCTTTACCAAAACACACTACAGGTAGTCATCCCAAATTCTGGAGAGAAGCGAAGACCCTTCAGGGTAGGAACTCCTTAGTGGTCCATAAGACAGGGGGTATCCATGCTAGTGCAAGACCTTCCTCATATGGCCACTTAAGAAATAAAGTCTCAACTGGGCAAGGTTAGCCTTATCTCCTTTCATTTGGGGGGGGGGGGTTATGTAGGAAGGTAGGATCTTTCTGCATAGTTACCCCCACTTTTTGCCTGGTGCTGTGCTGGTTTTTGACTAGTCTGACTGAGATCCTGCTGATCAGGACCCCAGTCTATCTGCTTTCTCTGTAAATTGGTTGTGTTATGTACTTTCGTACACTCCAGATTGGATACTGGGGTACCCTTGTCAGTCCCTAGTATATGGTACCCATGTACCCAGGGCATAGGTACCCCAGAGGCCTCCCATGGGCTGAAGCATGTATTATGCCATCCATGAGAGGCCATGCAAAATTGATCTACAGGCCTGCCATTGCAGCCTGTGTAAGCTGATACGTGTACCACTTACTTAAGATATAGGTTCACTATATCTAAGGGTCACTGCACTTAAAACCTATAGGTCACCCCTCTAGCAGGCCTTAACAATCCTGAAGGCAGGGTGCTGGGTTTTAAGTGAGAGGGTGCCACTGCATGAGCAGGACACCCCTGCAGCCTACGGAGTCCATTCTCCCGGGTTGTTAGTGCAGCAGCCATTTACAACATATAGAGTGGCATTATGCGACCGCGTGATGACCAAGTCTAAAACGGCTGAAAGCAACCCTATCGTGTTTGGTATCAAACATCTTGGAATCATACCTCCCACACCGGTAACCGGTGTGGGAGGTATGATTCCACCCCTCAGAAGCGAGCTTCGTTGGGTCCCTGGTGTTCCCTGTACCAGCCTTCTAGTCCCGGGCAGCACAGAATGCTTTCTGCCAACCAGGGACACATTTCTACCCTCCTGCTGCTGAGCCAAGCTCAAGCAGAGGAAGGTGGAACAATAGGCATCCTGTCACAGGGAGGTGTGACCACCTCCCAGACAGGATTTAGTGCATTAGGGCTGGGTGGGTGCGCTTGTTGTAATTTGGCAGCACTTAAGTTAAGCATTGGCTGAAGACAGCCTGTATTTAGAGGCTAAATTGTCCGCTTTGTGGAATCCATTTTGTATTTCTGGCAGCCATTTTGGCTGCCATGTGCTACCATGTGCTCACCATGTGCTCTGTCCTACCTTCCTGTCAACTGCTCTTGAAATCTGCCTAGAGACAAGTTAACTTTAGTTCCTCTTGCTTTGCACATGCTCAGTTGAGCTTGCAGCTGTTTCAAGTTTATAAATGTCAGGATGTGTCTACTAAAAGTAGAAACTGTTAGCTCCACCCACTTGTCGACTGTGCATTCTCTGTATGACCTTATATGTACCTACAACCAGCATTTGTGTTTGTACCGCCTTCATTTGAGCCCCTGTGTGGGTATAAAAGGACCAGGATCCTTCCATTCAGTGTGCTACTTCATGCATTACTGAAGGGTGATGTGTGAATGTTAGCTCCACCTTATAAGGTTTAATAAACTCTGTCTTTTATATTTCAGTTTCTGTGCCAACTTCTTCCTAAGTGTCTGAGGACTCTGTGCAGAGAAGGGAGAACCCCTAAGCACTGGTAGGCCTTGCTGAGGCTCACTATTACAAATTGGCGCTTCCAACGTGGGGCTCATCAAAAGACTCGGATGCCCGAAGGACTGGTCGCGACGAAGGATTGGAATCTCGCTTTTGGACGCGATCGCTGCCTGAGGAGACCTGAGTCTTGGCACCCATGGCGTTTTTCCTTTCTTTCTGATCTGACCATCCCGGCGGCGCCGGTCCTTGACTGAGATCTCTTCTGTTGATTTGCCGTGCAGTGACCATTTGGTCAATTTGAGAACTTGGCAGTTGGAACCTGGACACCATTTGATTGGTAAGAGCCGTTTTGCGGCACTTGCTGTTGGTTTGATGCCTTTGATTGGTAAGGTAGTTTTAGTAAACACTTACTGTGGCTTTGTTTGTATGATTGGCCAATTTTGGAATTTGTTTTGTAATTATATATGCATTGCAATACATATAGGCAGGTAATGAGGAGATTTTTCTCTATTTGAAATTGTTTGAACAGCGCAACGTACAAAGAGTACCTTAAGCGCTACTTTGATTATAATACTGCATATTCTGCACTATTTTTGGCATGCCTGTTTCCAGTACACTTCGCAGAAAGTGTTGCTGTTTTGGAGGTACCGATATGGATTTAGTAAGTACTTAGTTGACTCCCCTCAGAGGGGATACCTAAATAGGTTTACGTATAGTAAAAAGATATTTCTTCCTTGGTGACTAAGTACCCCATGGACTTAAATATGTACATAAAACGGATCCGGATCTGCGCACTTAGTAACATTCATAAGTGGTGATATGCAGAGCGCTTTTTGAGTGTTCTACCAGCCAAAACTGGCGAATTTGGTGTATTTTGGCTTCTTGAACATGGAACAGTCTTTTGGGCTACTTTTGAGAGCTCTTCTTGTAAATATGACTTACAATTAGTATTTACAAATAGTTTGGTTTTTGCGTACAGTTTGTAAGCTGTCTTAAAGTCCTAAGTGTTGATTTGTGGGTTAAATGTGTGTTTAAATGTCTATGTGGTTTGACATTGGTGATACTTGTGTGAGTAAATAGCGATTGCGCTCTTTGTGTAAGAATGGCTAGCTTTAAGCGCGCTGTATTGTGTGCTCTGAGTATATGACCCCCTTTTGTAAAAGTCTGGAATGAGCTCAATGAGTTTGTTTATATTTTTTTGCTGTCATCATTCTGTTATGCAAACTGTCATTTAGTTACTTATATATTAAATAAAAATCCAGAAATGAATTATATAACATACGCTAAACAGCTGCATGTTACTATTAAATTGACAGAGTAAGACACTATACATGTGTGCAAATTGCCACAATGCTAAAGATAAAATTAGAATTCGTATTCAATAGGATTAAAATAGGCCTCATACAGAGGAAGAAAAACGAAATTGTGTGTTTTGTAATCAATAGACTAAAATACACAATGTTTCAGCATTTTCCTTAAATACATTGTATTAGACATTAAAAGGCATGCACATCACCTGAGTGAATTTGGTCGTTGCTGAACTAAATACACATTATAGAAAGATAGATTTGACTGCATTGAAATGCCTCAGTTTTTAAATAGACTGTGACATGCTTTCTTTCAGCACCCGAGAAGAAAAGCTTTCCAACAGCTGTGTTTAAACTGACTAACTGAAAAGAAACTGTTTGACACAGCAAATGGGGATTTAACTCTGTCAGGGTATTTCAAATAATAAAGGGTTTTTTTCCTGAGAAAGGCGTGAAAATTCGACGCTTGCTGACAAACAACAGCTGCATAAATAGCATATGGCTATTCCTGCTCACGGCCACAGACAGGAATGCTGAGTCAGCACAATTTTAAGTCAGTGTAAAACTGGTATACAGGCCTGCCTTATTTTAAAAGTTTCAAAACACCAGTTTCATTATTTTAGATAACAGAGAACAAAATTGAAAGTAGGGATTTCCTTTCTTAATGCCTTTTTTACATAAGTACATCTGTGGTTCTGATGTTAAATGATAACTGTCCATTAAAAGTGGCGCAGACTTTTCATGTTTCAAGTAAGGCTTCTGTGCTTAGGGTTATGAATGAATGCGTTTAAATATGATAGGCTACGAATGAAGCTTGCTTTTCCAATGTGGAATCATCAAAATGGTTGGTTTTGATAAAAAAAAAAAAATAATAATAATTATATGAAAAAAATATATTAGTAAAAATAAATGCTTTAAATTCGTTTTTTAATCTTTATAAAGCCTAATCATCATACTGTGAATTCCTAGCATCAAAGTTGAATTTAAGCAGTGCTGTACCGGAAAAAAGGGAACTTAAATGTGAAATGTCACTTTACCCAGCCGTACAAAACTCATTTTTTATAAGGGTATACCTTATACATTTCTGATTTCCCCTTCCTGGGCTATCTAGAGAACACTCTGGGGGTTCCTATTATGCAAAAATATTGTAGGATATTCATTTTTAAGTGCCCCTACCACCAAAGTCGAAATTGAGCTAAAGTCACTATTTTACAAGCAGTTCTACCACTCAGGGCAGGTTTCAAACTGATTCTCAAGCTAGAGCTAGTACATATGCAAATATAGAACAAACAGCTGACCTCTGTCTTACTAGACTGCACACCACACACTGTACACAAATGAAAATAAGTATACAGAAACCAGCAGACGTTATTATCCTACCTTTAAATTACTGGCAAACGGATCGGACAGGACTGCCTTTTAGCTGTGATTCTCCAGAGTTGCTTTGCATTACAAAACCGCATGGCAAGCCTTGCACACACAAATGAGCAGCTGCTGAACGGGTCAAAGGTCGGAGTTCTGCATTTAGCAACTTAGCAGGGTGAAGGGTAATGTTTGCTGGGACACTTCGACCTCCGAAAGGTTTTTGAAAGACGAGATGATAGCGCAAAGAGAGGAAGAGAAGCTTTGCTTCCTATTTTTGTCAAACACGCGCAGTCATATGAAACGAAGGAAAAACAATCCTCAGTTGAGCATTGATCTGCCATGTATATAAAAATAATGGTTTTAGTTTAAAGAATACTGTGTAGGGGCTAAGATAAGGAGGAAATGGATTTTAGTTTGCATTCATGCGCCCTCATGTTAATCTAGTACAATTGCTGTAGGAATTGGTTTAAAGTTAACTCAATTTGCTTGTGTTAGGCTGAATCAGAGAACAGCCACTTTCTAAGATATCTCCTACAAGTTTGTTTGTGCCCAGTTGCTACAAATAGGGGTTGAAAGTGTTGACAGAAGTAAAACCTGTTTCAGGTTTTCCTACTGTCAAAATGGGGGAAGGAGGCTAGCTCCTCTACAAATTAAGGGTAGGCAAAATTATGTTTTCTCTCTTCTTTTTCTCACTTTTTTTTGAGTCTGTCTAAAGCTGTCTAGGAAATGGCCATGTGACAGTTATTGGCTATTCTGTAATACTGTTTTAAAATTGTTAGCATTAATAAAATGATACAATCTAAGCTATGTTACTGCCCATCCTGTATGAAAGAATGAGTAGAACAGATTGATGTTCCCTTATTTGATCTTTAAGGAGAACTGTATAGTGGCGGTTTCTGTTCAAAAATCTCAGGTGGCAACACTATTATTGTTTATGTTATTCTCATGTTCTATACAGTTTTGCAAGGGCATTGCTAGTTTTTTATTAGCTAGTCTCTGTCAATAAGCTGACAGCCCTTATTAGAGCTGGAGATAGGGTTTTTTTTCCTTTTGAAAATGATGTTACATAGTCCAGATCGTGAAAAGTACAATGCAGGAAAGACGCTCATGTGATCCTTAGCAAACATTTTGAAGGAAAATATTGTTTTATAGGAGTTTGTTTGTCATAACATGTTCTGCTGAAGAAAATGTACCCACTATGTTGAAGTTTAGTTCTTTTTGCAATAAGAATCCCTGTTAAATTAGCAGTTTTAGATTTTCCTGCTGCGCCTATAACATGAGAGCATGGTCCTAAGCATAACATGTAAGAGAAATTATTTTACAAGTGTCTGCAGTCCTGTATAAGTAATGTAAAATCTATGAGTAAAAGTGTAGAACATTTCCTTTTTCTTGAGGGTTCTTCAGATTAGTAATATAGGAATACACCAATGTAAGTATTTGGAGTATGTCTGTATTGTTTTTCTCTTTTCCTCAGAATTTAGTAAATGAACACAGACTTCCTTGGCTGTTTGGGATTGGGTGATGTATTACTCTTGTCAGTTCACCAAAACGTTCCTTTTATACTTGCCAATAGGTCCAGGGTTTTCTACTCTTAGATAGATGAAGTGGTTCTTGGGTGCCTTGCTAATGTATGGGGTGCCCCAGGACTAAGAAAGTATTCTGAGACTATCCTCTCTGTTGATAGATTATTTCTGTGCCTTGTCTAAAGACCTCTTGTTCTGTCCACCAATAGATATTTGCTGCCTTACAACCATTGCCAGAGGGGCCCGGACATCAGATCCAGCCTGGGGAGTCAGCGCCACTGCAGCTTGAAGCCAAAGTGAAGGTAACCAGCACAGGCGTTGCTGGCAACTAGGACCTCAGTGAAGGCGGAAGCCCTGGGATGTGAATTGTGTACCCCTGCCACTGTCTTGGGCGAAAGACGGGGTCACAAATCAGAAAGGAGAAATCATGGATCAAGTTTTTGATGCCCAGCTGAGAGAGTCACAGACCGACCAGAACGGCAAGGAGGCTTTGCTTGAGGTGACCCCTTTTGAAACAAGGGTTGCTTCAGAGATCCTAGCATCAGGCCTCTTAATCCTGGTCCCAAAGTGAATGCAAGTTTGCACCTTTGTTTGTTGATCAAGAGATACCTGGGCACACTGGATGCAATTTGTGGCCCTAACAAAAGAGCAGTGCGCCAGCAGAGCAATATAGGAGTTAGGGAAGGACTTGAGTTTAGGGTACAGGTGCTGTGCCTCTGGTGCCTGTTAGATTAAAGTGAAGAGAACTTGTGCACTGCTTGAGACACTGGACAGGATCGTTGAAAGACTTTTTCTTCTCAAACTGGGCCGTGATTCTTGAGTTGCGAGTTGTGCAGCTCCACCGTGGGAACAACAAGAGCCTGCCTGTGAGGCTCAAACGGACACAGGGAGAAGACTCCCCTCTGGCTGGTTCCACAGCAGCTAAAATTTCCCAAGGACTCTTTTTTTTGTTAGTAATGTACCCCTTTGGTCGTCCCATTTTTGAGGAGGAGCAGCCCTTTGCGGCTCCTTGTCCTAATTCCTATGGCCCTGTGTGGTCCTCCTGGTCCTTTGGAGCCAGGATGGTTTTTGTAATAATCTGTCTGACTTCTTTAATATTTGCATTACTTATAATGCTTATTCTACACGAAAAATGTTTTCCTGAGCAGTTGACAAATATTACTTTGCCCTCCTCCTAAAAATATATTAAATTGATATTTTAGCCCTCACAAAAGAAATACTGGAAAAGTCTATTGAAAATGTTTTTATTAAGTATGTGCTGTTGGCTATTAATTGAAATAGATAGTCACTGAAATACATCAGAGCCCTGAAACTTAGAATTAGACTAGATGATTTTGGACTCTTGTTTCTGCTTGGAGCTGGAAGCTACTGACTATCCTGTGTGTAATGATTAATACTTTTTACATGCTGTGTATGTATCCAATGTGGTCCAATGCTTTGCTCCATTTGCATCTCTGCTTGTATACCTGGGAAGAGGGAACGTTGCTGAAACAAAGGCCCAACAAATGTTGAATAAAGAGGTGGCCGAAATAATGTTAATAGATGTACGGGATGAATATCTAGATTACCCCAGATAAACGAATGTCTTCAGCCAATGCTGAAAGGGCCGTCTGTTGTAATTTGGCAGCACTTAAGTTAAGCATTGGCTGAAGACAGCCTGTATTTAGAGGCTAAATTGTCCGCTTTGTGGAATCCATTTTGTATTTCTGGCAGCCATTTTGGCTGCCATGTGCTACCATGTGCTCACCATGTGCTCTGTCCTACCTTCCTGTCAACTGCTCTTGAAATCTGCCTAGAGACAAGTTAACTTTAGTTCCTCTTGCTTTGCACATGCTCAGTTGAGCTTGCAGCTGTTTCAAGTTTATAAATGTCAGGATGTGTCTACTAAAAGTAGAAACTGTTAGCTCCACCCACTTGTCGACTGTGCATTCTCTGTATGACCTTATATGTACCTACAACCAGCATTTGTGTTTGTACCGCCTTCATTTGAGCCCCTGTGTGGGTATAAAAGGACCAGGATCCTTCCATTCAGTGTGCTACTTCATGCATTACTGAAGGGTGATGTGTGAATGTTAGCTCCACCTTATAAGGTTTAATAAACTCTGTCTTTTATATTTCAGTTTCTGTGCCAACTTCTTCCTAAGTGTCTGAGGACTCTGTGCAGAGAAGGGAGAACCCCTAAGCACTGGTAGGCCTTGATGAGGCTCACTATTACACGCTTGCCATCGACCGAAAGTCTGCCTGAGGGGCCCATTTGGTGTCCCTGTGCATAGTCCAGTTCAAACCAGTCCTGGCAGCCGTTGGCTCCTGCTATGGCACGAAACTGGACAAAGGACATGGGAATAACCTCCCCACTGTCCAGACCCTCCCATGAGAGGGTCCCCTGAATCTGTCCAACCCTCTCCCGTGGGTACAAAAGGGCTTACCTGGCTGTAGGACCCTAGATTCGACGTGGACAAGATTCTGAACCAGAAACCACTGAACTTCGACCGTCTGGACACTCTGGACTTCGTTTGGGCCCGACTTCGTCTCCCTCTCAGTCTGAAGCATTGTGTGTGCCTGTGCACCATACAGGCTCCGTGCAGGACCTGTGGAGCATCAAGGACAACCAAAGATATCTCCCTTGGGGTGAAGGAGTCACTCCCCTGCATTCGCAGGCACCGTAATGCAACTGACCGGTCTGCTGATCCTGAGCTCTTGCAGACTCCGAAGGCTCCAGCAACACAGGAGGTGGGTTCCACATCCCTTGAGGTCCGAGCTGCCCTCTAACCAAGTTTGTGGTCAGAATCCCTTGTGGGGGCTGCAATACCTGTGCACCACGTACTTTTGCAAGTGAATATGCTTGTTGGTGTTTCCCGAACAAGTGCATTAGGCTACGAATAGCCCCAACCTCTGGCACCATTTCCTACTAAGAACTTTGGCCTCTTCGCACTGAGTGCTCTGCAAGCTGTCGTTTGGTGAAATCGCTCGAGGTCCTCTTGCGACTCCTGTGCCTCCGGCCTGTGAGTCCACTTGAGGGTCAACCCTGTTCTTCTTGGGCTCCCCTGGTTCCTCCGGGCCCGCCCTGACTCCCCTTGCTGTGGTGAGTCTCCTGGACCTTGCTGGTCCAGACAGTAACCTTCCTTGACCTTCTGCTGCCAAGGCTTGTTGGTGCTCACGCCGGACACCGACCCTTCAGCACTTGACATCCTTCATGGGACAGCTCGTATGCGGCTCCTGGTTGTCCTCGACATCTCCTGGTCTCCGTGGCTGTAGAGTCAAGGTCTCCAATAACACACCTGAAGCACCCGACATCGGTGGGCATTCGTCTACCGAGGCCCTGGTCACCACTGAGCTATGTTCCCTCTAAGCTGCGCGCCTGGGCGGCCACACACAGTGTCATTTTTACCGCGCAGGGGGCCTTAAGGAGCGCGTAAAACAAAGGAATCTCCTGCTGACAGGAGAAGCGCTCTCGATGGCTTGCTAATGAGCATAGAGTAAGTGTGATATTTTTCTTCCTGAAGATACGGCTCCCCCGCCCCACTATCGACACTCTCAGAAGAAAACCAAGTAACAAACTGTTTTTGAAACTGCAATAGCAGACAAGATTTACACACTTTGCAAGTGTGAAAATATGGAACATGTTTGGGTGGGTACTACAATTTTAATAATAAAAGCATAAGCTTTTATTTGCATGCTTGTATTTAAAAGATGTTGCTACTGCAAAAGCCTCAGCTATTCCAAGAAAATAGTGTGATGTTCAACCTTTAATTAGGGAGGTAGAGAAATGCTGAGCTGAAAAAAACATGAGGCCGGTTGAAACTTACTTCCATAAAATAATCTTCATCTCAGACATGCTGTTCTCCACCTCTAGGAAGGACATTTCCCTACTTACGTTTTTAAGTTAAATTAAATAAACCAACTTTGTTGAAAAGGTTTGGATATTACATTCTTCCCTGTGTGCACATTTGAAAGCTGCTTTCCTGTTCTTTTACACACATGTGTGATTTCTCCAAATTTCTCTTAATAATACAGTTCCTGTCTGGGACTGGCAGGCGTGCAGCAGAGGTTACTACAAGCAATTTGTGAAAACAAATCACATAAAATAAATGCTCAAAAGACAGTTAGCAATACCATGATTACTGAACGGGAGCAGAAGTAAATCTAAGCTGTAGTTAAAAAGACCCCTAAGGAAAATGAAGTGACCAGATTATGTGTACCACTGAGTTGGGTAATAAGCATTTGTAATATAGCACCAACAAACCCTTGGATGAACGTGTATTTCACAAATACATGTATGATTCCCTATCTGGTACACACTTTCTCCCACACATTGGCATACAATCTGATGTGCTTTGAACCTGCATTCCCTCCATTCCTTCTTCCCACTTGTTTCTTTGCTTCTCCCGCTTCATGGAGGATACCATGCTTGATGCAGACAGCACTGCGTTTTATTTTAAGGCGCCTGGGTTACAGAGTGACGTTGGTCTAGGAATGGGATCCTGCACTGGACTAAAGTGATGATGCTGAACGAGTGGTGGGTCCACTCTGCACAAGTGATGATGCAAGGGTTTGAATACTCCTTGGCAGCCCTCCTACAGGTTGGGCTTTGCAGGAGCTGTTGTGTCTAGTCCTCCCCAGTGTCCCTGACTTGGTGCATGGTGAGTTGTATGCCTCTGTTAGAACAGGGATATGGGTATGTCTGTATCAGTGTAGGGTGAGAGTTGTTCCTTTGCGCAACTGAGCAGCGTGCATTTTGAGGGCAAGATGAGCAGTATACCAGTTTGAGTTTGAGTGTAGGGTGAGGGATGCAACTTTGTGAATTTACAGTGAGTGCAGGGTTTGTGATGTGTATAGTACATGCTGGAAGGAGTGAGGGTCATCAGAAGTGCATAGTGAAGTGATTGGATAAGGGCAAGGTGAACTGTGTGAATGTAGGGTCAGCAGTGTGCCTGTGTAAGAATGAGGAAGTGTTCAGTCTGTGCAGGGCGAGCAAAGCGTATTTTGAGTGCAGGTTGAATAGTGTGTGTTGTGAGTGCAGTGTTGGGGTGTGGCTTTATGACTATACAATGAGTGGTTTGTCTGAATGAGAGCAGTGTAAGTAATGTGAGTGCAGAGTGAGTGATGTGCATAGGGAGATCAAGGTGAAAGGATTGCTTGCAGAGTGGAGACTGAACGGTGAGTCTGTGTGAATGTATTGTGACTCGTGTCTGTGTGAGTGTAGAATAAGCAGTATGTCAGAGTGTGTGTACAGTGAATAATGTGCTTGAATGCAGAATTTGTGTGTTTATGAGTGCATCTGAACACGGGGTAAGCAAAGTGCCTGAATGTAGGGTGAGCAATGTGTCTGTGTGAGTGCAGGGTAAGCGGTGAGTCTTCATAAGTCTAGGGTGAGGAGTGTGCTGTGTGAGTGCAGGGTGAGTATGTGCCTGAGTGCAAGATTTTAGCTGTATTGTGAGTGCAGGATGAGGGGTATATGTGTGTAAGTACAGGGTGCACACATTGCCAATCCTTGTTAGACAATTTAGTAGGAAAATGTGCTTTCAAGGAACTCTTCAACTTTTAAATGTTTGAGGAGGTGTCCTTTCTAATCTCACTAGAAAGTAGTATTATTTTCACTAATATCACTCAGTTGCGCACACAAACAAGAAATGTGCGCACACAAACAGGTCACTGCCACACAGAGACAAAAAATAATTAGAGGGAACACTGCCACTGAGTGACCCAGACTCTGTCCTCTCTGCTTTCAGGTTCCCTTCATCAAGAATCCATCTTTGGATTCCATCGGACACTTTTCTTCTTTCCAACAGTGGCATTTCTTTGAAGTCTCCCATTGAGATCGACAACGGTTTCCGACACCACTTCAGCTCTATGCACCCGGCTTCCCTGGGATAGGTAACTCTGGTACTTCAGTATCCACAGGTGGGGTGGCTCTCCAACCTCATGGGATCTAATGGGTTTCCTTGTAATCCACTGGGAAGGGTCCTCAAACACTAAAACTTCAACCGCGACGTCCCCATAGAATTGTATGGAGCACGCTGTTGTGTTCCCACACTGCACCCGTCCTCCATGGGGTCCCTACTTACTCACCTTGGGTGGTTCCTTGGGGTCCCAGCGATTCTACGTCCTCTAGACACTGTCTTGGCTTGAGTCGTGGTTCTTATACCACTATTGTAGTATATGGTTTGGTTCCCCCCTGGGGCCCACTGTGTATTATTGCTACTTACTATTGTATCTGTGCTACAGTATTGTGTGCTTTGTGATTATCTTCATGTAGAAGATACTGTGACGTACTAGAGAGTGTTATATTAATAAATACATATTTTTATCACTACTGTGTGGTTCTCCTTTCATTTCACCAATACTATAAGGTTGTATTCTGGTAAAACAAGCTCCTTAACATACCTTCAAGACTAAGCCTGAAGGCTACTCTCCACAGCTACCACTTGGATAGCTTTCTAAGGTTATCTTTTACCTCTTAAATCACCATAAGGGTTGTTTGGACTGGTGCAAGGTGTCCACTTTAAATAGTGGACAGCATATACCAAGCCAACTTCTCACACACAGTCTTAGGACTTTTCCTTCATATAAACTCATAATCCCAGCTCTGAGGCACTGCCTCAAAATACTCAAAGGTATGGAACTATTTAGGTAAACCTTTCAGCTCTTCTTACCTCTGAGGTGCTCTTGCAAGGGATGCTAAATTCTGTCACAGCGAGAGATTTCTAAGATCCTGACATATTGACCTGATGTTGACCCAAAGGTCCTCACTTCAAACTGGCAAACCACAGCAAGTTATACCGGTGTATTATTCCCTCAACGTTGTATCAGCTTGACTGGCTTGATATATATGCAAACACAATGTCCAATAATTAAGCAAGGGGAAATGTTTTGCAATACAATACATTGATTTTATTGTTCTTTTTGGCCAACACATGCTTTGCAAATGATCGCTTCTTCAGGACCACACATGTTCATAAGACAATCACATTAAACTACTGTATTGTACACTCCACTTATCATGGTAACCGGTGGTCATATTGCAATATTAATTTAGCTTTAGTCTTGTGAAGAGTAACAGGCATAGTGCCTCCTCCATCACTGAAACATTATTTTCTGCATGTTTAGATCAAAACTGTTTTTTGTGTTCCTTTATCAATGCCTACCACTCACTACACCCAAGCTATCCTGGGGAAGCCCATATCGAAAACATTCCCCTGAAACTAGACCCGGAAGACCGGGGAACAACCACCACTCTGCCTTTCTTTTAAATATGAGACAAGGAGCTTTCATAATAATTCAAATCCAATTTAGGCCTTGTCCCTGAATCCATGTGTTTCTATTGAATCAATACATTGCTCATTCTCAAAGTCAAGACATTTACCCAAATACACATTTTGGACCATTTTTGTAGACAGATTTGTTTCACTGTATAACATCCTAGTGATCTCTGTAAAACTGAAAAGAGCATGTAAATCATCTCAGGTTAGCAAGAGTTTATATGAACTCATTTATTTGAGTAGGATCTTACAGTGATTAGAAATAACTAATAGTGTAATTAGTGTGAGTAAAAAGCTGGATCTAAGAAGAAGTGCCATCGGCAGAACATTTTTTTAAATCTACTGTATTTGTCATAGATGGACCATTCTTGCATAACGTGTAACTTGTCACTGGTACAGGGCTTGAAGAAGTCTGGAGCAGTAAAGGTGAGGTAAGAAGAAGGTGAGAAAACATACATTCAGACTGTGACATTTTTACAGCAATAGTTTGTCACATTAAAACTAGCTGCTTGAGCTCTTAGTTCCCGGATGAATAATCCTCTCATCAATGAATCTATTTCTCATTAGTCTGAAGTTCATATTCATATCGGTAGATCATATGTTACAAGCTCCCTGGAGTACGAGAAACTCATTATACCACTGGTGGATACACTGCACAGCACAAATATGAGAAATGAATTGAAAATGTCTAAAAGAATTATTTAAATGGATTTAGAGGATGCAAGCATCATTTAGAAGCAATTTTTCATATAAATATTTCTTTTCATTGGTAATTTATGCATGTTTTCAGGATGCAAGCTAAGTCAATGTGACCACTTGCAGAAATCCAACCCATTATGAGATTGCATCATCAGCATTTTCTAATACATATACAGGATTTACACGCTAAACTATATGTTACTGTTCTGCATTTCACGCTTGTGAGGCATCTCTTTTATAAAGCTAGCTTTCAAAGTGATATAAAAAGAGTAAACTTCTTTGCGTGCCTCATGGACTTCAGTTTTAGGGTTCTGCCTCCTCTGTGATCACTCTCTAATGCTGTGTCCCTGCTTTTGGAAGGCATGAACTCTCATCTCTTGAAGAAAACATCATCAGATTTGCCAAGCTAAGACTAACGTTCACCGTGTGATTGTATAGGGGGAAGGGACGGGCCTTGGAAAGAGGGGGATGACATGGTTAGTGGGGCATTGGACAAACCAACTTTACCCCAAAGGAAGAACAAAATCACCTGGTTCCTCCTCCTATGTCCCCGAGAGGTTTTAATTGCAACCCAGCTAAGTAGACTATTCACGCCTGAGCTGGACTTTGCAAGGGTTAGCAGCAGGAAACTTATTCTTTGCAAGGGTTTCCAACTCAATGTGTGATAGTGGCTCTTCACAGGTGAACTTATGATAAGTGAAGAAACCGTGTAACACTGTGGCACCCTGTGAGTTGGCAAGCCTACATCATTCATAGTCTGTCTAAAAGGCCTTGCGACGACCTCCAGAGACTTGTACTTTTTGAGCTTTTCAAATTGTAGTGTTATCAGCATTTGCATGGGACATTTATACTGTCTGAACAGCCTCTTAGCTGTTTCTGCTGTCTGAAGAGTACTTTTCCACCCACACAATTCTGGAGTTTCTTGTTGACTATAGTCATTGTGCCAAATTTATCAAAGAGTTGTGTTGCCCTTGCGCTATGCAGCGGAGCACAAGAGTGATGCAACTCTTAAGTCAGAGTTATCAAGCCATGCACAGCCACCTTGAGTGGCCCTGAGTGGTTTGATAAATCTAGAATAATGCCACGCAGCGCAAATCGCAGCATTGCCTCACTCTGCCCCAGGGAGGCATTTATGGGTGGAGTGTGGATGTTCCCACGCATCCACCTACGCATTTTTGGGCATTCCTAGATTTACTATTACTGGTAGTCCTGGGAGTGCGTCAAACTGCTACACATCCCCAGTGGAGGTGTAACGAGAAGAAACATCTTTATTTCTCCTCGTTTTTTCCTCTTTCTAGAGGCAAATGTCTCTGGGACTTGTTTTTGTGCAGGGGGGTGTCCCTTCCTGCGCAAAATCAATCCTGCTTACAATGCAAGCAACCTTGCACCATGGTGCAAGGGGGTCTGCGGTAGCGTTAGGCAGCACATTGTCCACCAGCACTTGGAAAATGACAGGAATGCGACGTATCAGCTTAAATACTGCACATTCCTGCCCTTTCAATATCATGCAACGCAGCAAGGTGGCTTGCTGCACTGCATGATTATTTGATAAATATGCCCCATTGTGTCAAGATATCACTGCACTGTAATTTTTCCAGGAGGTGTTAGATAATGATATCCACTCAGGTGTCTTAGTTGGAGACTTTGTTAAGTGTTTGCCAATGTAAGGCCTAGAACCTTGCCGACTGACATATTTCAATGTTCAAGAGACGCCCAACGCAGGAGTTTGAAATTGTGTACATTTTTGTGACATTCCCTAAATTCCATCTTAATGCACATAATTTATGTGAAATTACCATTTTAATGTGAAATGGGGTTTGGTGTTATCTCGTATTACCGTTTTCACATGAGAGCTCACTTCACATGAAAAAGGCATGCAAGATACTGGCAGGAGTTTGGTTTGAGTAGGAAATGCCCCAGTACAAGGCATTTCCTGCATAAACCAGTAACTTGCTGGAGAAAGTTAAGTGAAATAATGAGAATTTTCAACAAATGTTTGTGCATTTCCTTTTAAGAGAAATGTGGGAATATTTTCGAACTTCTCCACCGTTTAACTTTTGAATGCCTCCAACAGTCAGGTATATAGATTTGGTAATCGTGCAGTTTTTCTTGCCAATTAGCATCAGCTCTGTGACCCAAACTCTGCCCCCACAGTAACCATAAACAGTGGAAGATCCTTGATTGTCCACAGTCAGTTTTCCTTTCAAATATAGTGTAGTGGCTGCATCATATAACACCTCATCAAGGGTAGCAAGCGCTATATAAATGCAAAACATTTTCTTTCTTCTATCCCTCCACTATCCTTCTCAATCCAAATAACTGACTAACATATCCACCGCTCAAATTACTTTCATTTTTTCACTATACTAATTCACCACTAATCCTTTATGGGTTCCGGAGTAGCGTGCTACTTGCCAAAAAAGCGCTTTGACGCCTCGTCAGTGGTAGTAAGCGCTACATAAATGCAATTACAATACAATACAATACAATATCATGTGTAAGACAATATATTCAGCAAAGAACTACCATTGAAAGGCACGTTTTCAAGCTTATTTTTTAAGCCATTTTACCTGTGTTTGACTCCATGCATCAAATTCTTCATCAAGCATTTTGAAAAGGTGTGGACTGCTTACTGAGATCATGTGACTCCAGGTCATTACGGATGCTGTCTACATCCCTGAGCTTTTTACATACTGATCATTGGTTTCAGGTTTGTTAGTGTAATTATTTCAATGGTGTGTGTGTAAGTAATAAGCAATATATATTATAAATGTAACGCTAGACCTAAAATGCACTAGCAAGGCTACCTCTTATTGTACAAAGTTAAAACCACGTCTCTAACACCTTAAACAAAACATTTCAGGGCATATTTAGAAGCCCCTATCGCCAATGGAGCGTCATTTTAATGAAGTTCTGGAGGCGTAGCGCCAGTTTCCATATTTACAAGGTGGCGCTAAGCCACTTAGTGTGGCTTAAAGCCACCATGTAAATATGCCCCTTCGCGCCACAGTCCTCTGCGGAAAAGGTGCGTGCAATGGGTGTTGCTGTGGGCGTTACACCGCAACACCCATTACTTTTTGATGCTGCCCAAGATTTACAAGGCTGAGCCAGTGCCATGGAATACCAGGCGTTAGAATGGCGATACGAGGAGAAATGATTAATTTCTCCTCATTTTTTGCTCTTTCCATGTGTGATGCATTCTGCAGCGCACATAGAAAGAACAAACCGCCATTATTGATTGTTTATGTGAAGGAAGGTGTCCCTTCCTGCACATAAACAATCGCCCCTGCAGCGCAGGCATCCTTGCAACATGGCAGCAGGGTGCCTGTGCTGGCGCTAGACAGCTTATTTTAGTGCAATCGCTAGGGGAAACACAGGAGAACGCCGTATTCTTGTGGATACGCGCATCCTTGCGTTTTCAAAATGTTGGAGCGTGGCGCTCAGAGGCATAACGAAAGTTTAAGGGCCCCCCCCTGCAATGTACACGGAGGGGCCCCCGCTCCGGATTTAATACGGAGCGCTCAAGCCTAAGTACTGTGCTGAGGGGGCCGCCTGCAGCTCAGGGCCCCCCCGCACCGCGGGGGATGCGAGTGCCTGTGTTACGCCCCTGGTGGCGCTCCCAAATTGGGCGCAGCTCCGCGCTCTGACATTTTTTTGTAAATATGTCCCTTCCTTTGCTAATTAACAACGTGATGTAGTATCCCAATAAAAGCTTTGCACAACTCTGATTATGATGCGTTATTTACCTGAATTCCGGACCCGAATTTAATACAACCAGCACTAACAAAGGAACAAGGTGTGTAATCAAATGATGAACGTAAATGGAAAAATGGGAGCGTTAATTAACACTAAGGGGCAGATTTACAACTTCTGGCGCATCCCTGCAAATCAGCAGGGATGCGCCAGAATAGTTGCGACACGCAATTCTCTCCTTGCGCCACCACGGATGCGCCGCATTTACAATGCGGCGCCCCGTGGCGCAAGGAAAGGCCGATGCGTGTCGCATCCTGTGGCGCAAGGGCGGCGCATTGCTGGAGTCGTGTCGCAAGCGCGACGCAACTCCAGCAATGCTCGTGGGCTGCCCATACCTAACGTGGTGCGCCACTCCTTACGCCTGCTTGAAGCAGGCGTAAGGATTCGTCGCAGCGCAGTCGGAAAAGTGACTCAGTGAAATCTTGTAGATTTCACTGCGTCACTTTTACGAGGCTTTCCTTCGACGGAACGCCCACCCTGCGGAGGAACGCCCACATGAAACCTGACGCAGGTTTCATGTGGCGCAGGGCTTTACAACGTGACGCATCTCCCTAGATGCGTCACGTTGTAAATAATGCGCAACGTGGCGCATGGTTTACGTCGCCGCTGCGTCACAAAAGTGACGCAACGGCGGCGCAAAAGTGGCGCAAGGGGCTTGTAAATCTGCCCCTAAGTTGCAGAGCATTTGTTAAGCGCTGTAAGAACATGTTCACGATTCGCGCGTCCCCTACAGCTCTGTCTTTTGGTAATTAGATTTCCCCGGGAAAAAGCACAGATTTTAAGCATCAACAATAATTGCTTCTGAGGGGGAATAGAAGTGACACACTCTTCTCGCTTCCAAACGTCCTTTAGTTAATCACTATGCTGGCGCATGAATTAGCATGTCCTTCCGCCAGCCTTTCTTATCATTATCACCAGGTGTCCCTGAAGGAAACATTGACTCAATTTAACACATTACTGGAAGGGATCAAGGAACAAACACTCGCTGGACAGACAGGCAACCATGTCACGTGTAACTAAATAAATGGAACTATTTTTCTTCCATAGGAACATACTTTGGACTCGGACCGAGATTTATCTAAAATCGAGCATAACTCAGCTACGTCAAAATTTGCAGCAGTCAGTTCCAGGAAGGGCAACAATTTTTGCAAAGTCATGCCCGCAAACAGTCACGCGCTAATGATGTCATTAGCTGCGCTCATGCTTAAGTCATCTCAGTCATGCTAAGCATTGCCTCACACCCCTAGGTAAGCCAGCAGTGTCTTGCATGAAACTGTTTTGTGTACTTTGGAGTTTATTTACAAGCCTCTTTCGCCACCGTTGCATCACTTTTTCCCATGTTAAAAGTGACGAAGGAGCGGCGCAAGGGGCTTGTAAATAAGCCCCTTTGACTTTAGGATTTCAAGCATAGGTTGCACTACGTTAGTATATCTTGCTTCTCATAAAATCCTAGCACTGTTTCTGCTGTTCCTCCACTACGCTAGATCCTCTTCGTATACATCATCAGGGGGTTGGTGTACTCCATGATGTCAAGTGATACTTGACAGTCACGTTTAGCGACATTTCGGTCCAAAAATCCTTTTGCGCACTTCAGTTGATCTGTGTTGCCATTTATGCAATGAACTGCTACTTACCATCATATGAGAGCCTGCAAAATAGGTTAGTAAGTGGGCCTGGATTCTTTATTTAAGGTCAGCCAGAATATGAGGTCTTTGGTACATTTTTGTTATCACAATAGAGAAAGAAAGGGATACTATTTATGTTTTCCTAAAGATGTATATTGTACATTAGTAGGACAAGAATGCCCCCCTGATGGTATACATTCGTGTTCCCCTGCCCTGAGTGCCCAACTGCTTGCATCTGGTGTTCTGATATTTGTTCTGGCCATGGCTTAACACTAATCTAGTGGGTGCACAGAGTTTAAGGCCTATTGTACGACATGAGTAGGTACTGGACTTGTCCTGTGATCTGGAGGGTCCCCCAAACACACTCTCATTGACAGACAGTGGACTACTGTCCCTGTCACGTGCTCAGCGCATGGAAAAGTGGCAGAACCATACCATGTTTTGTGAATCCATGGTTGTGACCAGACCTTTTTGTGACTGAATGGATGGTTATTGGCCCACTCATGTAAAATTCTGCTTCTAATCACCTACTGAGTCCTTAGAGCTAATAACCAGAGTGTGAGTTATACTTGTTGATGTGTGTAGTCTAAATAGTTCACGCATAATATGTGTGAGTGAACCAGAGTAATGCAGACTTGTGGGATCCATTTTAGATAACCCAGCCTTGCATTTGCACCAGATGGAATCTAGGTAGTTTTCCTGTGACAATGGAAGTGAATTGCTGACATTCTTAAAGCTGGTGGAGGGCTAGATACTGAAATAAGGGGACACAGGGCTCTTTTAGAAATTTGATTAGGCCTTTTGCTAACAAGGAGCTATTGATTAGTCCTCCAGAATACTGCCATTTGGTGCATGGAAGGGAAAGAGGTGTGACTGCAGCTCTGTTGTGCTGAGGTGGAAACCTTAAGGTGAGGCCTGTTCCTTTGTCTTTCCCTGATTGTTAGAAACAGGCTGTCTACGTAGTAGTAGACAGGGCAATCCCTAGACAGTGAATCATGACCCCCATAGCAATAGGCCCCTTCACATTATGTTTTCTTCATGGTTCCTCTTAGTAAGGCTCCTTCCCAGTTTATTTACTTAGCACATAATACTCTTCAGGTCTTCCTACCTTCGGTGAGTCGACAGTGTGGCTCATCGCCTGGAAGGTTGCCTGTCTAGTTCTTTCGTTTCTTTTGCGTCCATATTGAAAGCAAAGCCCGAGATCCCGAAAGACTTCAGGTGCTTGCAAGAAGTAGCGGCCATCTCTGGAAGTGGTAGTCAAATACCGCGTACCACTTCCAGGTCCTCACTTGGCTACATTGCCATCCGAGGTGAAGAGAGAGGTCTGCATCCCGCTCCCTCCCATATTCTTGCTTGGATTTATTATTTACCTGCCCGAACCCTGTCCAAACCCTTGCGCTTCTCAGGGCCTGCAGTACTTTGCCCATTTTCCCCTCTTCTTCCCTTCCTCCCTGAATTGGGTCCTGTCTTGTCCTGGTTCTCCTTCAAGACCGCTTTGAAATGGGATCCCCCCCACATTTGCTTTTCTATCTGGATCCTTGTGCCTACAACATATTGAACAAGACAGTCATACCCTCAAGACATCGGAAGAGATCTCCAATGCCCTTCATGTCAGTGCATTGTACCTTGCCGATTAAAGGCTGCTTTGGAGTTCAAGACTTACCTATTTTTCTTTCTACTACCAGTTACCCAAGACTTTCTTCATGAGCAAAAACAACATTGTGGTCATTTTGTCATAAAGACATTATATTTATTTTTCTTTTCTTTTTGGAGGAAGATGTTGTAAGGGGTATTGTGACATGGACATTTACTCTGAGTCATTGAGTGAGAGGACTACTTTATTTAGTTTGATTTTTTGTCCAGAAGGATCCCTGATTTACACCCTCAGAAGAAGGTCTTCTAGAATATTCTTCTGACCTGCTCCCTCTGATACTGGCGTTTATGGCGAGTGCTGTACAGTAGTATATGGTGGGTGAGTGCAGCAAGGGCTAAAAGGGGCAATAACCAGTACAGAATAACAAACATATACTTTATGACTATCTTAGCCCCTTGTGAGCACCATAGAGAGGCTCTCCCACAGAAACAACCCTATTATACATTGCAGAGGGTGCGATTGCTGTGAGAAGAGGTCTACCGGGGACTTCTCTCTCTCTTCATCCTTCTTTTACCCCGGAAAGTGAGCTAAAAATACTCGCTGGTTTTGTCGAGTGCTGGGGGTTGACAGACAGAAGATTGAGTGGAATATCTTTGCTCCTGCAGAACTCGGTAATCCAGATGAGTGGCCCATGACACTGATTACTCCTCCAGTTGTAGGATGATAATCAGGTGCAGAAACCTCACACCTCTTTGTGTCCCTGTTGTGGGTGCTCCAGGTTGGAGACTACCCTGCCGTGAGAAGCATCACCGTACACATGTGCTGTGTCTGGAAAACAGAATGGAAAGACCACTTGAAAGGAGAACCACCCCATATCTGCTCTACATTTGAAGAGAGAGGATAGAGAGCTCCTGTGTGATTTTGGTGAATAAAAGGGTGACCTTCTTGTTTTTCCATTTCCAAGTCCACTATGGCCATGGGAGGGGGTGCTACACAGGGTATTCAGATCACTGCTGTGGGAACTGGCTTTTGTGTCTGCATGACAGCTAGTTTTCCATAGGTGAGGGAACCTCATCTGAGTCTGGATCTCTTGTTGCAGGAGCTGTATGCCCGCCCTGAAGAGCTGTGAAGCTTGACTGACTCTAGAGAGAGAGGAAAGGATCCTGTCAACCCATTGGGAGTAATATTCGACGTGCACCTGGTGTTTGTGTGACAACCAAAGAGAGGGACTAAGGAGTATGAGCTAAAAACCATTGTGTGACCTGTTCCGTAATCTCTCCATGCTGGCTTGCAACAGGAACCAAGTTCAATGTGACTGCAGTTGCTAAGGCCCAGCGGGTCTGCGATTGTGTGTCGAACTCAGCCAGTGTGGGGCAGCAACTGATAGTGGAAGAGTTGGCATGTGTTTGGGTGTGCCTTCTTGAGTTGATCAGCCGGTGTGTGGCAACTGCTGCCGAACATCACCATTGGCCTGTGAAAGGCCCCAACTACCCAGTATTGTGAGCAGCCTGTTTGTGGCTGCAACTGCCCTGTTTTTTTTAATGGACTGGTCATTTGTGCAACTACCCAGCATTGTAATCTGCTGGTGTGAGACCACAAATATCTGGAGTGATCAGCTGATGTAGATGTTGCAACTGCCCATTATATCCGACCCATTCAGGGCTACATCTGCTTAAGTAATGACCAGCAAGGAGAAGCTGTACCTTCAAGTGTCAGTTGATTGGTTCAAGCCCCATCAAAGACTACTGCATCCACTTTGTGTGTCCATTGCCAAGATAGAAGAGACCCTCTGCATTGGTCCAATTGTGGCTGCATTAATCCAAGACTGCCCCTTCCGCTCTGCTGGCTGCACTAACAAATGTGTGCCCAGCGGATAAATTGGGAACAAAAAGGAATGTTTAGCTTTCGTGTAACATCTCCTGTTGCTAGGGTGCAAGTGCTCTTGAGAGCCAGGTGTCTGAACTGATACATCGGGACTGATCTGCTGCAGAAGGTTAGATGTGTTGACGAGGCAAGATGGCCGCTGACTGACCGCGAGGAAGGCAGCTCCGCTCTGCACTCCTCTGTGAGACCCCTGTGAAATCGGTGGCGGGCTCAAACGGATATGCTTGAGTGGACAGAGCAGGCTATTGAAGAGTGCTGGACGAAGGATCGCTCTTTTTGTGCTGGTTTGTGGTCGGCGTGGCACTTTCGGACTTTGACAGCGTGGCAGATATTCGAAAATATCCGGCGTTTGTTTTCTCGACTGAAACGCAGGATGGCTCCAAAGGCGAGTAAAATTACGAAAGACGCAGCAGCCACAAGGGAGGCTTTGAAGGAGACTAAGGGGAGCCTGAAGGATGGCATCTCAGAAACGGCGCCTAGTGTGGGTCAGATCCGACGTGGGGGCATCCCAAAAAAGAACGAGGATACTTTGAAGGTAAAAGATGCTGGGGTCGCCGGCGGTACAAGACGACGTGTGGCCGGCGCGGCTGGTGCTGGAGATGGTGTGCAACGGCAACCTTCAGTTTTGGAGGCATTTGGGTTGGTGACGGCCTCGGCTCCGGCGCCTGTGTTAGCGATGGCTTCAAAGGCTGCTCCGATGGCAGCTTTGATGACAGCTGATGACCCCCCCGGCTCTCCGGACGCAATTTCCACACATATGGAACTCAAAGAGAGTCTCTCTTTATCAGGTAATCCCGTTCTCCCTTTGGAAAATATTAAGCCTACCGAAACTGCTGAGTCCATCCAGGTGGATTCTGGGACAGGTAGTTCTCTTCCTTTCCTGCAAGCAATGCAAATCATAAGTCCTGGCCAGGAACAGAGCAAAGTCAGCCAGATGGATACAATGAGAGTAGGCGAGCTCTCGCTGGATACTTTGGCAAATGAAATTGATGAGGTTGAGGCTGCAGTATCCCGGATCTCTATGGGTGATAAGGAAGATAAAATGATGGATGGCAGTAACGAGGAAGGAGGAGAAGTTCCTCTTGATGACGCACTTTGTCAAACTCATGTACTTCCAGCCACACAGGCCAGTGAGCACTGTTATACTAGTGACACTCCTGGCGGTCAGATTAATCACATGGCAATAATCCCTTGGCAGAGTGTCCCCGTGTTTTCCCCAGAAGGAGGGGGGGAAAAATTCTTTTCACTGAACGACGACTCAGACACATCAGAAGTCAGTGAGTTAGAATCTTCTCAGGAAACGGCCTCTGGGGAGTCTTCTGCTACACAGAAAAAGCGGTATAGTCGTTCTTTAAATGCAAGGCGACGGACTAAAACTAAAATGAGGTCTACAGATTCTGCCACCCGGAAGCTGGAATGGGACTATTCCGCTTCTGTCCTGACAGCGGGTACTAGCAGTGGGCTTGATGCAGGAAACACGGGCCATTCTGGCGCTGCAGAATTAATTGAATCTGGTAGTGTATCTGCCTTCACTCCCGCTACGACATTGGATTTATTGTATTCTACCTTAAAACAAATGCAGGGGGAGGCACGGCAGGAGAGTAAAAGATCATTATTAGTTAATAAAAAGCTGCAAGGGGCTATTCGGAAGATGAACAAGGTGTGTATCGACATTGCGGAGCGGGTTACCCATGTTGAAGAACGAACTGCGGCTGTAGAGGCGGAGGTTGATAAACTACAATCATTTAAGATCACTCAAGAGAAGCAATCCTTGGATGTCTGCTGGAAGCTCGAGGACTTTGAGAATCGGCAGCGTCGCAATAATGTACGATTGTTGGGTTTGGAAGAAAATATAGAGGGAGAGAACATTATGGCCTTCGTTGTCACACTGTTGAAGGGCGCCTTCCCGGAACTCCCTCAATGGAACTGGGAGGTGGAAATTCAGCGGGCTCACCGCTTTCCAATGTTTAGGAAAGCTCATGCTAAAAGTCAAGGGGAGCGCCCAAGAGCCATACTAATCTACGTGGGCAATTATCTGTTAAGGCAGGCTATAATAGACAAGGCAAGACCAGACTCAAAACGCACATTCGAGGGGCATACCTTCTTCGCTCGGCCGGATTTTTGTCATACAACGGTCGAGCGGAGATGGAGACTTCGACAAATGATTGCCCCGTTTCAAGGAGCAGGCTGTGAAGCCTTTCTTTTATTTCCCTCTAGGCTTAAGGTTTTGTATCAAGGAAAGGTTAGAATGTTTTTTCCGAGGTGAAGGCTCAGGAATTTCTCACTGAGATAACAGAGAGGCGGGTGCAAACCGTACCAGCTAATAGGGGATCTGGGAGGGGGAATAATCTCTGATTAATGGGGTGTCGTTTGGGGAGTGTCTGGGGAGCGCTCTGGATTTTCTTTGTCTAAATATGGTGTTTTTGTAGGAATTTTGGGATTAGGGGCTTATCTCTGCTGGATTTATCATTGTGTGGTTCACTTAAGTTACTTATCAGGTGTTTTTATAGGGGTCTCCGGGGGGTCGGCACTGTCTGAGTTGGAAGCTCAGCTGCCATACCTAGGTCATGCCTGACCTAGCTGCCTGTAAGGGGTGCAGGGGGGTGGGGGTTGGGAGGGTGGGGGTGGGTTTTTCTTGGAGGTTGGTTTTGGATCAGCACAATGGGTGGCTGCACGTTTAGTAAGGTTTACAGAAAAACTGAGTAGGTTGAAGCAAGCTTTTTTGATGTGGTTTAATGACGATGGGCTAAAGAGAGTGACGGATATTAAAGTAAACATAATGAGCTTTATGGCGAATGGTATGGGGAGGCTTATTTTTAAGGAAAGTGTGAATTTGAAGGTATGAATTTACGAATTGTGACAGTAAATATCTGTGGATTGAATGATCAACATAAGAGGCATAAGGTGGCTATCTGGCTCAAAACTTTACGGGTAGATTTTATTTGTGTTCAAGAAACGCATATAGAAAGTTGCAGAGCTTTAATATTAGAACAACTAGGATATAAACTCTTGGTAAATACAACACAAGGCTCGCGCACAAGAGGGGTGGCAATCCTCACCCGGAGGACTGATGTTACAGTTCTAAGAAAGTCTGGAGATCAATGGGGGCGATGGGTACTTCTAGAATGTATTATAGATAGCAATAGATTTACATTGTGTTCTCTTTATGGATCTACTAGGGACGATCCGGAAATTTTTGAATTTCTAGATTCAAACTTAGCTCTATGGCCCTCCCCTATGATTATCTGTGGGGATTTTAATATTAATGGTTTAGGGGTTCAGTGGGGCACTTTAGGAAGTAATTACTTGGGTAGGAAAAAAAGGACTGGTAATGCGCTAGATAATCTAATAAGGAATAATGGTTTAACTGATATGTGGGCACATCTTAAACCTACTGAATTTGGCAGTACATTTTTTCTGCACCACATAAGATTATCTCTCGTTTAGACTACTTTCTGGCTTCTCATCATCTCCTTCCCAATTCTAGTATAGAATTGCTCCCTCGGATATTATCTGACCATAATCCAATAATTCTTACAGTTAGCTTTAAAGGGGAGGGAAGCAACCTCGGTGCTGGACTTTCGAACGGAGGCTGTTATATGATCCAGAATATGTCCTATATATGAAAGGCTGGATTAAAGAATTTTGGGAGTACAACCGAGGGAGTGCAAATATAGGAATCGTATGGGATGCTTTTAAAGCGGGGGTTAGAGGGGAGACGACTAGCTATAGTTTTTATCGACAGAAAAAGGAACGACAACGAGAGGAGGAGGCTAAAATTAATTTGATAAACCTGGAAGAGGTATTGGCTGCTACTCTTAGCCAGGGCAGGTCGGCTGATGAGATTATACTTCGGCTTGCTATTAAAAAGATTGAGGCGGGTGAACATATTGCTGCAAAGGCTGCTGAAATTTATCTAGCAAAAAAAGAACATTGCCATGAATATAATGAGAGGGTGGGGCATACATTGGCAGTAAGAGCTAGACAGAAAACCGTGGCTGGCCAGATAACGGAAATCTATGACAAGAATAAAAGGGTAATAACAGACCCCTCTGGGATCCGAGAGACCTTTAGGCTTTTTTATCATCATTTATATACTGAAGATTCATTAGAGACGCCATTGGAAACCCGAAAATACCTAGATAGAATTGCTGTAAATAAAGTTAACCTAGCTGATAGGGAGAATTTGGAACGTGCCTTCTCTCAAGAAGAGATAACGAGAGCCTTATTAGATTTACCTTCGGGTAAGGCAGTCGGACCAGATCAGATCCCACTGGAGTTTTATAAAATATTTTTAGATATTATCGGATTGGATCTGTGTGAGGTAATTCTGCAGGCTCAAAGGGGAGGCCCCGCACCCGAATCTTGGGCTGGTGTGGATGTTGTGTTTTTTTTTAAAAAAGATAAACCACCGAGGGAGCCCGGCTCTTATCGCCCCATAACATTATTGAACAGCGATGTAAAAAAAAATTCGAAAGCTATCGCCACAAGACTAAATAAAATTATAAAGAAAAGTATTCATCCGTGTCAACATGGGTTTATAATAGGTCGGGGGACCACTCAGCATGTACGGCGAGTGATAACACTCTTTGATGCAATGGAGGCCTCAGGGGACCCTATGGCTGCCTTGCTGCTTGATGCTGAAAAGGCATTTGATAGGGTCTCCTGGGGGTTTTTATGGGAATCATTGAGATGGTTTGGGTTAGGGGAGGGCTTTATTAAAACCATTCAGGTACTCTATTTAACACCTACGGCTCGCTTAAGGCTGAATGGTGTATATACACAATCTTTTGCTATACAACGGGGGACCCGGCAGGGGTGTCCAGCTTCTCCCCTGCTGTTCGCCATATATTTGGACCCTTTAATTCGGTTATTACTGGTCAGCAATGGAATATCTCCAATTATTTGTCAGGGTATAGAATCTAAAGTATTAGCTTACGCTGACGATGTTGCTGTTCTTACAGCAGATCCCTCCTCGGCAATAATTACGGTAGAGCATATTGCGCAAGAGTTTGGTAGATATTCTGGATATGCACTGAATAGCACCAAGACCCAGATTATACTGAATCAGTTTGTTAATTTTGAGGACCCTCGTGTTACAAAGGCAGGTGTATATCTGGGAATCTCAATTATGTCTGATTTAGACAGCCTAGTCGCCATGAATATTGGACCAATACTTAGGAAGGCGAAAGGGGATTTTCAGCGATTAAATAACCTTCATCTGTCACTGGTTGGGAGGCGTAATGTGGTGAAAATGATGTTTCTGCCAAAATTCTTTATCTGTTTAGGGCAATTCCGCTGGAATTCTCTAAACATTGGTTTATAGCGTTGGAAAATTTAGTTAATTGTTTTATTTGGGCACAGGGTAAAACTAGGAGGGCTCTTCGCTATATGTGTTTACCACGAGAGAGAGGTGGCTTTGCAGTTCCGGATTTTCGTTCTTATTATTGGGCTGCGGCTCTTCAATATATGGGTATATTGTTTGGTGCACCTTCTCGGGATAATGATAAGGAAATTGAAATTCCGGATGTTTTTAAATTGTTATTGGGGGATCAGGCCGAAAATTGCTTTTTTAAATTTACAGAGCATAGCTACTATAAAAGGACTAAATTTAAGACCCTTGCTGCTGCATCTAATATTTGGTGGGCTTTAAAAAGAATGATTGGTATGGGAAGATTCAATTATTATACCCTGCTTTATAAAAATCCTATGCTTCCAGATATTTTTTCAGATGGGGTAATGGACTTTTGGGCAACGAAGGGAGTTCGGATCGCCGGGATTTAATAACGCAAGTAGGGGTTCGTCAGTTTGGGGATATTCAGCGGGAGTATGGGTTGGAAAGGGGGAGTTTTTTCAAATACTTACAGTTGCGAAGTTTTTTGGTACAAAAAGGGGGCTTAGCGGATTTAGTAGAAACAGAGTTTTAGATACTATTCGGGGTAGCACTAAGGGTACTATTAGGTTATTGTATACTGAGCTGATTGAATTAAAGCAAGATGATTTAGATAAGCATGAGAACAAATGGGTGGAACGAGTGGGTGCTACACAGGAGGGGCTGGTTGAATCTCTGGGTCTAGCCCAGACTGTCTTGTGCTCTGCTGGGCTCCAAGCACAACATTATAAAACTGTTTTCGCATTATATTATACCCCAGCAAGGATAAAACAGTGGGGTGGGCTCTCAGGGATTCATTGTGCACGGTGTGGGGCGGCGGCAGCAGATCTTGTGCATATGTTTGCAACCTGTCCATGTCTTCAGTGTTTGTTAGATTCTATTATGCGATTTTTAGATATGTCACTGGGGTTAAAAATTATGATAACACCTGCTCTGGTATTGCTGGGAGTTAATAGAAGTGAACGGAATGACACAGCCAAAAAATTTCTCTTTGTGGCTATGGCTGTATTACGGATGAGCATTGCTTCAGCCTGGCTTGATCCTCTTCCCCCTTCCTTTCATCAATGGCTATCACGATTACTTTCACTATACACAATGGAAAGGGCCATTTATGAGAGGAAGGGTAAAAAGCAAAAATGCTGGGGCAGAGTATATGGGCATTATTGGCAAGATGGAAGGATAAATAGGAATTTTAAGGGCAATAATCTAGGCTAATTTATTTATGTGTATGGGATGGTGTAATCCTAAGGATCGTAAATTAATGTTTGAGTCATGAATTTAGATTATTGCTTGTCAACCTTTTTGGTTTCTTATGCTTGCTGCTTGTTCTTATGGCTTTTTTCTGTTTTTTTTTTTTTTATATTATTTTGTTTTTCTGACTGCTTAAAATGTCTTGACTGAGATCCTCGCTTTATTTTTATTGTTTACTTACTCTCTTTACTTTTTCTGCACGTATTGTCAATTTATTGTGAAATTGGTGCTGATCCATGGGTGAAAATTTCGTTCAAAATATCCAATAAAAATATTTAAAAAAAGAAGGTTAGATGTGAACTGTGAACTTAGCGCACCTGTTTGGGAGTGATGGAGCAGGGTAAATGAAAAAATTTTAACCTCCTAATATTTACGTAAATTAATCAATACACAAGTTCGTCTTAAGTCAATAACCAACAATGTATGTTACATGTGAAGGGTTAAAGGTAACACGCTATTTATGTGCAAACTAATTTACTTATAATTGTTGATGTGGATAACATAAGTCTAATATTTGCGTACTAATAGAATAATAGAATGCATGATTCGTGCTTTGAAAATAAATTGTGTAAGTGGCAAAGTAAAGCGGTGGTAAGTAAGGGATGGCTTTATATGTCGCTTTTGCTAGGTAATACCTAATTAGGGTACGTAGAATGACGGGAGGGAAATGAAAGGGTTTATATTCTTTATTCTTAACTATATTTTATTTATCTTTATAATAGTGCGCTTAGGCCTGTTGAGCACCGATATAAAATGGCCGCCATGAGCTAGAATACGCAGGCGCGAGTGGAGTTATGAAAAGAGAGAAAGGCTGTGAACAAGGGGGATCATGTGATCGTTCCAAAAGCCTAGGATGGAAGTATGGTCAAGGCTATGATGACCTTATAGAGTAAACGCGTGCCAAGGAAGATCAGCAAGAAGCGTGAGAAGTCGCAGTGAATAAATGAACAAAACAAAGAACTGTTGAACCTAAAAGAATCACAAAAATGAATGAGAAATGTCATGAATCCGTGAGAAATGACCAAAGCATGAACTTTCCACAAAGAACTGGTTGGAACAAAGAAATTGATAAAAAGATGTATACGGACCCAAATGGACCAATTAGAGAGAATCTCGCCATAAAGATGTAACATTTTTATTTAGTAAGCTAGAATTCGGGTATAAGAAGACCTACTCTGGGAGGGGAGGGGTTAGCTGCTTTTAGCCACTTTTGAGGTTGCTGCTGCTGATGGCTGACGAGCTGATGCTGCTGCTGCTATTTTATATTTTTGATTGAGCATGAGATGCTGCTTTTGGAGAACCTTTTTACTCTTAATAGATTTTTCCATTTAGAACTATTAGACTTTTATTCTTAAAATACTGAAGGGGAAAGGAACGAGAAGGCCTGTTTTCCAGGAGAGATAGATAGATCTTTTGGGAGTTCTTGCTGTGACGAACTTTATTTTCCATCTAATAGGTATGCATTGCAATTTCAATTTATTCTTATAATGATGATAAATGTAATAATCTGAATAATAAATCTGAAACTTATTCATGCTTCTAAACTTTATATAAACTTTATTATATTTAAAACACTGACTCAGTGGTTCTTTAGCTCAATGATAAATGTAAAATGTTAAATGGTTTATTGTGATTGAGCTGGTCTTAATCACCATCAACTGATTCCTACTAGTTGGTCCATCTTCCAATGAGCGGAATACCTTAAAAGCAATGAGAAATATTATGTCGTTTTAAAAGAGGTATCCCGTCTCCTTCCAGCGAATCGTTCTACTGTTTTTCTCCTAGGTAAGGACGGATGAAATCCAGGGAATATATGAGAGAGTGAATGTATATGCGGTGTTATGGGCCCCACCGTCATATGGATATAGTCTGTGTTTAAGAGGGATAGTTGTACCTGGATGACCAAAGCATATAGGAGAAGAATTTTTATTGTTAGCGCTGGATCAGATTTCTTGGTAGCAGAGTTATGGTTACTATAGATTAGTTTGGTGATAATTGATTATTGAATATTTCATGTCTAACACTTTATGTTGAGTCGCGTTATGTTATATGTAAGTCGAAGTTTTAACGCTTCCGGGAAGTAGGAAGTGGAACACGTGTGGCAAGAGAAGTCACATGGAATAGTGCATTGTCTGAGTTCATATTGGTGATAACACAGGTTGTGTTTTGATAGGGACATTTTCCGTATAAAAGATGTGTGAGTGAAATAGCAACCGGTTTTCTTGTGAAACTCTGGCCTTAATTCTCAGGAGCAGTGTAGTCTCCACATGTGTTTTATCCCCAGAGAAACGGGTTTACCCCTTGCTTGAAAGAAGGGTAAGGTAGAGGGAAGTGCTACACTTATCGAACAAAACTGTATTCTTGCAAGCTAGAATAAAACTGTCACTTTTGTTTAGAGAAATCAGACAATGGAAATGTGTTTTTAATGTTGTAACTAACAGAGAACTATTGAAAAAGAAATTGCCGATAAATTTTGTAAAGGAGGGGTCAGGAGCAGAACTGACGTAGAGAAAAGCCGCGCTGGGATTGGACAGTGCGCTAGTCATACAGAGTCAGGAGCAGAACTGACGTAGAGAAAAGCCGCGCAGGGATTGGACAGTGCGCTAGTCATACAGAGTCAGGAGCAGAACAGATGTAGAAAAAAGCCGCGCTGGGATTGGATAGTGCGCTGTTATACAGAAACCGCTCTGATTGGAGCGTTGGTGTGAGTCGCACTAGGATTGGTTGGAATAACGCATAGAGAACAGTGTTGAATTGCGGACTTTTGAGGAGAGAAAGCGATTGTGAATCATGTCTTATTATGAGTATGGTAGAGAGAAAACGTCGTGGATGTTGAAAGTTAAGAACTTCTTAAAGAAAGACAAAAAGGTAGTGACTAGAGAGGGACAAGTAATTCCTCCGCCGAAATCACCAGCTTCGCATATGATGCTAAAGTATGGATATCATACATGTATATGGTTAGAAAATTGGACAAAATATACTAAGAATGATGGAGCATTGGCTTTTCCTGAGAATGGTTCATTTAGTGTAGCTGTACTTCGGAATTTGAGGGAGAAGATGGCGATGTTAGAACCTAAACCTAGACCGACACAGTTCAAAGCTTTAAGTGAATGGGAAGATGAGATGTATGAACGAGAGAGATTCAGAGGATTAAAGAATCATGAGTTTGTGCATGGAAGGTTATGGGGAGTAAATCATGAGGACAGAATAAAGCGTTGGAGATATGCTAATGTGACAGGAGGTTTGTTTCCAGCTTTTACAGTTGAGGAAGAAGCAAAGAGAAAGTGTACAGAGAAAAAGAAACATGTGGTTACTGAAAAGTATGGGTATGGTGGTAGTGAGACGGAAGATGAATTGCTGGAAGATATTTTAAACAGAAACCCATCTCCATACCAACAGAATTCTGCGGTGGTGACACCTAATGCACCGCCAATGGAAACTGGGAGGAATAAAAATCCCGAACGAGGATATGAGATAAATAGGTCACAAGATCAATTGAAAACTCCACAAAATGAGAAGATAGAAAGTGACAATACAACAGAATTAGCGAAAACAACAAGAGAATTAACTGAAAAGATAAGAGAATTAACAATGAATATGGAAGCTGTAATGTACCAGTAACTATAGGTCCAGTAATACCAGTTTTTGAGAATCAGAAAATTGGTGAACATTCTTTAGTGATTCCTATGAATTCACATTTGCAAAGAAGGAGAGAAGGGATGGAACTTGACAATGAAGGTGCAAGCAATTTGGTTAGTACCTATAGACCTAGCCCACCTACTAATTTGACGATAAATGAGAATGAGTTCAGGAGAATACCTATGGTAACTGAGTCTGCATCAGAGACACCAGAAAGAAGTAGAAATTGGATAGAATTAAATAGTACGCCTGTAGGTCCAACTCCAGATGAATTGAATGAATGGATGAAAACTCTAAAAACGAAAGAGACAGAAGCAAAACCATTAGATGTAATTAGGTTAAAAATAGACATGGAAGAATTGATATTAGGGACGATTGGCACAGAAAAACTGAAAAGTTATCAGGATGACGAGGTTATGTTCTTATGTAAGAGGAGAGCTAGAAATTTACATGACAAATTTGAAGAGACAGCGAATGAACTAGGAGTAGAATTTGTAAAACTGAGAACGTTGCAGAAACCATATAGAGTAGATTTTTGCGAGAAAGATATAGAAAATTTGAACACATCAGGACGATTGACCCAAATAAAAGAATTAATTGTTTTACTGAGGAAATGGGGTGATGTGGATAGATGGAGAAGTAGATGGACTAAAAAGAATGAGAAAATAACAGATAAAGCGTCTTTGGCTTTTGCGGTGACAGACAAGGAACCAATTGTAAGGAGTACCCGATGAGAGAAACTCCAGGAGGTAGTTATGTGCATGTTCCATGGTCTAGACAGGATATACTGTCATTTACAAATGACTTCCCAAAGTTGAGAGAGAAGCCAGTAGAATGGTACAGACAAGTGGAGAGATTTGTTAAAGTTTCAAAGGTGTTGTGGATAGACTTGGATGGATTGTTTGATATAGTAGTACCAGCTGATTTGTGGACAGAATGTAAGATTACTATTGATTGGCCAACTGTAGAATATCCGAGAGATGCTAAAACAGGAGCGCCAGGACCAGAAGTGATGAGGAAATATGATCAAGTAATTACCTTTTTGAAAAATAAGATTCCACCTAAAGAAACGGATTGGGTAAAAATAGACAGAACCACACAGGAAAGTAAAGAATCAGTGCATGCATACTATGAGAGGCTACTGTTAGTTTTTAAACAGTATAGTGGTTATGAGACACTAAATGAGAAGGATATGAGTCATTTTGTTTATAGATTCGTGTATGGGTTGAAACCGGAGATAAGTGAAATGATTAAACAGCATATGATTTGTTGGCAGAATAGCACAGTTGACGAAGTTTTGAGATATGCTAAGTATTACAGTGATGATATTGAGAGTAGACAGCGTAAATTGAAAGAGAAAGCCATGTGGGCACAGGTGAAAGTTGCAGAGAAGCAAGAAGCTCAATTGAGTAATACAGCTAATGAAGCAGGACAGGCTAGATTTAGACCAAATATAGGCAAAGGAAAAGGACAAATGAGCATAGATGAGGCAAAGAAAAAGTGGCCATGCCACAACTGCGGAAAGCTAGGGCATTGGAGAAACAAGTGTAAATTTCCTCCAAAACTTAATACGGAAAATCAATCATTAAATCCACAGGTGCAGAGTGAGGTAGTTACCCAGCAAAGTCAGGTGCCACAACCACCACTTCCCAAGAGTGTTAATCAACAGAAATACAGTGCAGAAACAGGATTCTACGGAGGAGAGCAGGTAACACAACTGCCACGCGCAGCTGCCATTTCTCAATACTGGTTACGACAGGATGGTGATGAGTCGGATGAAAGTTTATGACGGTGCCTAGGAGAGGAGGAAGAGTGCGTGCTTGGCGCAACTCTAGAGGTAGATCAAGCAGGTCCATTTGTGGATGGAGAAGTGAATGGTGCAAATGTAACATTCCTTGTGGACACTGGAGCTATCCGTTCTACTGTCAGGTCAGTGGAAATTCCAAACCTTCCTCTCTCAGGTGAACATATCCAAGTAGTTGGAGTATCGAATCAGCAAATTAAGGCACCTCTTACTAAATTAGTGGAGGTAAAGATTGGTCCATTTAGTGAAATGCACCGATTTGTGGTATGTGATTGCAGTCCTGTGAACCTATTAGGACGCGATCTACTTTGCAAAATGAACTGCACCATCTATTGTACTCCAGATGGAATTGCATTTCAGACCCCAGATGAAGATGTATTGTATAAACTGACAATGGTAAATTTAGAACCAGAAGTGAATGATTTGTTTCCTGTATTTGATGCAGAGAAAATCCCAATTGAACTAAAAGAGACAGTGAAACAGGAAGTGTGGGACTTTACGGGAGAAAATATAGGGTTAATGAAAGGAGTAGACCCTGTTAAAATCTCTGTAAAAGAGGGAACGAGTTACCCAAATACGCCCCAGTATAAATTGACACCAGAAATAATTGAAGGAATAACACCAGTAATAAATAAAATGATAGAACAAGGGATTCTAAAAGAAATAATGAGCAGTCCATGTAATTCGCCGATAATGGGACCGAAAAAGCCGAACGGAACATATAGAATTGTACAGGATTTGAGGAAGGTAAACAAAATTGTTGTGCCTTGTTGCCCAATAGTACCGAACCCTGCTGTGATTCTATACCAGATTCCACGTGAAGCAGAATGGTACACAGTGATTGATTTATGCCATGCATTTTTCTCTATTCCATTGCATCCAGATAGCCAGCCATTATTTGCGTTCAGGTTCGGAGAGCGTATTTTGGCATGGTGCCGAATTCCTCAGGGGTACACAGAAAGCCCCTCGATCTTTAATCAGATTTTAAAGAAATCCTTGGAAGATTTGAGAATGCCAGAAAAGTCAGTAATGGTTCAGTATATTGATGACCTACTAGTGGCATCAAAAACGAAGGAAGCATGTGTCAATGATACAATTGCTTTGCTGAATCATTTAGCAAAAAGAGGACATAAAGTGTCCCCATCAAAATTGCAGTTTTGTCAACAAGAGGTACAATATTTAGGGCATAAAATTGAAAAAGGAGTGCGAAAGGTAACGACCGAGAGAATAAAAATAATTCAAGGAATGAGAGCTCCAATGACACAAAGAGAGGTAAGAATTTTTCTGGGAATGGTTGGATATTGTCGACAATGGATAAGTGGATTTTCATTAATTGCAAAACCGTTACAGAAATTGACAAAATAGGATGTTAAAGATCCTTTTGAAATGAATGATGAGGAAATGAAAGCATTCAGAGAACTGAAAAAGAAATTGTGTGAAGCTCCGGCATTGGGAATGCCTGACTATGAAAAAGACTTTGAGTTGTATTGCAGTGAAAGAGATGGGTGTGCGTTTTCAGTCTTGGTGCAGAGACACGGAAACATGAGAAGACCAATTGCATATTTTTCAGCTGTTTTAGACCCTGTAGCGAAAGCGTTGCCTGGATGTTTGAAAGCAGTTGCTGCTACTTGTGTGAGTCTGGAACAGAGTGAAGGCATAGTGATGGGATATCCACTGAGAGTATATGTCCCACATTCTGTGGAAATTCTCTTGACAAGAACGAAAACCCAATACATGACACATAGTCGGCTGACTAGGTATGAAAAAGTAATTTTGAGTGCAGATAATGTAACCATTGACAGATGTATGAATGTAAATCCTTCGACATCATTGCCATCCTCTTAAAGGAATCAGATTATATTCTGTTCGTGGATGGCTCATGTTTGAGAACAGATGATGGAGTTCTAAGTGCAGCGTATGCAGTTTGCACAGTAGCCGCTGTAATGGAAGCATCTTGTCTGAAAGGGATACGTTCTGCCCAAGTAGCAGAATTGATTGCTCTAATTCAAGCATGCAAGTTGGGAAAGAATGTACGAATCACAGTCGTCACGGATAGCCAATATGGTTTTGGGGTCGTGCATGACTTCGGTCAGATTTGGTCACAGAGAGGTTTCTTGACGTCTGCAGGAACGCCGATTAGAAATGGAGATTTTGTGAAAAAGTTGCTTGAGGCGATACAGCTGCCTAAACAGATTGCAGTGGTAAAGTGCAATGCACATAAAAATGGGGAAGACTACATAACTGTCGGCAATAAGTTTGCTGATGAAATTGCACAGTATTGTGCAAAGAATGTAGTCTCTTTGAACAGAAATCGGGAAAGAGAGCATATTTCATGTCCTTTGCTTTTTACTAACACTGTTGAGACATGGGATGAGGTGAGACAATTACAGGAAGCAGCAGATGATGAGGAAAAAGATACCTGGATAAAAGCAGGATGTAGAAAACATGAGGAAAATGATGTCTGGGTTTACAGGGATGAAAGACCAGGTATGCCTGATAGCATGATTTCTGACATGGCACGGATGTACCATGGACAAGCTCATATTGGAAGAGATTCAATGATCAGACTATTTAGACAAACATGGTATAATCCAAAATTCAGAGTCATAGCTGAGAGTCTTTGTCAAAGATGTCTTATTTGTCAGCAGTTAAATCCAGGAAGAAAGACCGTAGTGAGTCTAGGAACAATAGGACGAGAAGGAGGTCCGTTCACGAGAATGCAAATGGATTTTATAGAAATGCCCCCGAGCAATAGACTAAGGTATGTCCTTGTAGTCGTCTGTTTGTTTTCCCGTTGGGTGGAAGCATACCCGACCAGAAGGAATGATGGAATCACGGTAGCAAAACTTATGCTGCGAGAGTTCATTCCAAGGTATGGTTTTCCAGTAACGATTGAAACAGGTAGAGGAACACATTTTCAAAACGAATTGATTCAACTGATTTGTGAAGCACTTAGTATTAAACAGAAACTGCATTGTGCATACAGACCAGAGGCTTCTGGAATAGTAGAGCAAGTGAATGGAACAATTAAGAACAGGCTAGGTAAAATGTGTCAAGCCACAGGACTCAAATGGCCACATGCCTTGCCATTAGTCTTAATGACAATCAGAAGTATACCGGAAAGAAAAACGGGACTTAGTCCCCACGAGATAATTATGGGACGAGCAATGAGACAAGCACATGTACCTGTCAACAAACTACTGACTATAACTGATGATCTCGTGTTGGATTATTGCAAAGGATTGGCTGATTTGGTACGTTCTGTGTTTCATCAGGTTGGACCGGATGCGACCACTCTTGAAAGAAAACCAGCCCATGACTTGAATCCAGGAGATTGGGTCCGCATAAAAGTCCATAGAAGAAGAAACTGTTTGGTTCCTCGCTGGGACAAACCACGACAGGTGATCCTGGTGACAACAACTGCAGTCAAATGTGCAGGAGTGAAGCACTGGGTACATGCCAGTCACACCATCAGAGTTCCAGAACCTGAAGATCGACATGTGAGTCGACATCTGGAAATATCAGACTCCAGTTCAGCATCTGACGCAGAAGAAGAGACGAACAGGGCTCCAGAACCTGAAGATCGACCTGTAAGTCGACATCTGGAAGACCCAACCACAAGTGCAACGACAGAAGGAGTGGAAGAAATAGCTGAAGTTCCAGAATCTGAAGATCGACATGTGAGTCGACATCTGGAAATATCAGACACCAGTTCAGAATGTGATACAGATCATTCGGATTGTGAGGAAAATCTGAAAGGAAATTGGAAATTGGATAGCATAAGAGAAGAAACTGAGCAAAAAGTCAGTAACAGTGAGCAACCAAGTACAAGTTGTGGTAAAAATCCTTCGGAGACAATATTAATAGACGAAGAAGGGAGAGTTTCAAACAGAAAGATAGAAAAATCGGAAGATCCCCGAGGAGCAATAGGGACAGATCGACGAACAAAAGAACAGGGAAATTTAGAAGCAGATAGAGAGATTGACACAAATTCGGAAGAACCTCGAGGAGGGACAGAAGTAGGTGATCGAAGGAAAACAAAAGAGAAACCACAAATAGATGAAAGAAGTGAAATTATAAAATTCAAGATAAGAGACAATAAAGAAGGAACTGAAACAGAGTCAGAAGAAAGTGGAGAAGAAAGAAATCAGAAACTAGAGTCAAGAAAGAGAACTTGGAAAACAGAAAGAGAGGAAAAGAAAGTGAACCAAAAAGGCCAAGAAAAGGAGACAATTGGCCCAACGAAGTTAGAAAATTGAGATACAGGATCATAAGGCTAGATGGAAAAAGTGAAGAACAAGTAAATGAAATAACAAGTCAGAAAGAGCAAGAAAAACAAGGTGGAAAACACTTGCAGAAGACGAAAAGAGTAAAGAAAGTAAATCTGGAGTATAAATCGCCTGAATGGCTGTACATTGCCTTGACTGACATCAAAGAAGAAGAGAACACTCACGAAAACCCAGAACAAAGCTGTAACCTAAAGGGTGAAGGTGAAGTGCAACAAACTTGAAGTAATTTGAACGAGTTTCTACCGGAGTCGACAAAATACTGGATTTGACAAAGAAAGAATTCTGAAAAGAATTAAAAGAAAGTACCAAACAAAGACAAAATTAGAGTGCAGAGTGGCTAAGAAGTCATTTCTGAGGTGTGGTGACACATTTTTCCTGTACATAATATAATTAGGTTATAGAACAAAATGGAAGATACTAAAGATACAAAATGTAGATGTGAGTTCTTAAGCAGGTGGTGTAAAATGTGCTTCTTCTGTACAGGATTATTAATGACAGTATGGGTGATTTTAGCAATCACTATTCCAATTAGCTTAGCTGTAGAAGAAAGGTCTAATCACACAGAGAAAGAAAAAGGAGCTAACATTCAAGAAACAGCTATATTAAAAGGTAGTGCAGAATTACATAAAGACAAATCAATAACAGATTTTTCAAAGAATGTTTTTACAAAATTATTATATGAGTATGTAGAAACAATGGATGTAAGAGATTGTTATGTTTGTATGCAATTGCCTGCGTCTGTTGCAGAGGGTGACCTATCATCACCTTCCTTTGACGTATGGAATAACATGTAGTGTTTTAGCAAATCTATTTTATAAGACAGGAAAATTAGAATATGATTACACTAATATAGATAAGATTTTTGCAAAGATTCCTGTAGTTTCTGAACTAAACAAAGTGAAAGAGGGAAAAACATTTGGTGAATTTTTCATAGAAGATAAGATTTTAACATTAGATGATATAGTTAAAAACAACCTTACCTGTGAGTTAAAGAAGGAAGAAAAGGTATTTTTAGAAATGGTTGAGGATAGAAGAGCGAAATTTCAAAGAAAAGTGATAGAAGAGACGAAAACACCTCTTTGGGCGTTTGAGGAAGAGAATCATGACAAAAGAAAGACAAATGCAGCTATGACTCTGGATTGGCCCCAACAGGGAAGGTTGTGCATTAGAAGAAATAGAACAAGATATGACAATTATTTCGTGGGTTCCAGTGATTGCCATGACAATTATCAAATTTTAGGCGGATGGGGATTCAAAGGGGGAAAAGATCCAATATTTCCTGGGATCTATTATATTTGCGGTAACAGAGCTTATTATAGGTTGCCGGACCATTGGTATGGATCATGTTATTTAGGCCTGGTCTTTCCAAAGATTTTTCATGTGAATAGAACAGAAAAAGGAACACACGAAATGATAAAGACATTTACACGTAGAAAAAGGGAAAGTTTTTCAGAAATAGTAGGTGATATTTTTGGAGCATTGATACCAGCAGTGGGAATATCTTTGAATGCATTTAAAATTCGGAAATTATCCACAGTAGTAGACCGTTTATCTACAGATACTGCTGGAGGGTTCTTGATGGTAAATACCGAGATGGTTGCCATGAGAGCTATGGTAGTGCAAAATCGACTTGCCCTTGACATTCTTTTGGCAAAAGAGGGTGGAGTCTGTGGAATGCTGAAAGTCCAACATTGTTGCACTTACATTCCAGATAAAAGTGAAAATATGCAAAAGTATATAAAGAATATTACAAATTTGCACAAAGAACTTGTTCCACTGGAGGTTGAAAGTGCGTTTGGAAAACTTGGTAAAGATTTTTCTTCAGTAATAAATTGGTTTAGTAGAATGAGTGGATTAATAATAGGGAAAGTCATGATAGTAGCAACTTTGATAATAATAATAGTTTTAGTACTAAAGTTAATAATTATATGTATAAAGAGAAGAAGAAGACAGAATAAAATAGAAAAAGAAAACAAGATAAACAAAGAGAGAGAGAGAGAGAGAGAGAAATGGGTGAAATAGAGCTAGAAGAGATAAAAGAGAACATGTATAAAAAGACCAAGAGACAAGTTGAAAGGGATACAGTTGTGTAAACTAACAAAAACAAACGGACAAAGAAATATGCTGTCGAATAAGAATTGTGTAACTTGGGTTTTGTGGTGATATTAAAAATCACCAAAGGGGGAGTTGATGGAGCAGGGTAAATGAAAAAATGTTAACCTCCTAATATTTACGTAAATTAATCAATACACAAGTTCGTCTTAAGTCAATAACCAACAATGTATGTTACATGTGAAAAGTTAAAGGTAACACGCTAGTTATGTGCAAACTAATTTACTTATAATTGTTGACGTGGATAACATAAGTCTAATATTTGCGTACTAATAGAATAATAGAATGCATGATTCGTGCTTTGAAAATAAATTGTGTAAGTGGCAAAGTAAAGCGGTGGTAAGTAAGGGATGGCTTTATATGTCGCTTTTGCTAGGTAATACCTAATTAGGGTACGTAGAATGACGGGAGGGAAACGAAAGGGTTTATATTCTTTATTCTTAACTATATTTTGTTTACCTTTATAATAGTGCGCTTAGGCCTGTTGAGCAGCGATATAAAATGGCCGCCATGAGCTAGAATACGCAGGCGCGAGTGGAGTTATGAAAAGAGAGAAAGGCCGTGAACAAGGGGGATCATGTGATCGTTCCAAAAGCCTAGGATGGAAGTATGGTCAAGGCTATGATGACCTTTTAGAGTAAACGTGTGCCAAGGAAGATCAGCAAGAAGCGTGAGAAGTCGCAGTGAATAAATGAACAAAACAAAGAACTGTTGAACCTAAAAGTATTGGAAAATGATACAATTTGAACCACAAAAATGAATGAGAAATGTCATGAATCCGTGAGAAATGACCAAAGCATGAACTTTCCACAAAGAACTGGTTGGAACAAAGAAATTGATAAAAAGATGTATACGGACTCAAATGGACCAATTAGAGAGAATCTCGCCATAAAGATGTAACATTTTTATTTAGTAAGCTAGAATTGGGGTATAAGAAGACCTACTCTGGGAGGGGAGGGGTTAGCTGCTTTTAGCCACTTTTGGGGTTGCTGCTGCTGATGGCTGACGAGCTGATGCTGCTGCTGCTATTTTATATTTTTGATTGAGCATGAGATGCTGCTTTTGGAGAACTTTTTTACTCTTAATAGATTTTTCCATTTAGAACTATTAGACTTTTATTCTTAAAATACTGAAGGGGAAAGGAACGAGAAGGACTGTTTTCCAGGACAGATAGATAGATCTTTTGGGAGTTCTTGCTGTGACGAACTTTATTTTCCATCTAATAGGTATGCATTGCAATTTCAATTTCTTCTTATAATGATGATAAATGTAATAATCTGAATAATAAATCTGAAACTTATTCATGCTTCTAAACTTTATATAAACTTTATTATCTTTAAAACACTGACTCAGTGGTTCTTTAGCTCAATGATAAATGTGAAATGTTAAAAGGTTTATTGTGATTGAGCTGGTCTTAATCACCATCAACTGATTCCTACTAGTTGGTCCATCGACCAATGAGCGGAATACCTTAAAAGCAATGAGAAATATTATGTCGTTTTAAAAGAGGTATCCCGTCTCCTTCCAGCGAATTGTTCTACTGTTTTTCTCCTAGATAAGGACTAATGAAATCCAGGGAATATATGAGAGAGTGAATGTATATGCGGTGTTATGGCCCCCACCGTCATATGGATATAGTCTGTGTTTAAGAGGGATAGTTGTACCTGGATGACCAAAGCATATAGGAGAAGAATGTTTATTGTTAGTGCTGGATCAGGAGTGATACAAAATGGCACCAAGCCTTGCTCATGGTACTACCTATTAACCAAAGATGTGGGGGCACTGAGATCTGAGGGAGAAAGCCTGGATCAAGGGGAAGGTAGGGAAATAGCAGCAAAAGGTGCAGCACAGTCTGGATAGTGCACAGACACACTAAAATGCATTCTGTTACTATAGTGTGGTATTTAGTTATAGTGTTCTAAAGTAATTTTCTTTCTTAATAGGGCAACCACTGAACTGGACATTCAGCTATTGTGTTGTTTTGGGACTGTTAAGTTCTAAGCTCTAGCACCCTCTCATTACCTCTCTGTAACTGCTCACTCAGTTTTCAGAGTGGTAGGAGGAAGGTCCTTGGGGCACCAGAGACAAACAACCTCAACACCCACAGTAAGGCCCAGTAGCCCCTGCATACCTAATGGCACCTCAAAAGAGGCTGGATATGTATCTTAGCTTTGTTTTTATATTATGTGCCTGATTTCCAAATAAATTCAATCAGTAGTTGTGTATTACTTCTGATTTAGGCCCCCATTAGCAGAATATTGGAGCAATACTATGTCAGTAATCTTTGCGTCGGAGTACCAATGCTGCAGGGATCAGAATTTCCAGAATGAGAGATCACCAAACCTTTATGGGTTTTGGATTCATAAATGAAGAACAGAGTAGGGAATCTGTGCTTCTCCATTTATTCCCACAGGTGTCGCCCCATATTGGACCTATACCGGCTTATTTTCCATTCACCACTGTTGCAATTGGGTTCCGCCCATTCAGTAGGCCCGTTTTTTGCTTTTTGATCACCCGGTTTTGATTTTTTACTGTGGGTGAGTCTCACTACTGGTGTCTCACCCACGGTAATCACATGGCAAACAGCCTGCGCATGTTTACCGCAAGTGTACGCCTTTTAAAATAAGGCCACTGCGATGCAGCAAGTGTAAGGGGCACTTGGCTGGTTACACGAGAACACGTGTGTACACACGTGTGCAGGCTGAGCGTGGGAGACTACTGTCGTGCGGAGCCCGGTAACTGCGCACAGGTAGCCTGGCACAATGGGAACTCTGTAGGATTAGATTTTTACCTGGGATAGACCTTATAATGTTAGTGTACACTAATCAGGAAAGTCAGTGTGATTAACTGTTTTGTCTATAGTGACACTTTATTATACACACATAGAGAGAACAGAACTGCCTTAGAGTGCAGTTTTGCTTACCTTTGCCCTACAGAGACCATTGACGTCTTGAATTGTGATGTAACCTGTGCGGGAAAATCAATTCTGTACTTTCCAAAATTATAATTGTGCATTTTATGGGTCATCCAGAGTTGTCATATTTCTCTGGCTCAGTTCAGGATCAGAGCCTCGGCCTTTTGTCACCCTGCTGTACCTAGTTAATTACAGTTCTCTCCAGCAGCAGGAACAAAGGCCTCCCCACACAAAGGGAGCAAGTAACAGTGCTTCACCCAGCTCCTGAGTAGGAAAGGGGTGGGGCAGAATGATCTGCATCAATCACTCAGCTGTCACACTGTACCAGGGATGGGCCTGCCTAAACCCACTGAAGAAAGGAGAGAGCCCAGACAACCTGAGACAACACAGGAGGGGGGCTCTCTTTGAACTTTTGATGTACAAGGCCAGGGCAATGATGTCAGCGTGGAGTGGAGCTGAGCCCCTAAAGCTGATGTGACCAGTGACTCCTGGATTATGGAATATTGGGACAGAATTGGAGAGGTGACATGGCATCCTAGTATTGGCCAGGGGTGCCTGGCTTCTGGAGCCTTCCTCTCCTCTTTAAATCTCTTGCACAAGAGGGAGACTCACTTTCCTGTGGATTTTTCTGCACTTCACTGCTGGATCCTGGGTCCGTCATGGAGAACTGGAAGGAGGAACCCCTGATCCCAACTCAGGAGTAAGGACGCTAACCAGTTGACCCCAGGACCAGTGGATCTCCTCTTGAGCCACTGAGGCTGGCCCCCTTACACTCCCTGTGGACCAGTTGGGGGAAAGCCCTGGACTTTTCTGTGCCCAGAAATCAAGATCAGGATGATAGCTGGTGCAGGGAGTCAGGAGAACCAGCTCCTTGAGGATTGCAATGTTGTGGAGGTAAGAAGGGTTGCCCTTGATGGGTAGAGCTTGCCACCAGGAGTAAAATGAGCCCAGGATCGTCCAAATTGACCCAACGGGGTCTGAGTAATGCCATTTTAAACTTTGATGACCTTTGACCTTACTTGCCTCGGAGCGGGTGGAGCTCCGCTGCCGTTTGGGAAATTACCCCTGGGTCCATCAGGGCCCGGGGTTTGGCGCAAGTTAGACATATAAATATCTTGCAGGGAGGGGGCGTGATAGGGGCCCTTCCCCCTTTTCATCTCTTCAACCGAAGGCCCAATCCCTCAGGCGTGTTTTGCCTCTAAGGATCCCTGGGCCCCTGATATCACCAGAAAAGCAAAGAAATGTGAGGGAGCACTATCGCTCTCCCCGACAATGGCAGGAAGAAGCCCAGGATCCCATCAATGGGCCCCAAAGGCAGAAGAAAATGGGGAATTGCCACTGTGCTGTCCCGCGTGGGTGGCCCCCCCCTCATTCCGTTCCCATAACTGAGGGGAGGTGGAGGCCAGCCACAAGCAATGTGCCTGCCCGCAGGAGCGAGCAGGACAGAAGAGAGCTACTGGCTCCTGCGGCAGCACACTGGAGTGCTGCCCGCACGGTGAGCCGGTGGGGACAACAAGTTGTGGCATCCCTGGGCTGTCACCCAATGTGGGACCATGCTTGGTACCCGAGTGGGACCGGGAACCCTGAGGCAAAATGGCATGCTGCGTGGCCACACATGGAAAAAAAGAAGGAGAAGAGAAAATCAAGAAGTGGCTCCCCCCAGCGCTGCGGGAGAACCTCTAATACAATATTCACTACTCATGAAGGAGCACCCTGTAATGCCCTGTGGGGCCTGACTGTTTTGCCCTAGCTTTGTCATTTCTCCCCTTGTGGTGGCCCCAGGATGGCGGGGTCACCACCAACAATGAGAGGAAGTGTGAGCTTCTCCCAGGACAGATTTGAGGATTGCTCACCTTAAGTTGGGTGGGACTCGAAAACATTCACCTCCCCTGAGTAGGCCTTGGACTGCTCTGCCTTGCTACCCTGAGAGTCAAGCACTACAAGGGTGTGCTTGTTTTCCAGTAAGGGAATTGTGGACCTTTTACTTGTGCAGGCCACACAACTAATAACCCAATTTACTACAACCACGTTTCCAGAAAAAATCTTCTACTATTTAAGCGCATAACTTTTAACTCCAGTGTTAGTGGAAACTCCTGTTTAGTCCACTTTGGAATCACAAGGTTAGAAATGATTGTTTCTGTTCACATCAGAATTACGATGGAAGACGTATGAGAGTCCCAGAGCTACTTCTGAATTTCTTGAAGTGAGACAAGCTTGAAAAAAGAAATTAAACCAGGTCCCATTTCTCTTCAATGACATTCTCGACATCATGCCCCTTTCCATTTAATCAACACAATGCTTAGAGGTTTATCAGTTAGCATTCAAGTAATGCCATTCACGTGCCATGGTCTTATTTTTAAATCTTCTTTTAGCACATAAGTGTAGTGATCAAGGTTGCCTGTCAAGGGATGTGCAAAAAGGCTTAGTTTTTTTTCTTGAGAATTTTTGTGAATTCCTAGAATACTTTTCGTAAACTTATGCTTTTGTAGTAAAATGTAATTTGCTGGTGTCTTGTGTTCCTTGTTTTACCCAAGTCTGTGTGATACCAGCAGGAGACTGGTTTGAACACAAAAATGTCTTGTGCAAAAAAAGTTATGTAACATTGCATAATGCAAAAATTCAAGAACATTTTGCTGGTGTAATTAATATTTCACCCGGCCCTACTATTTACAATTAAGCGTGCTAAGAAAGGTTATACAACTACTGCAAACAAACTACAAGGTAAAGCTGATAATCACTCCATTCACCGTCTAACAGATCTATTAAGCATTTTTTTTCAAGGGGGAGGGCATGCTCAGGTAGTAATTGACATGGCCTAGGTCTGAGGACCCAAAGTGAATTATAGGGCCCTGCTCCACCTCAGAACATTAACTACCAGGGAGGTTCCCCATATATTATTGCTATTCTAAATTGTTGACATTTTAGATGTAATTCAAAATATAGTTTAATATTTTTTTATGGTTTTATATAAGAAAAATTATATATTCAAAATAGCAGCTGCATTGTGTTCGTGATAAGGCTCCACGAGGTTTTACCAACATCAATAAGGACTCCTGAGAAGTAATCCATCGATCTATCTTTATGACAATTTATGGAGGGCGAAACATACCGCCAGAGAGGCCAGCTGGTGTTATAGTAGGACTAATGGAAGGCGCCTATGTGACCAACCTTATGAGGAGCACAGAAAATGCTCCTTACTCTGATCTGCTGCTTTGAAATCGAAGTGAAACTGGCAGACTTTTCCCCATTTTTCTCCTTTTCATAATGTAATTGCAGTGAAAATAGTGTGAATTTATTTTGTGTGCTGCTCCTGCTTCTGAAATCCGAAAGACTTATACTAGCTCGTGGGAATAACAGAGTTTTATACCTGCAGGGTCGGAGTGGGACAGCAAATAGGCCTGGGAACCAAATTAAAAGTTGCTGCCATTAGCGAATCAGAGAGTTAAAAAAAAGTGGCTCACATTTGCAAATCAGGGCAGTGTTAAACGTTTAAAGACAAGCTATACATATGTTTTGCAGGGTATGGGAGACAGCATGCACTTGCGCTTGCTGCTGGCAATGTTCATGGTAATTTGAGCGAAATCGACAGTAAAACCATCCCACCAGAACCTAAAACAAACCCACAAACAGCCCAAAAAACAGCCCTTACACTAATCTGTGAGACCAGTCCTTCAGGCATTGCCAGGTTACCCAACAGGCCAGTCCAACTTTGTATACAGATTGTAGGGAGCAGGATTTCGTAAAAACTGGTGCACAGGCATCGAACAGAAGCATGGTATAGACACTTTGGGGCATTTACTAAGAAGTGACAGAGTGCGGCGTTAGCTTTCATGGCTTAACGCCGCACTCCGCCACTTCTGAAACGCAGGGCTGCACCATATTTACAACAATATGGTGGAGCTATGCGTTTCCCCCTGTGCTGGCCCTAAATTAGCAGCCCAGTGCCAACGCAGGCACCCTTGCACCATAGTGCAAGGGTATCTGCATTGAGGGGAAGATTGTTTATGTGCAGGAAGGTCTCCCTTCCTGCACATAAACAATCTTTAAATGGCGTTTGTAACTTCTATGTGTGCTGCTTAATGCAGCACACATAGAAGTTGCAAAACGTCATTTTTTAAAATGATTGTTTATGTGCAGGAAGGGACACCTTCCTGCACATAAACAATCAATGGCGTTTTGCTGTTTCCCTGTGTGCTGCACAATGCAGCACACATGGAAACAGCAAAAACGAGGAGAAATTAAACATTTCTCCTTGTTTCGCCAGGTTAAGACCATGTTTTCCCTTGTCTTAATTTTGGCGCTGCCTCCTATTTACGCCACCCTTGCAAATAGAGGGCAGCGTCAAAATCAATGGGTGTTGCGGTTGAATGCCCACCGCAACACCCATTGCCCTCCCCTTTCATGCTAAGTATAGCGTGAAAGGGTGCCTTATTTACAAGGCGGCGTTAAGCCACCTTGAGTGGCTTAATGCTGCCTTGTAAATAAGGCGAAGCCCTTATCGCCTCCACAACGTCCTGAAAAGTGACGCTGTGGTGGCGATAGGGACTTGTAAATATGCCCCTTATTATTAAGATTATAGCCGAGGTTTACTAATTTTTCATGCAACAAAGCACAGCACAGCAATCATGTTTGCTGGCCTATGTTGAACAATAGGGGGAAACGCATCGCAAAACCATATCTATTGAGAGTGGGCACTCAAGAAAGGCTTCCTTGAATGACGCACAGTCTTGCACTGTGGTTCAGAGGTCAGTGTCATGTGTCTAGCTTAGGGTTTGTACTGGAATCACATGCTTCCAAGACAAAATTCCAACGTCTAGACAAGCATAGCAGGATCTCACGCTTTTGATGTATGCTGCAGCTCACATGCAATGCGCACTTTGGGAGAAATGCACCCATTTCCTCTTGTTTACACATTCGTCATCATATCTTTGCATTGACAAAGGTTAGACTCCTACACGTGCATCCTATATTACAATGCTAAAGGAGAGTAATCAAGCGAAGTGTAATTGGAGACTGAATGTCATCAGGGACTGATAGGCAGGAAGGTGACCTCCAGAGACCTGGGTTTCAGTTTCCTTGATTACAAAGCGAAATGAGCTCAGAGGTAGCCCAACACCACCCCCTCTCATAAAGGCCCTGCTAATGATCCAATCACAGTGGCAATGTTTGCTTTTCAAAGGCCGCAGATTGAGTGTACACAGACATGGGTGACTTTCTAGTCTCAGAGGAAATGGCGGCGTCACGTGGGCGTGACTTTCTCTGGAATCTAAGCCCTTGCTCTTTCGGTGACAATTTATTTTTGCATAAATTAGAATGGGGTCATCAACCACTCAAGTTTAGCTCTTGGAGGCCCTTCTCTTAAAATGTCTTGCGTGTAAATCACTGTGCTGTGAAAAAACAAGTGATAACACCAAACACTAAGAATGAGAGACCCGTGTGGTGCACTTTTTGGACCATCTTGACTCCCACGCTCAAGTGCTAATAATGCTACAGCACGGAATTACCTACGGGTTTAGCACTTTGTGAAAAATATGGGGAATAAGAAATATTGGCCTGATTAATTTCCAGTGATGTTTATTACTCTGAGTGCTAGCATTTGCCGTCACTGTCCTTACCACCCCCGCAAACAGCATCTAAAGTAACAAGCCAACAGTAACAAAAACCCTCATCCTGGTGTCAGGGAGGCAGATTTACAAGAAAGTGACGCATCTGTAGAGATGCGTCACTTTCCCTGCGCCACCCTGAGAAACCCTTGCGCCACCATGGATGCACCGTATTTACAATACGGCGCACCATGGCTCAAGGATTGACGGATGCGTCAGAAATTCTGACGCATCTGTTGGTGCAAAAGTCACATATTGCTGGAGTCGTGTCGCAAGCATGACGCAACTCCAGCAGTACATGGGGAAGCCTATCCTCATTGTGCTGCGTCACTCCTTACGCCTGCTCCAAGCAGGCGTAAGGTTTTGACGCAGTGGCATCCTAGAAGTGGCCCAGTGAAATCTTGTAGATTTCACTGCGTCACTTCTACAAGGCTTTTTTGGGTGGGAACGCCAACCCTGCATACATTATAACTGACGCAGGTATAATGTGACGCAGGGCTTTACAACGTGACGCATCTCCCTAGATGCATCACGTTGTAAATAGGCCGCATTTTTACACCGCCGCTGCATCACAAAAAGTGACGCAACGACGGCGCAAAAATGACGCAAGGGGCTTGTAAATCTGCCCCACGGTGTTTAGAGGAGGAGGCAGACCATAGGATCGACGGAGGGGTAATCGAATAAATAAAACAAGGAATCCGCATAATACAGATTACCAGCAAGTAATCGAGCCATTACCTCCTTTTCTGTATTCCTCATTCCACTCCTTGCTTGCTTCTGGATATAAGAGTACTGGACCTAACTATGACACCAATGAAACAGGATCGGGTACCCAGTCAAAATATTACATTTGTTGCAGAAGAATCACACAGCTACTGGTTACAGACCCCAGACCCAAAAGTACCACTACCAGAAGCAAACACATCCAGATGGAAATGAGACACAATTGTATGTTCGTGATCCCAAGTGACAGGACCACAAAAATACTCTCAGTGGAACTCCACTGGCCTCAGTCTTGAAGCCATTCAGAATCTTAGAGGAGTGACCCTGAACTCTCACTGGGGCACACTCATCCAAGGACAAATAGATTTGAGATGTAGGCAGGAGGACCGATTCACTAAAAGTTCAGTAGAAGATTTCTTACTAGAACTGGCAGCCAGAAAACGAACACACAAGTACTCTAAAGAATGAAGGGGCATATTATCAAGGGCTTTATCGCCGCTTTAGCAGCACTTTTTGCCGCTAAAGCGGCGATATTTTTATCGCCCTATTAGCAAGCTGTCGCTAACAGGCGTTAGCGACAGCTTTTAGCCGTTAGCGGCCGGGATTCACATCGCCTTGCATGTCAGCGATAATTATCGCTAATGACATGCAAGGAAGGCGTTCCCTACTAAAAGCGACTGAAAACAGTCGCTATCACCACTACCCCTTATTAGCAAGGCAGGCGAAGCGATAAAATAATTCGCGCTAAGCGCGTTTATCGCTAGATTTTATCACCTGCTAGTGAGGATGACTTACCTGTTTAAAGTATAGGAGGTGGATTCTAATGCTGAATCCACCTTAGCGATAATGCGAGAATATCGCTGCTTTTCCAGCGATATTCTCACATTTTGCCGCTATCGCTGGAAATTTTATCGCTATGGAGATAAACCTTGTTAATAGGGTGTTATCTCAGCGATATTTTCCAGCGATAGGCGGCGTTAACCAAAGTCGCGCTAAGCGCCGTTAGCGATAAATATCGCTATTCCTTGATAATATGCCCCGAAATTCCTTGGTCCTTTCCAGATGAATGAGCTTAGCTCTACAGACATCCGGGGAATGAAGAAATGCCACCTTTTGCACCTTCCATCTAAACAGATGCATCACTTTGTAAAGCCCTGCCCTACATTATAAATGCGCCAGGTATAATGTATGCAGGGTGGCCGTTCCCATAAAAGTCTCCTAGAAGTGGCGCAGTGAAATCTATCAGATTTCACTGTGCCACTTCTAGGAGGTCACTGCTTCAAAATCTTACACCTGCCTCACAGCAGGCATAAGACTGACACAGGCACATTTAACATGGGACTTGCCCATGTGTAATGACACATTGCTGGAGTTGAGTCACTTTTGCGACACACTCCAGCAATGCGTCATTACTGCGCCTACAGATACGTCAGAAATACTGAAGTATCTGTAACTCCTTGCAACATGGAGTGCCGTACATTAAATACGGCGCATCCATCTTGTGGCAAGGAGGGCGCAGTGAAAACTGTCCTATCGCTGTTTTTACGCAGCAATGAGACAGTTTCCATAGATGAGGCCCTTATGTTTTTGGGGAATGTGGATGTCAAAGCAGAATTCTTCCAAGACCAGTGCTGTCAAGATCTGCCGAGGACAGACTAAGGGAGCAATCTTCTGTAATATTTTATTTTAAATCAATTTCTTTTGAAAACACTGGCTGCAGTTTGATCATCATACTGAAGTAATATATGGAGTTCTTCACCAAGATGCGGAGGAAGTCCATCATTCGCCTTGTCCATCAGTCGAAACATGCAAATTAAAGTCTCAGAAAGAAAGTCCTGCACAACGAACCACAGAGTAGTCGAAGTTGTATTGTTTTCCCAAATAATATGTGTACTTTAATTCGAAAATTAGAAGTATTATGTGAAATGCATTTGCCGGTTGCTTGCATGAATGCTGTATGCAGGGACATGTCTTGTGGTGAGATATCATGCTAGTTAACAGCGGGATATGGTTTAATATGAACATTTAATTCTGATGTACGACAAGCAACTGAACGATTCTCCTGAAAGTGAGAAAATTATACAAAAAATCCTAAAAGGAAGAACAAAAACTTTGCAAAATATACAAATCCTACAAATTATGAATCACACAATATTTTACTCACATAAAGCAATGGTTGCCTGGATTTCAAAGCTGTTTTCTTGGTAGCTTTCCGAGGACAAGGTGTAGATAGGACACACGAATCTGACATAAAAGAATAAAACTTGATTTTGTCAACCTTGCTCATCACTTTCTTCACATACAGATCCTATCCGATCCTCCCAAGCCGGAAGGAACTGGATCGGTCAGCCACCTACAGGTAGTCACAAGCTTCCCCTTCTCCCCAGCATAGTTAGACTGCAAACAACTTCTGTTTTGCCCAGAAAAGTGGTGGGAGCATGATGATTGAAATGAGAAACCCTACAACCTCTACTGATAGACCCGTTCCCCTGAAGAGTTATATTTCCAGGCACTGAACGCAGGATAAAATTTGTTTTTGCAACTATGGTCAAAATACCCATAGAAAGCATCTGTATGCCATATCTCACTCATCATTTGGTACAAAATTATAAAAAGGCAGGTTTACTGGTTGCGTCATAGGGTGTCACCATACACTCAACAATGGAATATGAGAAATTCAGAATTAAGGACTTCCGGATGCCATGACAGAAATGCACATATTTGACTGTCACTCGTAAAAGCCATGCCTGTAGAATTTGACATTTGACTTTCTTGTACTGAACTGTTACATTTCAGTGAAAGTCGTATTGATCTTTGCAGACAGAAGCCCACTGAACCAAGAAAATCAATGGGTCTGCACACTCCCAGGGTGGAGAATTTGATAGCTACCACCACCTCTACAGAATCTCTAATTCAATATCTTGGGAGACCACGGGTGGCATAGCTCTAAAATCAGGTTAAAGCACCTATGGTGTCCTGCATTGGTCCTAGCAGTCCCTCAGGCTCCATCAAACTCTTCTGAAACAGTTTGGAGGATACCTGTACTCCAGGGAAATGCTGGGGCTAACAGGGTGCTTTTTTGCCTCAAAGTGTTGATTCACCAACACCTTTGATGGAGACACTGAAGAAATGTTTTTTGCTAGAAGCTATTTGTTGAGGCCTACTTGGCGGGTGGCTCGATTCAGTATGTTCCCCTTGGAGCACTTGAGCGCCTTCTAACCAGGACCACAAAGTGTCCCAAATGCAGTGTGGCACCACAGCTATCTCTCCTCCACCTGGTATTGGCTCCAAGTGGCAGGGTTGGGTAAAGTGCTTCCTTCCCACTCTCCTCTTACACCTGTAGAGCGAGAAGTTGAGTGCAGTGGCACGCAGTGGACCTGAGAGCCCTCCCCTTCTCTGGTGGCATGTGGGTTGAGCCCAGGTGCTCGACTGGTCAGGAATGATGCAAGGCGCCAGCCCCACGCTACAATGGGGTATTTATAAACAGTGCAACAACACCTCTGATTTTTCAGTCCCTGGGTGATCCAACTAGTACATAGTGTCCACAGGGAGTATGTTTTATGCACAGTCGTCCTTTTCAATCTGCCAGGGTCTCAACAGCTCATGGGCTTCCCCGGGCATGCTTCAACAACTGCTATTTGAGGTTATAAAGGCATAGGCCTCAGGGGACTCAGCAGCAGGGCCAGACTGGCCTTTTATTCCATCAGGCATTTCCCCAGTGTTCTGGTGCCTTGGAGGCCGGTTTTGAAAGCCCCAGACTGCTGCTGGTGCCTCTGTCACACCCCAGCTTCCCGAGATTAATTCCCGGAGGCACAGGGGGATTTGAGAGAGAGAGGAAGAGGGGAGAGAGGTTTAGATAGAGAGTGAACGATCAGAGTGAGCGAAGAGAGAGAGAAGTAGGGAGAATGAATGAATGTGTAGAGACGAATAGGGCGAGGAGAGGAAGGAATAAGGCTAGTGTGAGTATTTTTGCCAGGGCTGCATTTGGTTCCCCAGTCTGGCCCTGCTCACCAGGAATACAGAGGAGGCTGATAATTAGCAGCAGACTGAATGTAGGCTATCTCCTAGGCAGATGGACCATTTTCAGTACGGTTGGTTTTGCTTTGCTCCTGGCAACATACACTAGCCACATGGAGTGCTCTTTTTGATGCTTTCAGATGCTTTTCTTCAGCACTTTCAAAGTCAGTGCTGTTTTTTAGGTCGAGCTTAGACAGCGCAGCTGTCTCTTCGAGACCTGCTGTAATCAGTATGAGTGTATCAAGTCCATCCCCTTTCTTGAAACTGAATTTAATTTGTCTGTGTCAGTGTCCTTTAAAAATCCTTGCTTGCTAGTGGTCAGTGCTGCCTCTTTGTCCCTCCTTTCTCTCTTCTGTTCCTCCCACAGAGCAGGGGCTTAGTACAGTCTCATTCCACTATGGGTCTTTATCTGTTCTTTGGGGGACAATTTTTTCCTTTGTTTCCTGCTCTGCTACTGTTTGTCTGTGTTTAGCTTCAGTGCCCTAGCTGCTTACATTAAAATATAGCATTTTTCCTCCCACTGCCTCTTAACACCACAGTTGTGTTACTGCTGCCTCCCCTGCCCTGCCTCCCACTGAGTTGCTTGTTAATACTTGTCCATATTATCTATCAGCTCTGTGCAACTTTCACAAGCTGGTTTTTATTGTTGTTTATTTCCTGGCTCCTTGGTCCCACTTTCTCTGCTCTCACTCCCCCACCCCCTCCCAATCAGTCACGGGGCTCCGGCCTGGTGGTCTGCCTCAGAGCAGGGGAGCCAGGCCGATGGAGAGGGAGGGCTGTGCTGCAGCCTGCCCCAGAGCAGGGGGCACTGCTGGCTGTGCCTGCCCTGCTCCTCGCAGCTGTCTCAGCTGTGGACTGACTCTGGTTGTCACAGGGAACGGCAGGGTTTTTGTATTATATCGATCTTCTGGAAGGCAGGCTCTTTCTATCAGTGCAGTGCCCTTTAATGAGCACTGCACTGGTTTTGCTTTCCCTCTCGTGTCTCCTCCCTCGCTCCTCTACCCTACTCTCTTTGCTGTCCCTCCCCCCTCCCTTCCAATCAGTCATGGGCCTCTCTCAGTCAGTTCCTCATGATATATTCTAAAGCTTGTTTTGTCTTGGAGCACCCGTGCATTGCTCGTGTTTTCAGACCACTTGTTCCATCTCATTTTTTTTTTAAATGCAGTTTTATATGGGGGGAATGCCACTCGAATGTATTACTTAGAGCGCTTTACGTGAGCGCCAGTTACTTTGCACAAGGAAACGTTAGTTATTGCAGGAACATGTTGATTTTGTGATTTGCCCAAGATCACAGGATGTTGTGCCGACGCCGAGACTCGAACCCGGTTTCCAGCCCCATCATAGTTGGCAGCTCTGGCCTTAACGCCAGGCAGAAGGTGCCAAGCGGTCAGAGGCTGGGGTCGCGGCAGAAGAGAAGCAGGAAGTAGGGGAGTGCTGCACGGTCCTATGTGCGCTTGTGAGTTCTCCTTGCCATTCGCCATTTTACCTTTGTTACAGGCTGTAATGCGTTTTTAGGTCGAGCATTCGAGACCTATTGTAATTTCTCTTGTGGCTTAAAACCATCCCCCTGCTCTTGATTTGTTTGTTTCAGTGCCCTTTAAAAATCCTTGCTTGCTAGTGGCCAGTCCTGCCTCTTTGTCCCTCCTTTCCTCTTCTGTTCCTCCCACGCAGCAGGGACTAAGTCCTGGCTCATTACGCAATGGTTCTTCATTTGTTCTTTGGTGGACTATTTTTTTCCTTGGTTTCCTGCTCTGTTACTGTTTGCCTGTGTTCAGCTTTGGTGGCATAGCTGTTTAGCTTTAACTATAGAATTTCTCCCTTCCACCTTCTCTTAATGCTACAGTTGGGTCAGTGCTGCCTCCCATGCAGTGCCTCCTGCTCCATTGGTTGTATTTTTTAACCTTTTTGCATTTTTCCATGTCGATCGGCAGTGGTGCTCTTGTTTGGTAAGATATGACTTTGTTTGGGCTTCTTTTTACGGGTGGTGGGTTTGTTTTGTTTCCCTTAACTCAATTTAGTAATATGCAAAACACTATCTATATGCTTAAACAAAAAAACGTATATTTGGGCATTGTTTGTCCTCTTTTAAAATGGTGCAGCAGCCTTAGTGCTCGGTGTGAAGATGAAGATGCTTTTTTATGTACATTTGTAGAATGATATAACAGGGGCGATTAAGTGATCTGCGGTACATATTTGCTACCGAGGACAGCTTCCTGAGAAAGGGTTACTCAGGCGTCTCTGGTCTTTGTATTCGGCACAGTCTATGCTAATTTATAGCATCACAGTACATTTAAAGTACAATTTTAGTATTTGTTGTGGCAGACCGATACTAATCAACAAAGCACATCTAAAACGTCTGCCACTGTTCAAAATAAAAAATCAAGCGTTTTAAGAAATAATGTAATTGAGCCAAAATAGCATTTAATGTCCGTAATCAGCACAGTTGTAAGTTGTAACAAGTATTTCTAAATAGTGTTTTAATCCGTGGCGCCTTTCAAATATCTTGTTTAACATACATCATATAAACTACAAAAGGACTGTGTACAAGATGGCCACCGCGTTAGCTATACTAGACACTGTCATCATCTATTTCTATATTCTAACCGTCGCGTAGGTCGACTTATGGTGCCCTGGAGGGAGTGTAGTCTTCAGTCACTCCTTCCACCAGGAGGTGCAGCAGTGCCTTGGTGCTGTCATTCTTCACAATGGCTGCACGTAGCAGTCTGTGCTGGCTGCTAGCTGTTCTTCTACAGTCACCTTTGCTACCCCCCTGCCCCACCGGCCCTCCAAGGTGTAAAAGTGGAACGTTAGTGGGCTCACAGTAAGGGACAAAGGGTATGGGCACTAATGGAGGGGCAGTGGGTTTCTCTCTTTTTATTTTACAACAAATTTTTATTGATTTTCAAAGGTACCGAATGGGCAAAGCCCAACAGAGATAGTATATATAATGTGAATGGGATACAGTACCTAATTACATCATACAAAAACCATAGGACCTGCGGAACAGCAGATCGAAAATACAACATACGACACCAAACACACCCGGAAAGTGTTACATGTACATTATGAACAGATACCCGACCACAGAGAGTCACAGTCATCGGACTAAACAGGCGAGGTTCTGACCACCAATTGTTCAAGGGGATCACAGGAGTCGGACTGCGATAGTGGGGGCAAATCAATACCTCTGTATGTGGCCCAGCGGGCCCAGATCTTCCTGTGTTTCTGTGGGCACCCTCTCGCCTGAAAAACTACAATTTCCGCCATCATACACCTGTCCAATGCCTTTTTCCATCCAGCAACGCTAGGTGGGGACGAAGCCTTCCAGAGCTGTGCGATATCCCTCTTGGCTAGGGTGAGCCCCAGGAACAAGAGGTGCTGCTTGTAGCGATTCCCCCCAATGTCATCCGTGCTATGTAGGAGCAACAGTCTGGGGTCAAGCGGGATGGTCCACGCCAATACCTGACCCAGGCAAGACGTCACTCGAGTCCAGAATGGTTGGATCGCTGTACAGCTCCACACCGTATGGAGAAAGGAACCCTCGTCGCTGCCACAACGGAGACACAAAGGAGACTGGATGACACCCATTTTCCACAACCTATAACGAGTATAATATACCCGATGGAGGTACTTGAACTGAATGAGTCGGTAGCGGGAAGGCACCGCCACGGACTGGGGACTGGCCAGAGCTTCCGCCCAATCATCGTCCGTGAGGGTCGGCAGATCGGCCTCCCATGCCACTCTGGTTTTGTGTATGGTGGTCTTAGTGTGAGTGTTGAGCATCTGACAGATTTGTCTAATTTTGTGAGCCCCTATGTTCCCCATCAGCAAGCGGCCTTCTAGCGGGTGAAATTCTGGTAAAGCCTCCAAATGGCGAATATGGGGGTCTAAGGCGTGTCGAAGTTGCAAATAGCGATGAAACTGAGATTTGTGTAAGTCGTAGTCGGTTTGCAACCGCTGAAAGGACTTAAGGGCACTGCCCTGCATAATATCCCCAAGCGTGGAGATCCCGATAAGGTCCCATTTACAGAACCCGCCCAGTGCGGAAACGGGCCGTAAATATGTGCCCTGCCAGAGAAGAGTGGAGCCGGTCAACCTGCCCCACCATCCCATGGATCTAACTGTGCGTCTCCAGGTTTGTATAACTGTCCGGCATGCTGGAGGGAGTGCTTCAAGGGACGCGCTGCTGTACAGGAGGTGCAGCAGGGGGGTGGCAGCCATGGCCGCCTGTTCAACTGCGTAGGCCGGATCCGACCAGGACCCATACCACCATTGGTTGATCACCAAAAGGTGAGAGGCGGAGTAATATGCGTGGACGTCGGCAGCTGCAATTCCACCGCAATATGTGGATTGCGTGCATGTACGAAGTGCAACCCGGATCGCCCCCCCTGCCATATTCAGGATCACATTAAGTTGCGTAAACCATGAAGGAGGAATAGTATAAGGAAAATTCTGGAGTCTATAAAGCAGACACGGTAAGGACACCATCTTAAAGATTGCGGATCGTCCATATAAAGATAGAGGCAGCTGGGACCAAACCGTCGTCTCATTGCGGGCAGCCGGGAGTAGTGGGGCGATGTTGCGCGTCCATGAGACCGTAGGGCACGGCGATATAAAGACCCCAAGGTACTTAAAGTCTGTGGTAGCGATGGTTAATTCTGACACCCACGCCTGACTCCTCTGCTCCCCGCATATAGGGAAGAGTGTGGATTTGGATGGGTTGGTACTCAACCCAGTAGTTTCGCCAAAAATTCGAAGGATCTGGAGGACACGGGGCCCGAGAACCATGGGTCGGTCATAAAGAAAAGAGCATCATCAGCGTAGAGCGCGATTCTGTCCGAATATTCCTGCGTCCAGTCCATCCCCCGGATCAGCGGGTCCTGACGCACCCATACCGCTAGGGGCTCTATAGCTAGGGCAAACAGGAGGGGGGACAGGGGGCATCCCTGCCTCGTGCCCCGACGGATGGGAAAGGGGGCTGACCAAAATCCTGCCACACGGACAGATGCGGAGAGATCAGTATATAACAGCCGGGTATATACTATGAACCGAGGTTCCAGGTTTATGGCGTGCAGGAGTTTGAAAAGATAGGTCCAGCTCAGGGAATCAAAAGCTTTATCTATGTCGGCCAGCAGAACCGCCGCTGGGCGACCCAGTCTATGAGCTCCAGCAATGGCGTTGTGAACTCGCCTAATATTATGTCTGGTGGAGCGCTGTGGCATGAAGCCAGACTGGTCGGGGTGGATGAGATCCTGGACGCATGAGCGGATGCGGTCCGCCAGGTCCTTCCCAAGTAGTTTGGGCTCAAAATTGAGCAACGAGATAGGACAATACGAAGCTGTGTCATCGGGGGAACGGCCAGGCTTGAGGAACACCAGGAACTCAGCATGCCGCCAGTCTGTGGGCAGGATACGCTGTTCTAGAGCCTCGTGCAGTGCCTCGAGCAGATGTAGACCTAGTTTCGTCACATGAGGACGCAAGAAATCACTTGGAAAGCCGTTCGGACCCGGGGCCTTGCCGGGATGAATGCATGATAATGCCGCCTTTAGTTCGTCTATCGTTATAGAACTATCCAGCAAGTCCCGAACTTGATCGGAGAACTTACGGGGGGTAATGTCTGATAGAAACTCGTCTATTAGGGACTCCGATATAATCTCTCGCTGTTTATAGAGATTGGAATAAAAGGATGCAAATGCTTGGCCCACCGTCTCAGGGGAGGTGCAGAGCGCGCCGTCTAGGTCCCTCAGGACAGGGGCTGACCTAGCCTGGCATAGCCGATGAAGCATTTTGCTGGACTTAGGGTTTCTCTCTTTTAACAGAGTTTAAACAAATTTTCTTGGAATGGAAAATAAACTATTCCCATTTGCTTGCTCGGACGGTCCTCAGCACTGGGAAAGTGCGTAACACAAACACTGACAAGCAAAAACACACAAGCGAGTACCGGGCCCTGTACTATAAATAGTTCCCTTGATGTGTGTCCTTCTTCCCAGTCTATTGTGCCCGGGCGTGCTTTTAAAAAGCGAAACAGATGGAGCAGGTTTACTGTCCAAAAAGCTTGTATGGTCTGGTAGCGCACCAAGGGCTTTTCTAACGCCTGGTCTCCAGTCTACACTTAAAGTAAAAGTGCAAAAGATGGCACTAGGATACGTTTTATTTCTTTGATGGGTGATGGAATGTGTTCTTCACCAGCTACTTTGTGCTGTAGGCCAATTGTAATTAACACAGCCAGTGATCTGCGCTTTCGAGTGCGTGGTTCGCAAGGTACGGAGCTTTGAATGCATAGCATTCACAATAAGAGCACTTTCTGCCTCTTGCAGTTTGATAACAGCCAGCCTTCTTACATTAAAAAGCAGATCTGCAGCGTTGGATTTGTACATTCTGCTACGGACAGTGAATGTTGTAACGTAAACAACAAATATATACATATTACATACTCCTTTTTTGTTCAAATTACAGTTTTTCCAGCATTGGTAGAGCGGGCCGTGTAATCATAAAGATCTGCATAGATGGTGCTTGTATACTCGTTTGAGTAACCGAGACGAGAAACAATGCTATATTTCTATAAAATAAACTATGTACTCGGAGGGTTCTCAGCACCAGGATGCCCCCAGGAGTCCCTCTCGACACTTGGCAGACACACAGCCTGTTACGCACTCCTTGCTCATCCTTCTCCCACCCGCTGATTAAACTAGTTAGCATTCAAGCTGAAGTAGCTAGGAGCATTCCTCCCCTTTCTACATGTTTTAAATTGCTTGATGTCTTAACCATGCACTAGCAAACACGCAGCTTTTTTAAAATCAGCACACGCAGCTTTTATTTAATCAATACATTAACTTAACTTTATGAGGCAGCATTTCTAACTTCCATTCCTACGCGGCATTGATCCTTTCACACGCTCTCATTTGCCTCCTTTTCTCCGAGTATTATTTATCAGGGTTTAAACCAAATGAAGCAGGGGTTCCACTTCGAGCCCTTTTCTGTTGTTGCCGCTGCTCATTACCTGCCCACCAAACTATGGGGCATATTTACTAGGCCTGGGCGGTGAACTTCGCTCCGTTCGCGGAGTTTGCAGAGTTTTCTGTACTCCGCAGAGCTCGCGGAGTGCAGAAAACTCCGCTTCGCGATGTGCAGCAGGGTTTTTTCCCTGCTCGCGATCGCGAACGGTAAGTTCGCGATCGCGAACGGTAAGTTCACGAGCGCGAGCTGCTGCTCGGGTAAAATTTCTACCCGAGCGGCAGGAATACCAGCACAAACTGCAGTTCGCACTGCACTCCGCTACTCGCGGAATTCCGTGGAGGGTTTTTGTAACTTCGCGGAGTTTCGCGTAGCAAAACTCAGCGAACTATGCCCAGGGTTAATATTTACAAGCCCCTTGCGCCACCCGTACGTCACTTTTCCCATGTTAAAAATGACGCAAAAGTGGCGCAAGGCGCTTGTAAATAAGCCCCTCAGTCTTCAACTTCTTAACAGATTAGGGTCATATGAATACAAAAAGGCACTGCCAACTCTAAACACACAAAACATAAATAAACAAGCATTTTCAATGCAATAGGTCTCGCATTTACACGAGGTTGAGCTATTGGCATTGTAAATGACAATGCCATTTATTTATGTTTTTAAAACATAAATAAAAGGCATTGTCATTTGCAATGCTATTAGCTTAAACTCTCGCAAACGCGAGACCTATTGCATTGCAAATACTTGTTTTGGTTTAGGTCTAGTGCGTCAGCCCTATCCACGAGGTATCCGCGCCTATTAACGGGCAGTTTATTCCGTCGTTTTGCCTGATATCCTGATCACACAGAATTTGTTTGCAGGAGGCACTCGGTTGCATTCCCATTTGATATGAACTACAGATGTTTAGTCTGACATTGTGTTTAAAATATATATATAATTTTGATATGTTTACACCGTTACTTCTCTCGCATGTGTTTTTGTTTGAGTAATGTTTTTGTTATTTATTTCTGTGATGGAGCAAGGTTTCAAAAATGAAACTTGCTTGTACGCAATCCTTCTCATAGTATTAATTTATTAAAATTGTATTGTTATTACTAACCTTTGCATACACTACACAAAGGGAAGAGACGCTTGCATATGTGTTTTACTAATGAATAACGCTTGTCTGTAATCCAAAATGGCCGCTAAAGCGCGGGAACCTCTCTGCGCATGTCGCAACCTGATCACATGGTGTGACGTCTTTCTTTGCTTGGTGGGAAACTTATGCTTCTGCGCAGTGTGCATAAAATGGCTGCTTGATGTTTTCACATGCTTCAGCTTGCTCTCATGTCATTACTAAATTGTCGTTTCCTAACGCTACTAATGCGGGATAGTATATATAATTAAATGGGAATAGAATAGAAATAGTGGGTATACAGTGAAACATTTTATTTGTGATTTTAATATTTCCTTCTTGCACTTTTAGTAATTTGTAAAACTTGGGCCTGGGTTGGTGACTTGTAACTCGAGAGACGATGGTTCTGCGCATGTATCCTGTGTGCCTGCCAAGTGAAGTCAACTTGGACGTCTCCCAAGGCCATGACCCATTGGCCGAAGATACTGTACTTGATGTTTCCGGTGGACAAAAATGATACTTTTCCCCTGTAAATTGTATAATATTTGTCGTGAGACGGGTGGGAAATAAAGCAAATGTATTAAATTGAAGGGGTGGGAACGTAAAGGACAATAGGCTTTACAATTTAGAACAAATCAATGTGGTGCGACAATCCACCCCTGTCCCTGTCCAATCAGAAGTAGTGGTCCCATATTTTAGCAACATTAAGGGGAGGTACATGGGCGTAGAAGGGTATAATAGATATAGAATTAGCTAATTAGTTAGCACAGGAGAGCCGACTCTCAGAACACACAGAAGAGCTCCAGACTGCTGAGCTGATCGATTGCAGACTGAATCCCTGTCCGGAAGAGGTCCTGAGGAGGGGGCGGCGGAGTCCATTAGAAGGAAGGCACGGAAGAATCGAGAGAAGTCGAGTATCAGAGAGGGGAACGACGCTGGCGTTGTTATAGAGAGGTCACCGGTCCTGTCCTGATCCCGGAGGAAGTCTCTGCTCTTCATCCTTCCTGGGTCCTATCTTTTTAACTCCTTGGCTAAGGGGTTTGGTTCTCGCACTTAGGTAAATATAATGCAACCTTTAGTTGCGCTGCTGTCTCTATCTTCTCCTCTTCTTTAAACGCCGTCATTGATTAGCAATAATCATTTCTTTGCTTAATCCTGGGTATTTTCGATCAAGTACCATGTGGCTTTGTATTTTACTCTGCTAAATCTTTAGATAAACATTTTAAAACTTCCTGACTCAGTGGTTATTTCAGGATTTTGTATTATAATGAATGTCACTCATTTTAAACTTCCCAATTAGCAAAGGATTCATCGGTAAGTCATTACTCTTCAATCAGAAGGTAATTGGTAGCAGGGATTTTTGATAAGAGTAACAACTGATAAACCCAGCGTAAGTATTAGCGTAGTGTAAATGTATGGGCCCAAGTGAGTATATGGTGTATGAATGCTGTTTGCTAATATCGCGCTGGATCAGTTTTCTGGTAAGCAGAGGACGGTTAGGGTTACTTTTTGTTAATTGGGTAATGAGAATTTTTATTCGTATTTTTATGAACTAACATCCGCTTAAAATTTGAGTTTTGTTTTATGTTGTCCAGAATACCCCGGGGTAAAAAGAATAGTGGGTGGCAAGTGGAAGCCATACTGCAGTGAGGTTATCTGTCAGGCAGAATTAGTACTGAGAAGTTAAGCAGGACTTTCAGTACTCGTTAGGGACTCTATGCGTGTGAATAATAGCAAAAGAGTACGCTGATAAAAATGTTATGTTATATCACCTAGAAAGGGTAACATTGGAGAAGTAACAGGTACTTCTGGAGCTTGTGTGAAGAGTAGACAGAAGTGTTTTACTCGTAGTGTATGTTTAGTAAACGGAAAAGTTTTACTAAGTGTGAGAGAAACTATCTTTTCTATTTTAGAGAAACTGGCACGATAGCGAATGTTTTATGTTGTTACTGAAATTTAATTAAGATTTATAGAGAAAATAAAGTTTGCGTAAGATTTTGTAAAGGGAGGGTCAGTTGCCGGAGAGGGAGCTGACGTCACAAAACGCTGCGCTGTGGTAGGTTGAAACAGCGGGTGTGGAACGAACCTTGTAAAGGAGGGGTCAGTAGTCAGGAGTAGTACTGACGTCACAGGTGCCGCGCTGGGATTGGTTAAACCAGCAAGGACAGGAAAGAGCGGATTGTAAAGGAGGGGTTGACAGAGAAACGTCACCAAAAGGCCGCGCAAGGATTGGTTTAAATATAAAAGGTAGCAGATATTTGATTGGTCGAGAATTTAGAAGCAAAATTCTTAGTGGATAAAGATTGCATGTTAAAACGCGATCCGACTTTAACAGGAACTCGTCCGGATAGGAGATTCCTAGGTTTTGCAGAATATAATTTTGTACATCGAAGATTATATAGAATGTACGGAGAAAGGAGAAAAATGTCATTTTTACAAAAGATTAAGAATTATTTTAAAAAGGACAAACCAATCAAAACTAGAGAAGGAATTATTATTCCACCAGCTAAAACGCCCGCTTCATTTATGATGATGGAAAGAGGTTATCATACTTGTGTATGGATGGAGAATTGGATAGAATACACCAAAAATGATGGAGTATTAGCATTTCCCGAGAATGGTACCTTTAATGGAAGAATTCTTCAAAACTTGAGATTGAGGATGAATGACTTAGAACCCAGACCTAGATTAACCCAATACGAAGCTCTAGAGGAATGGGAAACCGAGGCATTTGAACGTGATCGACCTCGGAGTAATAGGAGTTATCCAGGATTTTTTCCCAGATATCAACGTGAGTCTAGGGATGGTCAGATGAAACAATGGAGAAGGGCAATGATTACAGAAGGATTATATCCATTGTTCTCAGCAGAGGAGAAATTAGGAAGTAAGTGCACAGAAAAGACAAAACATTTAATGAGAAATGAGGAGTCTGAAGACGAATTTATGGAGGAAATGTTAAGAAATCCCCCACCATATCAGGAAGGGACAAGTGGATGCAACCCAAGTGCACCACCAAAAACTCCATTAGTGCCACAGGTAATGCATGAATTCACCCCGAGTAGAATACTTCATGACAAAGAAAAAGAAGCCATAGAAAAGACCAGAGCAGAATTGATACAGAAAATAACTCAGATAAAAGTACATCCTGATTCATTGACCATACCAGTAACAATTGGTCCAGTAGTTCCATTATATGGTACTCAGGGAAGCTGTCCTCCCCGGATAATTACACCTACTACTGTGAATAATCCCAAACCTGAAGCTCCAGTTATAATTGAGGATCAATTTAGTGACTGTGAATCCACAATATCACTCATGGACTTACCTATTAGAGGTTCTGTAAATAGTACTCCCAGAAAAGAGGTACCTGGAGGTTCAAAAGATGTAAGTTTGGTGACTTCATCAGGAACAAAAAGTGCTACCATAGTAACACCTGAAGATCTGGAAAGATGGGTGCAAGGGTCAGTTAAACAGTGAACGCCTCCGAAAATAATGGACATTCATAAATTAAAGGTCGAATTAGAAGAAATAATAGCAGGAAATGTAGGACTAGAACGCTTAAATACCTATGATGAAGAAGAATTATTATTCCTGTGCAGGAGTATCACCAGAAATGTAAAGATATTCCATGAAAAATTGTCCAATTTAGCACTACAGATGGGCATAGAAATAGGGAGATCAAAGGTACTACAGAAACCCTATAGAGCAGAATTTGCAGACAAAGATTTAGAAAATATGAATGCCTCTGGAAGAAGATTACAAATAAGAGAATTAATGTTAGTTTTACAAAAATGGGGTGACCTAGATAAATGGAAAACTAGGTGGGCCAAGAAAAAGGAAGAAGCACGAACAAGTAGAACAGCATCAGAATATGTGATGAAGGAATCAGGGAAAACAGACCAAATGTATCCAATGCGAGAAGTTGCGGGAGGAGGATATGTACATGTCCCATAGAGCAGACAAGATATTTTATCATTTACAAATGATTTTCCAAAGTTGAGAGAAAAACCTATTGAATGGTACAAGCAGGTTGACAGGTTTGTGAAGGTGTTGAAGGTATTGTTGAAGGATTTGGATGGTTTGTTTGACATAGTGGTACCTGCCGATTTATGGACAGATTGCAAAATCACAGTGGATTGGCCAAGTGATGAATACCCTAGAGATTCGAAAACAGGTGCCCCGTCAAATGATGTAATGAAAAAGTATCACCAAGTGATAACTTATCTGAAGGGGAAAATACCACCGAAAGAAACAGATTGGGTAAAAATAGATCGAACTACTCAAGAAGCTAATGAATCAGTGCATTCCTATATGAACGTTTATTGCAGGTATTTAAACAGTATAGTGGATTTGAGGATATTGGAGACAAGAACATGAGTCAGTTTGTGTATCGGTTTGTTTACGGTTTGAAACCAGAGATTTGTCAGATGATTAAACAACACATGCTGTGTTGGCAGGGAAAGCCCATAGATGAGATTTGGAAGTATGCAAAATATTGTGGAGAAGATATTGAGGATAGACACAAGAAATTACAAGAAAAGGTGATGTGGGCACAGGTGAAAATGGCAGAGAAGCAGGGAATCAATTTGGAAAATCCAAGTGAAAATCCAGGAAAAGATTCGGGAACGAATGGTGATACTGGGAATGGTGGAAAATTTAGAGGACGAATGAGTAGAGAAGAAGCTAAAAAGAAATTTCCTTGTCATGGATGCGGAAAATTGGGGCATTGGAAGGATGAATGTAAAAAGATTCGGAATAATAATGGCCCAAATCAAAATTTAAATCCACAGACGCAGAATGACTGACAGCAGAGTGTAAATCCTCAGAGTCAGTTGCCACCTGCACCTATTCAGGGTAATGTAAGCAGAGCAAAGCATGGTACAGACATCGGATATCAGGGAGGAAGTGGTAAGAATGATTATATGACATCACAATTTCTTTTGCAAGACAATTACTGTGAATTCAACTCATGACGGTGCCTAGGAGAGGGGAAGAAGGAGTGCATACTTGGCGCATCCTTACAGGTAGATCAGTCAGGTCCATATGTTGAAGGGAATGTGAAAGGTAATAATATTACTTTCCTTTTGGACACTGGTGCTACCCGGTCTACTGTGAGAACAGCAGACATTCCAGACCTTCCTCTCTCTGGTGAAAATATCCAAGTAGTAGGGGTAGCTAATCAGCGAATTAGAACACCTCTTACCGAACCCATGGAAGTTAAAATTGGAAACTTCAGAGAAATGCATCAATTTGTAGTATGTGATTCTAGTCCAGTAAACTTATTAGGTAGGGATTTATTGTGCAAAATGAATTGTACCATTTTCTGCACACCGGATGATGTGGCAGTTCAGACACCAGATGAAGATCATGTATATAAAATTATGATCGCAAAACAAGGTACAGAAGTGGATGAAATGTTTTCGTTAATAACAAAAGATGAGTTGCCAGAAGAATTAAAAGGTACAGTAAACCCCATAGTATGGGATTTCACCGGAAAGGAAGTAGGACTTATGGATAAAATAGATCCAGTTAAAATTATTGTAAAAGAAGGTGCGATTTTCCCAAATACCAAACAGTACAAAATGAGTGCAGAAGTAAAAGCAGCAGTCATTGAAGAAATAAATCGAAGGGTAGAACAAAATATCTTAAAAGAATTAATGAGTAGTCCATGTAATTCACCTATAATGGGGTTAAAGAAACCCAGTGGAAAATATAGGATCGTTCAGGACCTGAGGAAAATAAATAAGATTGTAGAACCATGTTGTCCCATAGTACCAAATCCTGCAGTAATTCTATACCAGATTCCATGGAATGCAGGATGGTTCACAGTAATTGATTTGTGTCAAGCATTCTTTTCTATACCATTACATCCAGACAGCCAGTATTTTTTTTCATTTAAATTTGAGAACAAAGTCTATGTGTGGAATCGTGTTCCTCAGGGATACACAGAAAGTCCTTCCATCTTCACCAGATACTGAAAAAGTGCCTTGAAAAACTAGTGATGCCAGGAAGTTCAGTCTTAGTCCAATATATCGACGACTTATTGGTGGCATCGACCACCAGAGAAGACTGTGTGACTCCATAGCATTATTAAATCTTTTGGCTGAGGAAGGGCATAAAGTCTCACCTGAAAAGTTACAGTTTTGCAGGACAGCTGTTAAATATCTGGGACATCAAATTGAGAGGGGAAAAAGAAGAGTAACCTCTGAAAGAGTAGAATTAATAAAGAGAATGCAAATGCCTGCAACCCAAAGACAAGTGCGAATGTTCCTAGGAATAGTAGGTTACTGTCGACAATGGATACCAGGATTTTCCATGTTGGCTAAGCCCTTAATTAACATGACAAAAAAGAAAGCAAAGGATCCTGTTGAGTGGGAGGACGAAAGTGTAGAAGCTTTTGTAAAATTGAGAAATGCCCTATGTTCAGCACCTGCCTTAGGCATGCCTGATTATAAAAGAGAATTTGCATTGTTTTGTCATGAGAGAGAAAATTGTGCACTTTCTGTCCTAACTCAAAGACATGGACTAGAAAGACGTTCTATAGCATATTTTTCTGCTACATTGGACCCAGTAGCAGCCGCGTTGCCAGGGTGCTTAAAAGCAGTAGCGGCTACTTGTTTTAGCATTGAACAAAGTGAGTCAATTGTGATGGGACACCCTGTAAAAGTGTATGTTCCACATGCAGTTGTCATTCTGTTGACAAGAACCCGAACTCAGCATCTTACTCCTAGTCGGCTGACTAAATATGAAAGAATAATAATGGGTGCTGAAAATGTGAACAAGGTAAGGTGTACTATAATAAATCCAGCAACCTTACTACCAGACCCATGTCATGAAAGAATAAAAGACGATGAAGAAGATGAACATGATTGTATACAAATTACAGAATTATGCACAAAACCACGTCCAGATATAGAGGAACAGCCTCTTAAAAAGCCAGACAGGGAGCTATTTGTTGATGGTTCATGTCAAAGACATGAAGACGGCAAACTAACTGCTGCTTATGCGGTATGTGAATTAACTGGAATAGTTGAAGCATCCTATTTACCAGGAGTCAATCTGCACAAGTAGCTGAATTGATTGCTTTGATAAAAGCATGCAAAATTGGGAGGAATCAGAGAGTGACCATATTTACAGATAGTCAATATGGTTACGGGGTCGTGCATGATTTTGGCCAACTGTGGATGCAGAGGGATTTCATGACTTCTTCAGGATCCCCCATTAAAAATGGACAATTTGTAAGGGAATTGCTAGAAGCAATACAATCACCAAAAGAATTGGCTGTGGTGAAATGTGCCGCACATCAGTCAAGAGATGACTGGATGGTAGTCGGCAACAGATATGCGGATCTGGTGGCTCAACATTGTGCCAAAACCAGATTGTCAGTCAATAAGAGGGTGGAAAGAATGGGAATCAGCTGCCAACTTATGCTGTATATGCCACCTGAAACTTGGAATGAGGTGAAGAAATTGCAAGATGAGGTTGATGAAAGTGAGAGAAATTTGTGGATCAAAGTGGGTTGTTCCCAAAGAGGAGATGATGAAGTATGGATCAGCGCTGATGGCAGACCAGTCATGCCAGACTGTTTACTCTCACAAATGGCTAGAATGCATCATGGAGACACACACATAGGGAGAGATGCAATGATTAGACTGTTCAGACAAGATTGGTACAATCCCAAATTCAGAGCGGTTGCAGAGAGTCTTTGCCAGAGATGTCTAACTTGCCAGATGCATAATCCGGGGAGGAAGACAGTAATTGGATTTGGAAAAATTGGAAAGGCAGAGGGTCCAATATGAGACTTCAGTTTGATTTCATACAGTTACCACCATGTAGAGGGCTGAAATATGTACTAGTCATAGTGTGTCTGTTTTCAAAGTGGGTGGAGGCTTACCCTACTAGGAGAAATGACAGCATTACAGTTGCAAAACTGTTGCTACGAGAGCTCATTCCTAGATTTGGTTTTCCAGTAACTTTGGAATCAGATAGAGGAAAACATTTTAACAGCGAAGTGATTCAAATAATTTGTGAAGCATTCCAAATCAAACAGAAACTGCATTGTGCATATCGTCCAGAGGCTTCTGGAGTGGTTGAACAATTGAATGGCACTATAAAGTCAAGACTGGGAAAAATGTGTGCATCAACATCATTAGAGTGGCCAGATGCATTACCACTTGTTTTAATGGGACTCAGAAGTATACCTGACAGAACCACAGGATTGAGCCCCCACGAAATAATGATGGGAAGAGCAATGAGACAAACACATGTTCCCACAAACAAACTGGTGAATATATCTGATGATATGGTTCTGGACTATTGTAAAGGATTGGCTGATCTAGTGCGTTCTGTCTCTCATCAGGTTGGAGAAGACGCAGTTTCCAGGCAGCCCGAGCAAGAACATGATCTTAATCCTGGTGACTGGGTGGTAGTGAAGAATCACACCAGAGAAACGTGTCTATCACCTAGATGGGGCAGACCGTGTCAAGTCATACTAACAACGAATACAGCAGTGAAGTGTGCCGGATTTCCTAATTGGATTCACGTAAGCCACACCAAAAGAGTACCAGATCCTGAAGAAGAAAATCTTCAGACAACGCCAATCACTGAAGAAGCTGAAGGTTGCCCAGCGGAGGAATCTCAAGCTCGAGATTCAAGAGAAGCTGAAGAAGAACAACCGAGCACAAGTCAGGATTGGATACCCATGGTAGAAGTTCCTGTAGTATACCACAGAACAAGAAGTCAAACAAAATTGGAAGAAATTGAAGAAGATCAGATAGGTGAAGAAGAAACAGTTCAGGAACAAGAAGAAAAGACATTAAGAAATCCTGAACAAAGTCAGATAGGGAAAGAAAAATGGACTCAAAACAGTGAAGACCTAATAGACTTTGATCAGGGACAGACAGGTTTAGAAGAATCCGGTCAGGCTGCAGAAGTTCACAGTGCAATAAGCCCTGATCAGAACAAGTTAGAAAAACATGAACTTGAAGAAATAAATAAAGAACAAGGTCAGTTATTGGAAACTCACAGCGGAGCTGTTACAGAGAAACCAATTAGACCTGAAAAGGAGCAAACAAGAAACACAGTAATTGAAGAGAACGAAACAGTGCAAAGCAGTGAAATTAACAAGACCTCTGAAGACAAAAACAAGGAAGCAGTGCCAACAAAGAAAACAAGAAAAGGAGATCATTGGCCAAGTGTCATTAAAAGAGTAAAATACCACATAACAACCAGAAGTGAAGATCCAGAACAAGTACCTGAAGTGACAAGTCAAACTGAACAAGAGAAAAAGTCAGGAAAAAGAAAAAGTAAAAGACTGAGACTTGTGAATAACAAATTCAAGGGTCCTGACTGGACTTATATCATTCTTGAAGATTTTGAAAGCTCAGAGTCAAGTGACAGTGGTGGCGAAGGACAAGTGCAGAATTAACGTACGAAGAAGAAACAAGACCACCCTGACTAAGCAAAAGAATAAGCTAAAGAAAAGAAGAAAAGATAAGAAGAGCAATCTTCCTTGTCGAAAAATGCCTGATGATAGAGTTACTGGGAGACCAAAATAGAAATGTTGTAGAAGATGCTGTGCAATATGCATATGTAGTCTAGTAATGGTGCTTATAGTATGGTTAGTCCTGATTGTAGCAATTCCTTACCTTATGATAATAGATAAGAAGATTAATAACGAAACTAAAGGAAGGACAGCAAACATGAAGGGCAATAGAGTAGAACTAATGGCAGAGAATGAACCAGAAATTCATCATGAAATAGCTGATAACGACACTAGTTTGAATGTTTTCACAAAATTATTGTTTCAGTATGTAGACATAATGGAAGTTAGTAATTGTTATGTCTGTATGAAGTTACCTGAATCAGTAGCAGAAGGATTAACATACCATCACTTACCACTGACATATGGCATATCATGTAGTGTTTTGTCTAGTTTATTTTATAGAACAGGCAAACTTCAGTATTATTATTCAAACTTAGATGTGATATTTTCTGAGGTTCCGATTCGCAAGAGTATGAACCCAGTGCTTACTAGTCAAGACGCACAGTTTATGGGAGAATTTTTCTTAAACATGAAATCGATAGACATAACACATGCACATAGACACAATCTAACATGTTCCTTACATGAAGAAGAAAAGATCTTTTGAATTTAGTAGAAGATAGAAGACAAGATTTTCAAAAGAAAGCTTCTGAGCATAAGGCTCATTTACCACCTTGAGCAGAGAAAGAAGGGAGTTACACACCTGGAAAGGCTCAAGCTGCTATGGCTCTGGATTTTGTAAAGACAGGAAAAATTTGTCTTCATAGGTTAAAGACTGATTATAACAATGTTTTCATCGGTACCAGTGAATGTGAACACAATTTTTTAATTATTGGAGGTTGGGGACTTAAAGGAGGAACAGATTCAGTTTTTCCTGGAATCTATTATGTATGTGGGAATAAGGCTTATTTTAGGCTTCCTGCACGGTGGTATGGAAGTTGTTATTTTGGAATAGTATTTCCAAAGATATACCACGTAAAAAGAAACACTGGAAGCAATGAGAACAATAATGAATTAATAAGTAGTAAAAGAGCTAGGGGCATATTACCAACGGACATCATTGCCGCTTTCCAGGCGCGTAGCGCCGGAAAGCGGCGATGACAATAGCGCGATATCAGCAATGCGCCGCTAACATGCATTATCGCATGTTAGCAGCTGTTTTCCTAACGCCTCGCCTTGCATCGCTAATTAGATGCAAAGTAGGCGTTCCGGAGGTAAAACAGCATTGCAGTACCCGCTGACACGGCTTCGCCAAATCAACAAGCCGGCAGCGGACCCACGAAGTGCTGCCTGAACTCGCGCTGAGACCCTGTTATCGCCAGATCCTAACATCTGCTAGAAAGCAGACTTAGCAATAATATCCTATGGGGAGGTGGATTATGAAGTTTAATCCACCCCTCTGTATCAGCGAGCTCTGCCGGCATGGCTGTCCATTCTTCGCCGGAATACTTGCGTTGAAGGGGTTTTCGCCGGCTATCACTGGATTTGTCATCGCCAATGCGCAGAGCGTTGTTAATACAGCGCTATCATGGCGTATAAATCCAGTGATAGCCGGCGATAGCACAAACCGCGCTGAGCGCGTTTAGTGACAACCTGTTGGTAATATGCCCCCTAGTTTTTCAGAAATTTTAGGTGATATATTTGGTGCATTGATACCTTAAGTGGGAATAATTCTGAACTCAAGGAAAATATGTAAATTGTCTACAGTAGTTGATCGTTTATCAACTGACACTGCTGGAGGATTTCTAATGATTAATGCGGAAATGGTTGCGATTAGATCTATGGTGATGCAAAATCGACTTGCTCTTGATATTATATTGGCAAAAGAGGGCAGAGTCTGTAAATTATTGAAGACGAAACATTGTTGCACTTATATTCCTGATAAGAGTGCAGAAATTGTAACGTATATTCAGAACATAACAAAACTTGAGAAGGAACTTAAACCACTGAAAGTTGATAGTGTATGGGAAAGATTGACAAATAGTATTTCGTCAATTGGAACCTGGTTTGCTAATGTAGGAAAAGGACTTATAGGGCAAATATTAGTACCCTTAGCAGGGATAGCAGTAATAATATTAGCAATAATGATATGGTACAAATGCTATAGAAAGAATGGAACATATAAAGTGACAGAAAAAGGAAAGAAGAGAAAACTAGATGAAATAGAACTTGAAGAATGGAGAAGTGAACTATACAAAAAGTTGAAAGAGGATGTGAAAAACAGAAAATGTAAAAATGAGAATGAAACGAATTGCTAGAAGTTGGCATCTGATTGAGGGTAGTGTTTTGATGGCTCAGAAACGCCATCAGAGAGGGGATTGATGGAGCAAGGTTTCAAAAATGAAACTTGCTTGTACGCAATCCTTCTCATAGTATTAATTTATTAAAATTGTGTTGTTATTACTAACCTTTGCATACACTACACAAAGGGAAGAGACGCTTGCATATGTGTTTTACTAATGAATAACGCTTGTCTGTAATCCAAAATGGCCGCTAAAGCGCGGGAACCTCTCTGCGCATGTCGCAACCTGATCACATGGTGTGACGTCTTTCTTTGCTTGGTGGGAAACTTATGCTTCTGCGCAGTGTGCATAAAATGGCTGCTTGATGTTTTCACATGCTTCAGCTTGCTCTCATGTCATTACTAAATTGTCGTTTCCTAACGCTACTAATGCGGGATAGTATATATAATTAAATGGGAATAGAATAGAAATAGTGGGTATACAGTGAAACATTTTATTTGTGATTTTAATATTTCCTTCTTGCACTTTTAGTAATTCGTAAAACTTGGGCCTGGGTTGGTGACTTGTAACTCGAGAGACGATGGTTCTGCGCATGTATCCTGTGTGCCTGCCAAGTGAAGTCAACTTGGACGTCTCCCAAGGCCATGACCCATTGGCCGAAGATACTGTACTTGATGTTTCCGGTGGACAAAAATGATACTTTTCCCCTGTAAATTGTATAATATTTGTCGTGAGACGGGTGGGAAATAAAGCAAATGTATTAAATTGAAGGGGTGGGAACGTAAAGGACAATAGGCTTTACAATTTAGAACAAATCAATATGGTGCGACAATCCACCCCCTGTCCCTGTCCAATCAGAAGTAGTGGTCCCATATTTTAGCAACATTAAGGGGAGGTACATGGGCGTAGAAGGGTATAATAGATATAGAATTAGCTAATTAGTTAGCACAGGAGAGCCGACTCTCAGAACACACAGAAGAGCTCCAGACTGCTGAGCTGATCGATTGCAGACTGAATCCCTGTCCGGAAGAGGTCCTGAGGAGGGGGCGGCGGAGTCCATTAGAAGGAAGGCACGGAAGAATCGAGAGAAGTCGAGTATCAGAGAGGGGAACGACGCTGGCGTCGTTATAGAGAGGTCACTGGTCCTGTCCTGATCCCGGAGGAAGTCTCTGCTCTTCATCCTTCCTGGGTCCTATCTTTTTAACTCCTTGGCTAAGGGGTTTGGTTCTCGCACTTAGGTAAATATAATGCAACCTTTAGTTGCGCTGCTGTCTCTATCTTCTCCTCTTCTTTAAACGCCGTCATTGATTAGCAATAATCATTTCTATGCTTAATCCTGGGTATTTTCGATCAAGTACCATGTGGCTTTGTATTTTACTCTGCTAAATCTTTAGATAAACATTTTAAAACTTCCTGACTCAGTGGTTATTTCAGGATTTTGTATTATAATGAATGTCACTCATTTTAAACTTCCCAATTAGCAAAGGATTCATCAGTAAGTCATTACTCTTCAATCAGAAGGTAATTGGTAGCAGGGATTTTTGATAAGAGTAACAACTGATAAACCCAGCAGAAGTATTAGCGTAGTGTAAATGTATGGGCCAAAGTGAGTATATGGTGTATGAATGCTGTTTGCTAATATCGCGCTGGATCATCTGTTCCGACCAAACTTGATCGAATCACAACTTCAACCTTTTTATTGTTTGTTTTATTACGCAGTGCCTTCCTCGGATACTGTTAGTGCACGTTTGAGTACATTTCGCTGTATGGGCTTGTTCGGGCAGAAAGACCAAGCCCTACACAATGTTTTGTAAAATACCGTACACCTCTCTACATACTGTCATGTTTAATTCGTACCATGTTACATGCCGTCAAAGACCCTCAAAGGTTAGTGTATTCGAGAGGTGTGATATAGTCGAGGGCGTGGGATTGCGGTAAGGCTCAAATGCAGGCTCTTGGGGGCGGCTTGAAACGATCAGGTAGGGGCTGCTTGAGATGTCTGGAGCGATCTCCTCTTTAGGACTTGTTACTCATTTCTTTCGCACTCCGTTTTTTCACAGGATTCAGTTCTGCGCGTATTTCTTTAATTTTCACACATTCTTCGAAGGCCTATTTCAGTGGAACAAAAGTAAATTGCTCCACTTGCTCTTTGGGATATCTCTGAGGCTCACGCACCAACGGGGACCACAATCACCTGTTACCCAGCCGTAAAAAAGGGTTAACTGGATCACATATTTGCTTGTTTCTTCTGTGCAGAGGGATAGTATTTCAGAAACCAATCACATTCTTAGAAAGCAGGGCTCAAGTCGAGTGTAGACGCAATCTACCCACTATTTTCAGAGGTCCGTCTACCCTGTTCCAAAGCTGGCCGCTTTCTACAGAGTGCCACGTTCCTTTCCCAGTTCCCAGGAAAGCATCAGTACTTCTGAAAGTTGGCATGGACATGCTCCTCAGAAGGACTTTTTCTTTATTTTTGAGCTGAAAGTAAAATAAGTTATCATTATCGTTGATTATAATGTGACTGTACAGTATATCTGAACTGTTGTCATTGCAATGAAACGGTACCAGCACTCCTTAACTGCTATGCATCTAATGGGGGCAATGCATGCACTCCTTAACTGCGATATGTTTAGTGGGGCAATACTTGCACTTCAGAGTTAAACTACCTTTTGACGGGGCTCCACCTGCACGTCAGAGCTACCACACCTTTTAAGGAGCATTGCATGCACTACTCAGCATCCTTGCGTTCAGTGGAACTCTTGAGCTGCCATAGTTTTAATGCAGCACTACCTGTATTCCCGACCTTCCAAACCTTTAGTGGGACAGTACTTGCACCCCTGACTTTTTTAACGAGAAAATGCCTGTGCCCCTGAACTGGCAAACCTTAAATATGACAGTACCTGCTCTTATAGAGAGGTTGGTACATCATGTGTCAACACCATCCCCAGGAATGCTGTACTTCTGGTTGGAAAGCACGCACAAAATATTCTGATCAGGGCTTCAATGCAGTTATTGGGACCTTATCCTAACTTTCCAGGAGGGGTGACATATGGTTAACACTGCAGTAAACACACATGTGGTCAGCCTCCTCAGGGAGGGCAAAGGCTGATTTGGGACTCTCCTTAAACCCTCCTGAATTGGTATGATGCATGCTTTTTCTGCTTCTGCATGGCCCTTCACTCCGGTTTTCCCTTCTCTGTCTTAAACCATCTAGTGGACAGCTTGCTAGGCCACAACATTTTTCTGCGTGTCTTGTTCTTGTCTTCTTTATTTCCTGCCTCAGTGTAGGGTTCAGTCTTTTTTTTGAAGTTTCATAAAAGCAAACGCTGCAAAATCCAAATGTGGCATAAAACACCATAAATGCGGTTTACACTCTTTACTCATGCCTCCACCACATGGATCCCTTGTCTTGTTTTCCTGTTGCTCGTTGCCAGTGTTATGCATGTAGCTTTCTCTTCAGGCCGTATGTACCTTACATTGTCGCGAATACCAGGTAACAAGCATTTGCAATGCAATAGGTCTCGCTATTGGCATTGTAAATGACAATGCCTTTAATTTATGTGTTTAAAAAACCTGCAACATTAAAAGGCATTGTCATTTACAATACCAATAGTTCAAAGTTTCTAAAATGCGAGACCTATTGCATTGCAAATGCTTGTTTCTTTTCCTAACCATCACCCGGCTTTGAGAGTCAGAACCTGCTCTCCTGTCCACTCCTTTGTAGTCAAATGACTTGGGAGTCCTCCTGCAGTAGCTCCCCAGGGTCCTAAAGGCAGACCATTCTCCCCACTTGTACTCCACAAGCACCCAAAGCCTTCCGCCATTTTCAGCGTGCCTTTGTGTCCGGCAGGAACCCAGAATACCCTTTCCTCAGGCACCGACACCCAGGACCAGTCCACAAGTGTCCAAAGCATCTATTTTTTCTTCAGGGTCCCCAACAAGCACACCCTCTACTGGCCCAAGAGGGAGGTGGAGTCAGAATAGTAATACATTTTATTGATAGTTAATGAAACCTGTCAACCACTATTTTTTTACTAAAAAGATTGTTACAAGCAAGAGCACATGATTAAAATTATGAATCAGTTTGTGCAATCATATATCAAGGCTTAACTGGTCTTTTCCAGGTTCATACATTTCTCCTTAGGCTATGAAAACCACATCAATATATGTAATAGATTCACCAAATAATATACTATATGAACTATTATAACAAGCAGCACCTGCGACTCTTTAGTTTCCTATATTAAAACAGAGAAAAGCAAGGGCTAGAAACTTCTGATGCTCATTTAAAAGTGCTGGACAGTAGCACATAAGATAAGGCAAGTTTTCATGTTTATAGCTACAAAATCTGCAGTTAATATTTTGCCTCTTATTCTTCCATTTATGCATAACGTCTAAACGTAAACGGAGGTGTTTGATTTTCAGCTCCCATGAGATAGGAAGCTCTTGGTGTGCTTGGGGCTTTTTTTGCTGCTCGCTGTCACACACCAATTGACTGTGAGGTCGTTCTTTAAAGATTTTAAGGTCTTTTTTGGTCCATTTAAAGTAAACATTCTTCCACCATTTCTTTCTAAAAGCTGGGTATGTAATATTTTGCTCCCACAGGGGCTTTAAACCATGTTCCTGACGCATCGAATCAATAGACATACCCCATGGAGTTTTGATGTAGCAGTTTAGCAGATTAAATTCCTTTATGAGGGTGCACCTGAAGGATCTTTCATCAGCACTTTTCAGTTTGAACCAATATCTTAACACAGATGCATTCTGGGCCAGTGACTGGTCAATCAGTTTAAACTCTAAGTGAACTTGTTTTTGGCTCATTGATTGAGGCTGTCAAAGATTGCTCTGAATAACTTACTCTGTGCCTGTTTTAGCGAGCTTCCAAAATCATCTGGAAATGCTTCCAGTTCATAGGTTAGCGAGGGAAGACATTTTGGGCCCAATTTAATTCTTGGCTGTAAAGATACTTTGTCATAATGGCAGCACAGTATTTTTAACCACCAAGAATGCAGGCCGCCTGCCAAATTTAGACTGACTCTGCTGTGATTAAATGCCTGTGACAGCCCTGCGGAGTAAGGGCCGTCGGAAGCTGACCTGTCATTCTGTCTACCTAACTTTGATGGGAGGAATTACAGGTCAGTTTTCAATGCCCGTCAGCGCCAGGAAAACCGTGGTAGTAAAGGGCAGTGACAACTGCTAAATACTCCCCTCGCCATTGGCAAGGACTCCCATGGTGAGTGGAGTATTTTATTTTTTATTTTCAAAAAGGAAATCCCGTGCCAAATATTCATATGATTGGGCATGCTCAATAGGTTTCCAATCTAAAATTAAGTTATGTCTAGGGCTCTAACAGCGAGTAAAAATCCAGACTTTTGAACTTTCATAGTTTACCTCATGTTTATTTAGCTGACAATATGAGCTTAATTTGTTTAATGTGTGTTCCAATCCAACATGAGTAGAGTCTAAGAGCACTGTATCATCAAACAGAATGCATTATAGGCAAAGGGCACTCTTAGAGTGTGGGAGGGCAGGCTCTCGAATTGCTTAATGCTTGCTCAATGTCAGCCACATAGAGATTGACTAAAAGAGGTGTCAATACACTTCATTGTTTAAGCTCTTTGTTGATAAAAAATCTTTTCAGTTAATCTTCTGTTGTCACCTACTTTGACCTGTATCCAATTGCTACATGTAGAGAACGAATTGCATTAAGTACCAATTTAGCCCAGAGCAAGCTTGTGTCAAATGCTCTCTTAAAGTTGATAAAGCAAGCATAGACATGACAATGTCATATAGCATTTCTGTACCAAAAAAGAAAGGAAGACAATTTTATAAGTGGTTCCACACTCAACCTTGAACCCTGTTTGGAACAATTGTGATACCTTGTGTTATAATTCCCATTTTTGTAGATCTTCCAATTGCAGAGACAGAATTTAATAAAAGTCCAAGAAGTTCAAGTCCAGGGTCCTTCAACTCTGGACAAGGTTTATCAGGAAAATGCAGTTAATTACCTTATGGAGATTTCAACTCCCCTTCCTATATAACCATGAGAAAGCATATCTCCCATAATAGGTCTATTGTTTGAGGGGAGCTTTGAACTTCCAGCTGGCCAATAGAATAATTAACTCGTCACAAAGAGGTAGCTCAAAGCTTGAAATAATTTTAGGCTGGCTCAGAAAACATGTGCAATTTTAATATAGCCTTATAGCCCGCCGTAGCGGGCTATACCGGCTATTAAAGGCCCGAGCCGAAGGCGAGGGACTTTAACAAGGGACCGGGACTTTAATAGCCGGTATAGCCCTGCTACGAAGGGCTATAAGGCTATTAGAACATTCTGCCACTAGAGGGCAGAATGTTCTAACAAATAAAACAAAGGCTTCTCGAAGCTCGAGGGGATTTAAATCCCCTCGAGCTCCGAGAGGCCTTTGTAAAACATTGGAATGTTGCTCTGCGGGCCTTTACCGGCCCGTAGAAGCAGGGAGCACTCCATTGTCTTCAATGGAGCTCCCAACATTCCAATGTTCTAATAGTGCATAACACATAAAAATACAATATAATTATCTCTGGAAATGCATTTGTGGCCCTACAATTTGCAGGAAAGAAAATGTCAATTGACTTCCTATTTCATGCTAATAAGAAATTTTGGTTTAGGTAAAATTTATACAAATATCAAAAACAGTTCCTACACTACAGATGGTAAACTTCAGCCAAAATGAAAGAGAACGTTTCTGTCTGGATTCCCAAGTACATTATAGGGCCTTAACAGGATATAACCAATTTAGTGTTGGTTGTATCTGCCACGGCTACTTGTATGCAGGTGCCAGGCTGAGTCAGACAACAGTATTCCTCAGTTAGACTGCACGTGTGTACACATAAACATGCATGGGAACATGTATGCACAAGTGTGCTGCAGAGAGCCAATTAACCTAGCTACACAGCGGCAGAGCTTATTTTCAAAGGTTGGCCCTTGGGCCATTTAATGAACGGTTGTGCTAGATCAGAGCAGAGCTGCATGCCTTTTTTTGGGATGTGTGATGTCTAAAATTCATATATATAACTTGGAAATTGAAAATGCAGATAGCACAAGTCAGAACAATGAGTAGAGATTGCCTGTCTCTGTTTCTGACTTGTTCTGCCTGACGTTTGTGAATTAACTCAGAGAAACTCTGAGTTACATGTATGAGCTTTAGAGACCTCAAACACAATAAGATAGGGAATTGGCTCTGTGCTGAGCCAGCACAGCTCCTCATTGATGTGGCCCCTCGAGGCTATAATTCAAAAGCACTTGTAGCAGAAGGTTACAGTGGTTGAGACTTCATTAAGAAACATTCCACGCATTGTGTGCGTGCTGTACAGTGTAGAAATGTTTCTCCGTGTTAACGCCTGCTTTCAGTCTCTCTCTTTTTTCTCTCTCTTTCACACAAACAAAAATGTAACTCTGCAGACCCTTCTCCATTTACGATCGGCCCTTCCACCTCAAATTTCACATGCCTCTTTCTTTATAGATCTCTCTGTTTCACCATCTCCTCCTTTTTTCTTACTCACAACTCTCTACCTCTCTCTATTTCATGTATGCTGCTCAGCCTCCTCTTTTCGCTCTTCACCAACTTTCTTTTCCTACCTTTTAACCCTTTCTCTTCCTTTTCTCTATTCTCCATGTCCCTCTTAACTGAACCTTTTTTCTATATCTCTTCTTGTTTTGCTCTCTCTCCACAATGTATCTCTTTGCGTTTCCTCAAGTTTCTCTATCTGCGTCTACCTCTCGCTCCCTTAACCTTTCTTTAATTCACCTTTCCTACATTACCTCTGTCTCTCTCTCTATCTCCCCTCTTGTACTACTGTACTCCTCCGTCTCTCTCTACATTTTGTTCTTCCTATCACTACCTCTCTCTATTGCCTGATAAATTGTTACCTATTTCTCTACCTCTTTGTTTCTACTGATATCTTGTTTTTTCTTTCTCGCTTTAACTGTTCTTGTGGCTAGCTAACCTTTCTCTATTTACTTTCCATCTCCCCCTACCTCACATATCTCTCTCTCTCTACATCATCTCTATCTGTAGCCCCTTCTTCTACTTCACTTTGCTCGCTATATTGCTCTATTTATGTCTCTCTTGCTGTCCTGTATCCTACCCCACTCCATTTTTCTAGCAGGGTCACAGGTAACTGTCTAGCCAGAGAAGTACACAGAGGAAAAGAGGATAAGGGCTGGTAAAGGGAAATACGGAGAAGACTATTAGATTTTGCCAAAGGAATGGCTAGAAATTCTCAGAGCACTTCTCTGATTTTCATTGCTGCAGCAAGAATATCAGTAGTGAAGGGGTTATATTTTTATGATCAAAGCTTTTTGACACCTAAAACTACAATTTAAGTGCTATGTGCCTATGACTTTCATATCAAGACATCCTTGGCATGGTTTATCTACAGAGGGAGTAACAAGCCTGTTACACACTGACATCTACATAACTGTTGGACCTGGCCCTTTTTGCGGGGTGATCCCAAACTTTTTAACTTCTTCCTCCTATTTTTCTGACCTGCTTTTTGTTGGCTGTAGGACTCTGGGCACTTTCCCACTGCTAACCAGTGCTAAAGTGCATACACTCTCTCCCTAGAATGTAATTGTAATTGGTTTCTCCACAATTGCCATATTTGATTTACTAATACGTCCCTAGTACATTGCACCATGTGAGCCTAGGGCCTGTAAATCAAATGCTACTAGTGGGCCTTTAGCACTGACTGTGCCACCCACATGAGTAGCTTTGTAAACATGTCTCAGACCTGCCACTGCAGTGTCTGTGGGTGCAGTTTTAAACTGTCATTTCGACCTGGGAAGTGCAGCCACTTGCCAGGCCCAAACCTTTCTATTTTATTACATGTAAAGCACCACTAAGGTAAGCCCAAGGTAGTCCCATAGGCAGGGTGCAGTGTATTTAAAAGGTAGGACACGTACTGTTGTATTTTACATGTCCTGGTAGTGAAATACTGATAATTTTCTTTTTTCAATGCAGCAAGGCCTATCAATTCCATAGGTTTGCATTGGAACTGGCTTGTAACATCTTACAAATGTATCTTCCAATTTGGAACTGGTAGAAAATTGGAGTTTGGTGTCTCTGGACTCACAGTTTAAAAATACATCTTTTAGTGAAGTTGTTTTTTAAATTGCAGGTCTGAAAATGCCACTTTTGGAAAGTTGGCATTTTCTTACTTTAGCCTCTGCCTGCCTCTCAATATACATCTGAGTCGGAATGACTGTTGGGCTGTTTGTGAATTCACTCTGGACAATCACACAAAGGGAGCTGAGTTGTGTCCTACATATCCTGGTGGCCCATCACGAGGCTGATGGGTCTTTCTGAGCTAGAGTGGTGGGAGGAGTTTACACTGACACCTAAATAGGGCTGTGCCTGTCCTCACACAAAGAAGTCACCACCCCCTGCAGTGTGTCTGGAGCAAGGGCCGGGAAAGGCAGGATCTTGTGCACTACAAAGACTTTCCTTTGAGGTTTGCCTTTTCAAAGGATGACATAGGTATAAGTACTGGACCTCTGACACCACTTCTGGATTGCGAGCCATCTGAGAGGAAGAAGAGCTGTGTTGCTTTAGGTGGGACTGACACTTTGCTGTTTGCTTTGCTGTGCTGGCCTGCTGCTTGCTCTGTCCTGGCAGTGAACGGACTGACCTTTGCCCTCTACATCCTGCTTTCTAAGGTTCTCCACAGCGTTAAGTTGAGCTTGCCTCATTTAAAAAGTCTCAGGGCCATCAAAGACTTCACCTATCAGCACCTTGGCTCTCTTGCTGAGAGTCCTGTCTTGCTACGTGGTGCCAAATGGGCCCTTGGATGCAGATTCTGGTGCAACATGAATCAAAATCAACACATCGACTCCCATCGTCATTCTGGAGCAACACATTGCTGTAAAACTCGATGCATCACTGCTGCCTGCACCTGAGCGTGGTCCCCGCTTGACGCAACAATCATGATTTACAATGCAGACCCCAGCTTTCTGTTGCAGCATGTCAGAAGTACCCCTGCTTGCTTGAGTTTCGAGCACTGCATCACCAAAGTCTGTGACGCACCGCTCTGACTCCGACACAGTCCCTGCTTCACCGCTGTGGAATCGACGCAGCACAACTTGACTTTTGAAGCATTGTCCCTGGGTCCTGATTTCTTCCTCGACACTGCACCCCAGTAAGGAACCGAGGCCGAATGTCCAAAAATGACAGATCACCTCCCCTCTGACAGTAATGAACTGACGCATCACCTCCCCTGTAGCAGTAAGGAACCGACGCATCGCCTACTTTTTCGGCGCCTCACCTCTCCTGCGCCTCACATTATCTTTGATTTTTGATGTGTCTAAGGTACTTTGCCATGATCAAGTGCAACCATTGATTTTTAAAAAGTGAACTTTATTTAATCTTTGATAATTCATTTCTTGACTTGTGTATGTTGAATTTTTGTCATTTGAGTCTTGTTTTATTCAGGAAATATAGGATATTTTTCAAACTGGTGTGGAGTCCTTTAGTAGTGTTTTCACTGTGTTACTGTGTGTGTGTACAAATACTTTGCACATTGCCCCTGGGATAAGCCTGACTGCTCGTGCCAAGCTACCAAGGGGGTGAGCAGAGGTTATCTTAGGTGAATAACTTACTTACCCTGACTAGAGTGAGGGTCCCTACTTAGACAGGGTGCATACCACTGCCAATTAAAGACCCCATTTCTAACAATAACAAATCTAGATCTAGGCTCAAAAAAGGTTTCATTAATCCTTGTTCAAGCTTTCTTTTGCCACTATTTGGCTGAAGGAAACTAGGCTGCTTCAGGTTTCTGTGTGCCCTTTTTTCTGATGCTTTAACATATAATTCAGTAAGGTTTGGCATTATGAGGACTTGAATGAGCTGAAAAGGGGTAATAAATTTAACGTTGCTCCAAAGAAGGAGCCCCAAAATGTGTCTTGCCCGGGGCCCCACAAATCCTTGAGATGTTACTTACTGATTGTACACCCACTCTATTAATATTACTTCAGCGCTCCCACATTTTGCTCTCTTCTCCCTGAAACTTCCTGCAGCACTACCTACCTTCAGGGCTGTGCTAAAGATTCCTATATTGTGGCTACTGCAGACCTCCACAAATTCAAGTGTCTGCAGTGCACTCTCCGGTTGGGTGCCTTCAAAGCTTCCTTCCATTAGGCATTTACATCACCCCTCTTATTAAGGCATTTAGTAGAATTCCATCTATACAGTGTCATGCAGGACTCACTCTGGTGATGCCCTCCAACATCCCAGTCCCCAAAGGCCTAGCAGTCAAGTGGCACAAAACCATGTGTGACAGCGTGGATTTTAGCCAACAGTCCTTTCCATTCTGAGCCTAGTTGTTTCGTTTTTACCATAATAAATGTGGGCATATAAATGTTTGGATCCAAAGGGCTGGCAACCAAAACATCAGGATTCATGGAAATAATCACAAATGACATGAGTCTGCTCGACAGTTATGCAGCAGCACACATCATTTTTCACTCTTCTTCTGATTTAAGCATCTTCAGACCCTCTCCTATTGCCTTGCTCGCCCCCCTCCTACTATAAAATTATGCAAACTCTCCTCTCTGAGCTGTACTTATAGCTCTCTGCTGGGATCCATTCACCTGCTCCAGGCATGCTGTGCTCACGGCTGTATCTGCATGCCCACTGCACAGTGAGGCCATCTTGACACAGTGCCATGCTGGGAAGGCTCTTCGACACACCTGCAGCATGGCAGAGGAGAGAGTCATACACTGCAGGAAGAAACTAAACAAGCTGGCAGCAATACAGAGGCAGTGATCAGTCATTAAAGACTGTGGTGCCAACCGTACTGCTGTGACCCCAGCTTCACAGATGGCCACGGTGAAGCCAGATGCCCCAGGCATTTAAGGAGCCTTTGAGAGTACTTCTGGTGTGAATTGAAGCTGAATGGCCATGCTGGATCCAAACTGGCATCCATTTAACATACTTGTATTCATCACTGGTTCCAAGAGATGCTCCAGCACTGGTGCTGCTGAGGGACCGCAGCAGTACTTCCTGATACTTAAAATGAGTGATTGAATTCCCACAGCCCTGGTAAATGTACATTATTTGCCACTGATAAATGTTCTTAAAACCTGTGATGTCATATCATCTATTCTATTGCAAACGCGGCATAGTTATTTTACATGTCAAAATGTTCACATGATTCCACACAAGCATCAGACACATGAGGAATTTCATTGTGTCTCAATGACCTGTGGTACACTTTAATAACTGGTTATCTTCAGTCTCCCCATAGAATCACGCAGCATACTCCTGGATGACACCATTAAGTAAGTGACACTCAGCACAACTTCTATATGTGGTCTGACAGTGACATCGACTACCTAAAGAACAACCTCTCATCTAACCAAGGATGGATGCAGAAGACCTACTTGAAATTGTACTCCCTAAAAACTTAAATTGTCTTGATCACCTACAGCTACCAAATAGATGAATTACAAGAATGGATCACTGCAAACGAACCTTCAAAGAATCAAACCAAACTGGAAAACTGTTAAGTCTCTTGATTTCCAAAGAAACAGCATTCTCTACTTTTAAGTTCCATCTTGCTAGGAAGGTAAAGTCAACGCTCTATCCTGATCAGGGCTAGAAGGGGAGGGCGATCTTTCGCCTACTTGGCATCCAAGCTTTGGCACTCTCTTCCAATTGGTCTAAGAGCCAACAGAAATTTCCTCAGCTTTAGAAAGCAACCGAAGACTCATTTGTTTTTATAAACAGTATGTTATCCTCCCACGATTCCTGTCAGCACTGGGAAACCCGCTCTGGGTAGCCATGAACTTGAACTATAACTATAACTATCATCTGTCACTTCCATGCAAAGTCGAACTAATCATCGCACAGTATCACTTTGTGAATGCCACTTGGATCAGAGGGTGATAAATCCCTGCTTTCTGATACCACAGGCACTCACCAGGCACCACTCCAGAGCAGTAGCGGCTGCTACCGGACAGGGGTGGTGGGGAGGGGAATGAAAAAAAAAGAAAGAAAAAGGAATTACCTGGAACGGCCGGCCGCCGCCTCTCCTCCGTTCTTTTCCATCTTCGTACTTCCTTTTCCAGTCCCGGCTGGCAGCAGGAAGCACCCGGGCACACAGGCTCCCCTGAGCCAATCACAACGCTGCAATGCAGTGTTGTGATTGGTCTAAGTACCGTGGTTCGGCGCTCAGACGGGGACAGGAAGCATGTGCATGTTCCTCACCAGGCTGTGTAATGCAGCCTGGTGGGGAACATGCAAAGTGCGCATGACTGTTTGGCTGGCCCAAGAGGGCCCACGAAAAAGTCAAGAGCACTAAGGGAGTGATAACCACTCCCCCCACTGCTGTGGCCAGCCCTGCCCCACCACTGGCTGCAACAGGAAAAATAAAATGATAATACAATATGTTATTATCATTTTATTTTTCCTTTTGAGCAGTGGGGCGACGCTCCTCCACCACTGCTCCAGAGCATCGTTTCGGCAACAGCAAGACTCAAGAAGAGACTGGTGAAGCTCTCTGCTTACAGTCTCCCTAGGCATCCCTCACAATCTCGACTAACCTTTACAATCACATTTAAGGCTGTCACTCCCAACACACTACTCTAGAAAACAATATTTACATCCCCGGTTTTAACCATAAGACATGCAACCAAGCATCACCAACCTTAACACAAAGAATAGCAAAAAACAAAAGATCTGAAGTCAGACTTTCTCTTGTTAAACACCAAGATGGAAATTTTATAATACTTTGTGCTGGGGTTCTAGCGCAATGTGCTGCCCTGAGATTAGAAAGTAGCCCTAATGTAACACAAAGTAGCGCTATTCTATGTGCTACTTTACTCTATTTTCCATCAAGGGGCATTCCATTGGTGGTACATGGCCATGGGTTTTGACGCAAAGCCTTATCCACACATAGCCAAAAAGGTAGACAAGACTTTGCACCAAAAGAAATCACCTCCTCAAGACAGTCGTCAAGTTTGAGAAAAAATTTCTGTTCTCAAAATAATTTCAACTTTGCATGTGTGATGTGTGATTCAAGACACACACAACATGGAAAAAGTGTTAAACTATGGCAGAGCGTAGTGTTTCGTATTGAAAGTATACACTCACACCACCTCACATCGACCTGAGCAAAGACACCTCACCTATTTGTAAGCATGTTCTACACCCTCTGCCCCCCCACCACCCACCCAGCCATTTAACAGTACACTGCCCATTGCTTTTGGGTTTGCGCTACATAAATACTCTTGTGCGGTAGCACATAAACCCGAATGAAGACGTGTTCATGCCAAAAAAGGTCTTGCGAATTATTCAATGATATATCATTATGAAGGACACTGAAAGCTTCACACATCTGTTAGGATGTCTTCCTGATTTTTGTACCGAGTAAGATAACAGACGGTAACCACTAAACAATACACAGGGTTTTGCTCGGCAGAGGTTGCAGTCACTTCTGTATCAGATTACTGGTATGCTGCCAGGCAGGCAAACAACAGCCAAGGGAATTACTGCTCCAGAAAAACTCGGCTACCGGATGTTTTCAGATAAGCAAGTTTATTCTCTTGTGCCTCCGGCAAAGAAAAGACACGGCGTGATAGAATTTATTTAGAATTTTCATTGCTAAAATTGCCTTTTCACAGCACACGGCTTGATTGGGTTACGTTCAATAAAGGCAGCTTTTGCACCCCCTGATGTGGTGGTCGGAATTTTACAATTGTTGAGCAGGCTGATTCTTGTTTTTTTTTTAAAGGATAAACACTTCAGAAGTGATGGCTTTTGATTTTGAATTTGCACTTCCATTAAAATACTGCTGCTGCCATTTAAATAAATGTACTCAAGATGACTACAACACAGGGATTTTATATACGAGATAACACGGCTTGTGGAGTATGTGCAGGTTGTGCCTTTAATGTTCTTCTCTGCAAAAACATACATTTTGTGCAACACTTCAGAGCAACTAATCAGTGCTAAGGCTAGTTGAGTTCTTGATGCAGAGGAGGTTAAGCTCGCCCAAATAGGTCCCTGACATGGGGGAGGGTATTTTCTGGTTTGAAATTCATTTTTTGTGTTTTTATTTTTAGAGTTTTGTCGATTGCTAGACGCTGTATACCTGCTGCCTCGGAGCACTTGGAATCGATGAATGCATTATTTTGAATTTACTTTTTTATTGTTTTCAAGTAATACAGAGCTACACACATTAAAGATGCTCGGGGCTTGTCTTACAGATAGATACATTAAGCAACCAATTACATTCAGTACAGTCACCTAGAAAGAGGGGTGTGTTAGGATGATGGTCGCGTGAATGATGGTCGCGTGCATCTTATAGTTTTACTATCTAAGCTATTTATCAAGATGCAGCTGGGCACAGTGTTTCACAGAGAGATCCCTAAGAGCCTTTCCAGGAGAAAACTGAGATGGGAGATCACTGTATCGGGGCTCAAAATTACAAAATCACAAATACTGGCCTTGTTTGCTTGACTGTCAGCAGGACCACGGTGACAGATTTTATGAGGGCCATTAATAAGGCCTTGGGGCCTTGTTCAATGTGCTGAAACTGAAGGCTGGGTAGGAACTGTGTGATCGCAGTCCTCTTCAGAACTTCAGTTCACCTTTCTCAAGACTTAAGAGGAGAAGATGAGTTTTACACGGAATGACTCTGTGAATAGAGAGACGGGTCATTACATATTTTGGGCCTAAATAGGTGAATGCCTAGCAGGCTGCGGGAGGTCCCTCTTAGGCACCAAGATTAATAAGAGGCTTGAAAGCCATTAACAAGGCAGGTTGAATCTAAGGTAGTATGAGAGGTGGAGCAATTTGTGGATGATAAAAATATATTAAAGTGAGGCCTCTCACTTTATAAGGAAGCTGAATATGAGATGGCAAGCGCCATGATGGATGCTTTGCATCATTGTGAAAACTTTCTCAATTAGCTGGTTATATATGCAGATACAATTATCCAAATGTGGTCTCACTGCAACTCAGCCCAGTTGGGCACCTATGATGGAAGAAGCAGGAGGGAGAGCACACCTTGTTTAAGTAGCAGTTTTTGCAATTCACTCTTGATTACCGCATTAGCTTGGGTGAAGGATATGTTATTGTCAAATATGGCGCCCTAATTGTACAGTTTCAGAATTCGCCTTGAAGGTGAGCCCGTTGAATGCAGCTGATTGGAAAGGTAAGGTGAACAGTCCATTAGCTCAACCTCTGTTTTTTATATCTATTCAGACAGAGACAATTTTAAGTCTTAAATTGATTGAGGATGTTTCAATAATGACTTATTGCACAATATCCTTGAGGAATTATTGGTGTGCGTCATCACGTTACCTTAAAATAAGTGCATTTATGGAGCTTTTTAAAAATGGACAAAGAGCTAGCTTGCAATAATTTACTTCATAAAGGGTTCCAAAATGGCAGACCTTGAAAAGAGAAGATATGGCTCCTTCTGTTGCTCCTGGAGGCTTTTTTTTGTCACATTGAAAAGGAAGACTGCCATTTTTCAATATAATTCTGTCTCCAACAGGAGGCCATTGGAGGACATATCTTGGCTCAGTAACATGATCCTCCATATGAAGACCTGCTATTGGCTGAACTGCATCATTTTTTGTCCTCTGAATGTGGTGTTTCTGAAGAGCAGGTGATCTGGGAAATTCAATAGTCGAGTCAGGAGTTGACGACCATGGCAAGTGCTTTGTAAAATTGGATAGCAAAGGAAGTACAAGCATTAAGGAGTTGAGATGGTGAAAATAGTTGGCAACATCAAACTCACTTTGAGCATGCAAGAAAAAGTCAGTTTTAAAATGAAGCAATACGCGGTTTTTCACCCGGAGACTTAGAAATTTAGAAAGTTAGTTGTTACCCAGAAATATCAGGAAATAGTAAAAATGAAAACAAAGCCTACTTTTTTGTGCAAAAGGTGACAATTCATTCAGTACTTATGCAGGTCAGTCAAGAGACCAAGGGGTATATGTACAAGAACTGCAGCTAACTAGCATTAGCGTTAGTTAGTGGCAGTTTTTTTAGCGCGGCATATCACCAAAAACTATCGCCCTGTTAGTGATGTATTTACAATACGTCACAACATGGTTATAGTAACTGCTAACCGCAGTGAAAACTGCCGCTAACACTAGCGTCAAGGTGCTAAAAATTTTGGGCCCGATTCACAAAAGTAATCTGAGACAAAATCCTAACTTTACGACTTTCGGTATTCACAGAAGGCATTTAGGAGTACTAAAGTTAGGATTTTGTCTCAGTTAAACTTAAGTTTTGGTCTTAAGTTAAACTTAAGACAAACTTAAGTTTAACTGAGTCAAAATCCTAGTCATAAAGTTAGGATTTTGTCTCAGATTACTTTTGTGAATCGGGCCCTTTGATGTTAGCGAGACAAAAGTGACGAAAGGCCCAATAGCGGCAAAAAAACTCATGTTAGTCAACCCAATGTGACTTTGTTTGCCTCTAGAGGCACAAATAGCGTATAAGTCCACCTCCAATGAAAAATAGGAAATAAAACCAATGGAATGCAGAATGGAGCATCCAGGGCCAAGTGCAGCACAGATCAACAACCCCTCCAACCCCCCAACAGCCAGGATGACCAGCCAGAGTCCCAGGGGCAGAGGAAATGCAGATTCAGGGCTACAGTTATGAAACGAGGCGCATCGCTGGGCCAAACCAGTGATGCATCACTTTTCATAGCGCCCTCCTTGCAACACCATGGCAGCCAAAACCGTGAAAGCGGGGACAGTCCCCGGGGCCCGGAGGCCTCAATGGGCCTGCGTCTGTGCCCCGGAGTGGGAGGCAGAGGTGCTGTGGAGTTGCTGGGCCGTGGCTGCAGACATTGAGGCATTGGCGATCACCCTTACCTGGTGGTGAAGTCTGGCAGGTCGTATAGAGACACAATGCTGACCTGTGTGACAAGACCGCCTGGTGCACCTTGGAGCTGTGAACGGTAGAGGTGCTCCTGCGCACCAATGTAGGGAGGTCTGCATCGCGTACCAGGCACCACCATTACACTAGGGTGCATGGAGGAGATTACCAATGGTGGGCTGCGCCTTTCTGCATCACAGGCCGGAGGATATTGTGCTGGCTGGATGCTGCAGAGGGTGAGGCCCCTGACCTGCGCCAAACTTGTGTGGCGGGAGCACAGCAACTTCACGCCTAAGGGGGTCCTGTTGCATCACCTGCATCGGCAGGTTCCCCAGTGGACTTTGCGGCGACTGCTGTACCCAGGCTTGTGAAATCCCACCTGGCTGAGGCTCCTGCTGACTGAGTCACAGATTTGGATAAAATGCAGCGCATTGAGCCCCAGTGTCAATGTCCAGGTGAGAAGAAGGTGGGATGCATAGCGGAGGAGGACGGTGGGCGAGTAGGGCCCAGGTCTAGCGCCTGTGGGTAACGCACACCGTTCCCTGAGTAATCCCTGCACTGCTGCTGACCTACATCACCGAGGGCACCGCACAAGACTGGTGGGGGACTCCACTAACTGGCTCAAGTCGCTGAGATTGGCCATTGGTGGCAGTGGGTGCCAGGGGTGAAGGAAGTGGCCCGTTTAGGGTCACCCAGGTCACTCGCGACCACCTCTCAGCCTTCCATACCAAATGAAGAGTCAGTCAGACAGTAGAGAATACAAACCAATATATGTTTATTCATGTACGCTCGAGCAGAGCACAGTCTGACCAGTCTCTAGGAGTGCTGCAGCGAGGGACTGACATCAGCAAACATGAGAAACATTATGTACAATTCAGAACCAATTAAGGCATGCCCAGAACGGAATTTTCAGAGCAGATGCAGCTGAACAAAGAAGTACAGAAGGATAAGTTTCCATTCTGGGGCCAGGCACACTCTATCTTCAATCCAAGGTCACTCTGCCCGTGTCCGCCACTAGACTAGTGGGAGAAGGCCTCTATCTTGTGGGAAAGGTATGCGCTAATAGGAACAGTGCATTCATTAGCAGAGCAAGGTCCAACCCTGGAGAAATTAAACTTTTCCACAACCCGTTCTCTCAAGGAGACAAAAAGCAGTTTCGAGTATGGCTCAAAATAGCGGCCAAACATAAAATGGTGCCGCGAATGCTAACTAACGTAGAATGATGCATAAGCAAAACTAGCGAAAACATTTTCATTACAACAGGGGCTTGGGGGCCGGTTCTGGCCCAGGCCCTTGGGTATGCAGCTTGATCCGCCTTTACTCGCTGGGGAACTGGGGAACATGGAATGTGGTCGCCACTGTTAGATCGGAAGAGGCAACCGGGTGGTGCTGCCTTTCCTTGCCCCCTGTTAGTATGCTTTTGTGTGTACAGGGGACTAACCCTTAGTGGACTTCCTCTTACCACAGCGCTGTGCCATCTGGTTGCTGCTGCTGCTGTACCCATCTGCTGCTGCTGGATCCTCTGACCCAGAGGTCAGATGTTCGAGTCCCTCCTCCACCCGCAGGCTCCTGCCTGCGCCTCATCCCTGGTGGTCCAGTGGTAGAGAGTCACTGCTCTGCAGCTTGACTGCCCTCCTATCCCTCTTTTATGCTGTTCCTGTTCATCTTTCTGCTCTTCTCCGTTGCTTTTCTACCTTTGTCTTTTTTTAATCTTTGCTTTGTTTGGCTTTGTTTTGCCTGTGCTTTTTTGCAGTTTCTTTTTCCCTATCCTCTCCCTTGTTACGGCTGCAATCCCCGCATCCCCGTCCCCTCCAGTGTCCTTTTCTGCTTTTCCCACCTCCCAGCTGTCCAGCCCCTCTGCAGCACTACCTAATGGCAGATATGCGGCCATGCGCAGCAGGCGTGCCACTGGTGCGACGAAGGCAAGCCAACGGCAAGCCCGTCTGCGTTCGTCCACCCCTGTACCACGCCCAGCACCGGGGACCCTGCCTCTCGGACACTCCACTGCTATGATGCCAGCACCCTCCTTGCCTTCAACCCTGTATGCCAAGCTGTCTGCCATCTAGCATCACCGAAGAATACCCATGCGCCTGCCGAAACTGCAAATGCACCTCCTGCCACCTCAGCACACCAGCGCCTCTTGCCGCCCAGCTGACCAACAGTGCACCTGACTGGCTCAACTGCATCATCCTCAATGTGTGGTCCCTCCACAAATATGCCACTGAAATCTGGAACCTTCCCGTCGTCACCTCTTCAGACATCGCCTTCTTCACGTAAACCTGGACCAACCTCTGCTCCGGACAAGATATCACCATCGTCATCCCTGATGGCTACAAAATCACCTGCAAGGACTACCCCGACTGTTCAGGAGGAGGCATTGCCATCGTCTACAAAACCGCACTCTGACTGACTACGCACTCTAATGACCCAACGGCAACCATGGAACAACTCCTCTTCGAGATCCGGACCAACCCCAACACCACACTCTGCTGCACCCTCATCTACAGGCCCCCCAGGCCATGAACCCCCATTCACTGATGCCATTGTAGACCTGATCACACTCCAGGCTCCCCCACCCCCCTCCTGGGGAACCTCGCCAACATCGGACTCAAGCAGCCAGTCACCACACCAACCCACATAGCCGGACACACGCTCGAGCCCGTCTTCTCCGCCAGTGGGAACTTCAACTACAGCCACACCACAGAACTCTCCTGGACCGACCATCATTGTATACATCACGCCTTCACCATGCCCACCATACACCACCGCTAACATCGCCCCCCGTCGCAGCTGGATCAAAGTCACCGAAGAACTTCTTGTCAACTCCCTCAGCACCACCACTCCGCCAACACTTACAGACGCCAACACCGCAGCGCGCAACCTCCACCGATGGATCTCCAACTGCGCCGACACCCTGGCACCCCTCAAGAAAAGACCTGGCAAACAACACGCCAAAAAGGCCAACTGGTTCATTCCCGACCTCCACTAGTCCAGACGCATCTTCAGACATCTCGAGTAGAGATGGAGCCAAAACATCAATCAACTCCGCAACACAGTCACCCTTGCACCATGGCGCAGGGGTGCCTGTGTTGGCGCATGGCAGCCATTGTGCGCCATCGTAGGGGAAAAAGACAGGGAGGCTTAATCCTGATCGGTCCATCATTTTCTTGATGTGCTTGCAGCATGAATCTTGCACCACGTTGCGCCGTATTTACAAAGTGACGCATCTAGGAATTATGCATGACCTTGTGAAGCCCTGTGCCACATTATACCTGAGTCTGTTATGATGTATGCAGCGTAGGCATTCCCACGCAACAAAGCTTTGTAGGATTGGCGCAGTGAAGTCTCTCAGATTTCACTGCGACAATTCTAGGACACCACTGGGTCAAAACCTTGCCCCTGCCTCATGGCAGGCATAAGGGTGAAGCAGTGCCATAGGGATAGGCTGGCCCCATGCATTGCTGGAGTTTCGTCATGATTGCAACACAACTGTAGCAATGCGTGACTTTAGCGCTGCCAGATACATCAGCATTCCAGATGTATCTGTCGTTGATTGCGACATGGAGCGCCGTACATTGAATACGGCGCGTCCATGGTGTCGCAAGGAGGGCGCAGTGGAAATTGTTGCAACATTGTTTTGTCACAGCGATACAACACTTTTCATGAATGTGGCCCAGGAATGCGCCCTATCTTATTGATAGGGTGCATCCCTGTCCTTTTGTTCTGGCGTAGGGCAGCGCAGCAATGTTCCTTGCAGTGCTGTCCAGCACCCATACATCTAATATGTGGACCCAAGTGTTTGCACCAATTTTAAGACCAGCTATTTTCTGGTCTTAAAAAACTGCCTCTAACTGGACTTAGCGGCAGTTTTGGGGGGTTATCGCCATAAGGGAATTTCATTGTAAATATCGCAAAGAGGGGTTAGTGGCAGTTTTTGCACAGGAAGACCCACCTTGCATCTCATTTTCGTTAAGTCCCGCTCACAGAAGTGGCGATCTGAAAAATTTACATTTACGCCAGAAAAGTGCTGCTAACTTCAGTTAGCGGCAACTTGTAAATACGGCGATAAATAAAAGCAGCCGTAACGTCAAAAAATGTACGCTACAGTGGCATTAAGTTCTTGTACAAATGCCGCCAAGTGTATTAACAGAAGGTAACGGTCAGCAGGGCATCATCATCATATGATAAGAGCACCACTCTGTTTTTTTTTCAAGATGCCAGCAGTGGGCAAAGTAGATGTTGAAAGGTGTGGGCGGGAGGGGGTTTAATGGAACACCAATAGAAGAAAAGTTTTGAAAGGATAAAAAAGGAAAAGCAAAACCACAATGGTGTTTATAAAAAAAAAAATGCAAACCACTTGAGTGTGGTGTTTGTAGCATGGGTGCCATTAGGCAGCCTATTCAGAAAGACTGTGCAATTAATGGCATTTAAAGCTGTAGAGAAGTTCTGCATGAGCAAAAACCCAAAGCATTATCTGAGTGCAATAAGGTTTCATCTCTCATCCGACGATGAGCACCCCCTTTACGGTGTCTAGGTCAAACTTCCTAATTGCATGGGAGAGAGGCAGTTGTTGGCAGCAAGATATTTCTGTAAATCTACAACCAAATCTAAACCAAACCTGACTTAGTTATATGTATTGGCTTTTGTGCTTTCTGGTTGTGATTCTGCCACACATTCGATGCCATTGATTCTAGTCTTTGTAATGGTGCCCAGGTCTGGTATGAGTATGGGAGATGCTTAACATCATGTGCTTATGTTGCATTTGTGTGAATATGTATGTTGATGGTCAGATTGTGTTACTTGGAGGGGGAGAGAGTAGTGAATATGTTTGGATGGACCCTGTATCATGTGAAACCATGTATAGTGTTGGCAGACATGGTGATGTGCATTTTAGCTCTGTTGACATTGGTTGCCTTGGCACACAGAATAGTATGCACCTTGTTGCGTGCATGATGGAGTGGATATGATTTTTCAGGGGGAGATGGAGGAGTGATCTGGGTGATCTATGTCTGCTGCCAGGCATTAGAACTTGCTCATCTATCCTGTAAGTTCATCCTACACAGTTCTCCCCTCTTCTTCCATTTTCATCTGTGGTGTATACCTCCGTCCTTAATGCAGTCACCCTATTAGTGACTTCCTTCAACATGCCTTCTTTCTTCACTCCTTGGCAGATATGTGGAAGCAGGCTATGTAGTTCACCTTAGTGGCCAACAGCATCAGTGCCTGTCTCTCCCTCAGTGAATGTTCTCAGACTCTTGAGTGGGATAGTCTGCATCTTGGTAGAGCAGATAGGACTCTGCTCCAGTACAGCACACATCACAAGCAGCAGCAGGCTACCACAGCTGCCAAGTTTTCAGTTTGACCCTGTGTGACATTCCCATGTTTTTAGTGTCCCTATGTGTGACACTTCAATGCCTTAAGTGCGACACTTTGAGTGATGCTTTATAATGAGCAGAACCAAGCAGTAGCATCCACGTAATGAGATACATTTGTTAAGTCACGTCCAATGCCCAAATGGAGCAGAGTATCACTTCAGTCTGTACAGTCGGTGTACACAGTTGGAACAGTTAGACACAATTGTTAAGAGCGTGGCTATATCAGCACTAGAGTTCATGACTATCTGGAACTTTTACCAGTACTGCAGCTTTCTCTGTGGACTCCTCAGCATGCCTGTCATCAGCCCAGTCAAGTTTCCCAGGTCCAAGAGTGACTAGCTGCCCCTGTCCAGTTTTATCTTTGAATTCTGAGTCTTGCAGTATTGGTTATAATTCTATTATAAAGCCAAGACTACAAGTCCCAGAATTCAAAGAAAAAATCTAGACTGCGGCAGCTCATCATGCACGGACCTGGGAAAATAGGAAGCTATGCGTCATTGTTGGACACAAGAAGAATAAATGGGTAGTTAAGACCAGGAGGTTCTCAATAAGATTGTTCATTACACTACAACATTCCATAGCTTGTTGTCACTGTAACTTCCCCTGAGCTGTGTCTGAGACTGACTGTCAGACATGAAGGGAAGAAAACAAGGGCAAGTACTGTGCTCAGGAGGCTCTTAAGTTACATTCATGACAGTCTTCTCTACAGTCACCGAGGAAGCCTTTGAATGAGAGTCCAACACGATCTTTTCCTTACCACCACCTTACCACTGAGCAGTCAAGTTTCGACATATGTTTCCAGTATTGCATTTTTCTTTATATTCTAGTGCCTCAAACTCTACAATAAAAATGGGAAAAGTGTAAGTATAGTAAAGTAAAAAGCAGGAGTGAATGTGCTAAACATGCAGTTTACAATGACACATATATACTCTTGATGTCTTCCTTGACCTGACAGACTCCTAGCAGTTGGCCAGTCTGTCTGGGAGCCACAGTGTAGTGATCACACTCAGGCCTGGCCAGACCAGACTGCAAGCTGGTGAAATGGGGTCTGAAGGCCATCTCTCACTGCTTACAGCTAGGTAACATGGTGCAGTCTCAGAGTCCTGCTCTCGTGCCTCAGACACCTACCTTCCTTATAATTTCTCCTTTGTTCTACCTATAGCACGCTTCCCATTCAGCCCCCAAACTTTATAGCTTTGTAAAGATGTGCAACGGAAGTGTTGTGTCCATGGCAACCTCACCTCTCCTCACCCCTGGGTTCTGCCGGAGCACCTAGCAGCAGGTAGAAAGTTTATACTGCATTTATGTTTTTCACTAACAATGATAGTGATGAGAGGGCCCATGACCTACTATCAGAGATGCAAGCGAAGCTTTAATTGGCGTGACATTACATACCAGTGCGGGAAAGTAGGGCAAGCAGTAAAATGCGTTAATGTGACCCATAATGCGCGGCACTTGGCAGGGTCAGGACTACACCCAGAGGGGCTTATTTACAAGCAGCTTGCGCAACCGCTGAGTCAAAAATGTTGACGCACCAGAGGCGCAGGTCATACTCCAAATTTATAGGAGACACAGGTGGCCAAATGCATCAGTCTTTGTAGGCCTGTGTTGAAATATACCTGCGCCAGAACCGGCTGTGCCACACAGAAAATAATATATGCAAGGTAGGCGTTCCCACCTAAAATCCACTGTAAAACTGACACTGTGATATTTATGAGTTTTTCCAAAAGTGACGCGTAGTCGGCAAGCGGTGTACTAAACCAGAAATGCGCCAATATTCCTGTACATCGGTAACCCAGGTGTAGGAAATGAAGTATTGGGGGTTGTATATAAAAACAAGGCACTCAAAACAGTCTTGCAAGCTCAACTACTCTATGGAGGTGCTCATTTTGCAGCTGGGAGTTGCAAGGAGACCACCACCCCTGACACCCCAACACCCCCCCACTATCCCCATTCCCCCACCAACCACGTAGGCAGCACAGGAGAAGGGAGAACGTTTATTGGCTTTAGACTTCCATCATTGAGCTCAATGATGATGAGGTCATCACCTACTTTCAGCTCAGGAGGGAGTACATAGTCCAACTGCTACAACAAATAGCGCCAAGACTACAGCCACCAACTTCCAGGTCCACCTACATCCCTTCACAGGTCAAGCTCATGGCTGTTCTCCACAAGCTGGCATCTGGGTCCTCGGACCCCTGCCCGTACCACATCTTCAACAGAGCCGGCACCTCCATTGCCCCCGAACTATGCCGCACCATCAACTGCTCCATCAACTCTGCCACATTCCCGGCAGACTGGAAACACGCAGAGATCAACCCCTTCCTGAGGAAACCCTCTGCTGACCCGAGGGACCTCAAGAACTTCATACCCATCTCTCTGCTCCCCTTTCCAGCCAAGGTAATTGAGAAGGCAATAAACGCCCAACTTTCCGAGTTCATCGAGGCGAACCACTCGCAATCCGGCTTCCGAAGCAATCACAGTACGGAGACCACCCTCTTTGCTGCCACAGCTGACGTCCACACCCTCCTTGACCAAGGCAAAACTGCATCCCTCATCCTCCTGGACCTCTCGGCCGCCTTCGACACCGTCTCCCACTGCATCCTATGCACAGGACTCCACAATGCCGGCATCTGCAAAAATGCCCTGGAATGGATCCGTTCTCTCCTCACTGGCCGAACACAGAGAGTCAGGCTACCACCGTTCCTCCTGCAACCCACAGAAATCAGCTGCAGAGTGCTTTAGGGCCCCTCCCTGAGCCCCACTCTCTTCAACATTTACATGGCCCAGCTCGTAGCCATCGTCAGGAAGCACGGACTCAACAACGTCTCCTACGCCGACAGCACCCATCTGATCCTCTCTTTCACCAATGAACCCACAGTCACCGAGAGCAACTTCCACAATGGGAAGAAGGCTGGCGCCACCTGGATGAAGGACAGCTTTGTTAAGCTAAACTCAGAGAAGGCTTGGGATGACTCCTGGTGGCCTGCAGATCTTGGACCTCCGCCCACACCCAGAGACCACGCTAGAAATCTCGGCATCATCTTGGACTCCTCACTCACCATGAGCCGACAGATCAATGCCATTTCATCATCTTGCTTCCACATGCTACACCTGCTCCAAAAGATCTTCATGTGGATCCCCACCGAGTCCAGAAAGACGGTCACCCACGCACTCATCAGTAGCAGACTCGACTATGGCAATGCACTCTACGCCAGCATCGCCCAGAAACTCCTCAAGAAACTGCAAAGCATCCAGAACGCCTGCGCCAGACTCATCCTCAAAATCCCCCGCCGCAGCCACAACACAAGCCACTTGAGAGACCTTTACTGGCTCCCATTCAACAAAAAGATCACTTTCAAGCTCCTCACACATGCCTACAAAGCCCTACATGATACATGACCTGCATACCTCAACCACCGCCTCTCATTCCACGCACCCACCAGAGACCTCAGCTCTGCTCAACTGGCCCCAGCTGCCATCCCACATATCCACAAGACCATGGCCGGGGGAAGATCCTTCTCCTACCTCGCAGCAAAGACCTGGAACACCCTGCCTCTCCCCTAAGGCAATCGCCTTCACTGCCTCAATTCAAGAAGGACCTCAAGACCTGGCGCTTTCACTGAATCACAGTGCCTTGCGACAGATCTTCAGCCACCCCCCCCCTCCAAAGCCTTGAAACCCTTACGGGTGAGTATTCATGTCTTACAATCAACTTGATTGATTGATTGATTGGTTCATTCCAGATTACATCAGCCAGAGTGGCAGGAATCTCTCAGCCAGCTTTCTCAGACCTCCTATCCTCTGTGCTGGATGCCATCATCCACCTAACACTCAAGTATCTCTTCTTCCCCAACACACAATAACTGCAGCTGGAGACCAAGCAAGGTTTCTATGCCATAGCTATCTTTCCCCATGTCTTGGGGGCTATGGATTGCACCCATGTGCAACTGGTGCCTCCTGCTGCAACTTCATATGTACTCTATCAATGTACAGGCAATTGTGGACCCTCTGGGTGCATTCATCAATGTTCTGGCCAAGTACCCTGGGAGGGCTTATTATACCTGTATTTTCAGGCACTCCATCATCAATGAGTGCTTCCAGAATGGGAGATATGGCCTACTGGTTGGTAAGTACACTTGAAGTACATGACAGACCTAATAATAGTAAATAATGTATGACAAAATAGACATATCTGCGTGTGCTACCTGAGACAGTGCATATGTAGGAGGGGGCATACTTGCACCATACATCATGGCACATGTGCAATGCAAACCCGCAAGTCATACATGTTAAGACATGCTAAGCCCCTGTGTGTGCCTATCAATAGTGGGAAGAACAATGCAATGCTAAGAAAAATGCCGTATTGCAACACTATGTGCAAGGAAGGGCTTCCATGGCTATTGTCTGTGTGTCCACATGTAACTCTCATGGTTCATGAAGCATATTATGTATCCCACACCAGGGAAACTGTGAAATCTATCCAATCAATTGCCTCCCCACCTGCAGAAAAATTGCTTAAGTCATCCAACACACTCTAGCCATCTATGTGTGGTGCAGTTCGTGGCATACACAGACAATCAGACTTCCACGTGTTTATGCAGTGGAGGAAGGTGGCCCCTCGTGCACAAAGTAAATCACCCATGAAATGCAGCCACACAATCCCCATGTTGCAATTGTGCTTGTTTCGGTGCTATGCAGCACATTGTGTTCCATCGCTGCTTGAAAACTCAGGATTGTGCTATATGGTCTCAAATATGTCCTACACTGTCCTTTCATAGTGATGCAGTGCAATTTACTTGCTGCACTGTACAGTGCCACTTTTCTAAATATCTGGGCTCCTGTTTCCTGTCCACATAGCTGGCCCAACACGCTGAAACGTGTAGACAATGATGTTCCACATTGAAATTCAACCACTAATCTATAATTGGCAATAGCTACTGAACATCAGTGACTCCTACTGTCACATTTCTATCTGTGTGAATGAATGGGACCACATCATCTGTACTGGTAATAGATGTAAACTAAGACATGTTGTAGAACAGAAAAGGCTATATGAGTTCTACGCCAACACAATAGTGAAGTGTGAGATAAGTGCCTCCTCATTGCTGTACCTCTTCTTTCTATCAGTCAAGAATCCTAATTTTCAGGCTACTGAGGACTTTTAAAAAAAAAATTAGTAAGTGTGTCACACATGCCAGTATACATGTATGTGTATTAAAGTGTCAAGGATATTATTTTTGAAAGGCCATGTGTGCCAACCAATGTCAGCGTAGGCCCCAGAAATGGGTAAATGTCTATATAGGTTCACAAAGTGACATCAACAGAACAGAAACAGGATATCTCTATGCCATACAGACAGTACACACGCAGACATACACTCAGGTATACAGCCACTACAACAAATGTAAAGATTGTGTTGGTACATCTGTCCTCATTAAATTGACCAAAGGGAAAACATATGAAATCACCAATGTGCAAGTCACACATACTAAAACAACGTATCCAAATATGGCATTCAATAATCAATCGAAACCGGTCTCAGGATGCTTGTTTCCGGTTCAGGGAAGACCTGGCTTGGCAGTTCGGGCTGGACTGTTCCCATGAGGCACAGGGTCAAGACTGATTTGCATATAGCTGGGTCTGAACTGAGGTGGCGAAATGAGCTAAAGAACGATGATGGATTCAACCCAGATCTGTGACTGGGTGTGAGTGTTTGAAAAGTTTCAGCACTCAGTCCATCATCTCTTTGTGTTTGCTTTGTTCGCCCTAAGTTGGCAGGGTATGCCCAGACGTGGGTCCCTTGCTCACTTTGCCACTGGATTCAAGCTAGCCTGGCTGAAGAGGGGTGTTACCCCGAAACCGGTCTCAGGATGCTTGTTTCCGGTTCAGGGAAGACCTGGCTTGGCAGTTCGGGCTGGACTGTTCCCATGAAGCACAGGGTCAAGACTGATTTGCATATAGCTGGGTCTGAACTGAGGTGGTGAAGTGAGCTAAAGAACGATGATGGATTCAACCCAGATCTGTGACTGGGGGTGAGTGTTTGAAAAGTTTCAGCACTCAGTTCATCATCTCTTTGTGTTTGCATTCAATAATCATCTACATAGATTGTAATGCAACCAGGTTAAGGCACCACAGAGTACTCAGGATACTAATCTCAACATTCCTTTGACACAGCAATGATGATAAAACTTTTGCAAATAGGCACAGAATCCACATCAATTTACAGTACAACATTTATGGGTCTATCATGGCTTTACTCTGATCACATTGGGTTCTTCCCATTTCCCTACATCACAAAGCTGTCTCTTCTTTCGTCACTCGTTGATTCAATGTAAAAGTCACTTAATTTTTCATTATCATTGAAAGAACCTGTCTCATATAGGCAACTCTTTATTTTCAGATTCTACAAATTGTTCCAGAAGTCGCTCTTTTTCCTGACGAAGGCACCCTGGTGTGCCGAAACGCGCGTAGAAACACCACCAGTCTTTGTACTTGTGCCACATTGTTTTGCTCTGACCAATTTATAAACATTCATGTGCCAATTCATTTCTTGCACAGATTACAAAGTTTTAAACCTTTTGTCTGAATGAGAGTAAGACTGATAGATACGAATGTGAAAGTATGAATTTTATAGGTTGTTTTTTTGTAACAATAATTAAATAAATGTTTTTTATACTTTTGATAAATATTTTGAGTTGCCTTGGTTCTTTCTGTTTATCATTGACGCATCACCAAACTTTATTGCTATTAGTAGGTTGCCTTAAACAATTGCATTGATTGAATTTTCCCTACCTTAAGGAACCTTTATCCAAGTAGTAGGGGGCCTCCTCCTTTACATTATACTAATCTCAACATTCCTTTGACACAGCAATGATGATAGAACTTTTGCAAATAGGCACAGAATCCACATCAATTTACAGTACAACATTTATGTGTGAAGACCAATGTATTGTGTACACATCTGTGGTAAACAGAGATCGGTTACAACATCAGTGTGTCCTACCTAGAGATACTCCACATTGCATACCCATGTGTCAATCCTAGTGCACCATGACATATTGACTTATGAAAAGCAGCAGCTGGAGGCTGACAAAAAATCGTACAACTATCCAGGGAAACAGTGTAAAATGCACCACATGGACTCCCCAGATTTCATTTTCTAAATGAAGTTAACAATTCAAAGGCTCCATCATTGGTAGGTAGTGCAGCAACAAAATCAGTGGTTCCAGAGGGACAAATGTATGTATGAGTGTGAAACAGGTTAGTACCAGTAGAGCCTACCTATGGATGACAAAAATCCCCAATTTGTAAACAACATACTGTCACTTACGGGGGCAATAGACCTACAAAACACCCGTCACACTAAGCTACTGCCCAAATGTGATTGTCCTATTGTGCACTGTCAAAAGTAGCAGGCCATCACATGTTTCAATATGACACAGAGAACAAGAATAGACATGTGGAATTAAATGTGCTAATCTAAATGTAGCCAATAGCGTCCAATACTGGTAGAAATGTGTAAGAGTTATTCTGTACATATAACAGATATGTACTTGGATTGATTAATCACCATGATCGTTGAGTGACTTTTCCTTCTTTGTCGTTTCAGCTGACCAACGATATGGTCTGCAGTCATAAGTCATGACCCTATTTGCACCTCCCCAGACAGAGGCAGAGCACACCTACAACAACACACTGGGCAAGACCAGGGGTATTGTGGAGCAGACTTTCAGTGTACTTACGTCTCGCTTCCGTTGTTTGGACATGTCCTGGCTGAGATTGCTTTACTCCCCCCCCGCCCCCCATTGTCTGCAAAATGATCCTCGTGTGTTGTATATTTTACAACATCTGTGTGTGCACAAACGCCCAATGGGACCTGGGCCATGAGGATTAGAAAGCTTCGAATGAGGATGATGATGAAGATGAGGACAGAGGGCAAAATGTAGCCACAGTTGCGGGACCTGGCGAGGGAAAATCAGTGTGCAGAACTTTTTCAGTGAAGTGTGAATTAGATTGATGGCCATAAATATAATTATTGTTTTGAAAGAGTGTTCAAAAATGTAAATAAATGATTGAACACTTCCTTTGTATGCGCAATTTAATTTCACAGTTACTGTAAACATCAGAACATTCACAACTTACCTAATAGATTTTAGCCCATCACAAAGATATGTTACTAGGTCTTATATGCACCCCAGGACAACATCATGTGGGTCAAAATATGTGTGCATATCACCAATATATGCCAAATACATGTGCATCGGGAAGACATACACCAAACAAATGTAGCAATGTGGAACAGTGTGAACATGTTGTGAGTATGTGTGCTGCTACAGTGTACTGACTGTCAGACATCCTACCACTAGCCAAAGGGAGTGCAAATGTAAACAGTGTGCAATGACTGAGTGTGTGTGTTGTATGTCTTCACATTTTTTACTGCCTTACACTTGTGGAGGTCAGTATAGTGACCTTATTGTCCTATGACTGTGAACAGAGGTCCATTTGATGTGAATGGGCACACAGTGCAGCCAAGTTAGTCTGCATATGCTACATCAACGTTTGCAAGCACATAGCACAATCAGTGTGGTATCTCAAATAACACATACTAATGTGGAGTCCTTACCTGTGCCGGTGCTGGATTGTCTATCTAGGACAAGGGAGACACACTTGCCCCACTAGGCAAAGATGCAACTGTTACATGCAGGAATGGGTGTGACAGTGTTGGTGTGTCTTACTCTGAAACAAAGAATGCTGTGACTCCTACAGCTCCATTTATGTGTGCTGATTAATACAGAACACAAAGAAAGTCAAAAAGAAAAATAGGTTTCAAGGTATAAGTATGTGCGATATCACTCCTACCAAGATAGCATACACTGATGCATCCCAGATCAAAGTGGTGTAATCTGTCAGAAAATGCACAAATAAACCATCTGGTGTGGATGCCTACCCACATTCTAAGTTCATGAAAGTCCTCTCTGTTGCTGAATAATGTGATGCACATTAATAATAATAAATAATGTCAAGGTATCAACAATTTAAAATATGCCTGTGTATTTCACTGAAATATATGCCTGTCCTAGTGATCGTACCATGAATGCAATGAGTTACACATATGCACACTGTAAACATACACATGCAAAACATCCCAAGTCTTCAAGCTTGTTAGCAAAGATAATTTGAGCAAGAAAAGTGAGCCCTGGGATTGTTTACCTGCATTGCACAATTCAATACACTGTACCAGACACATTAGGCTAGTTGCATCAATCAAAACACACGCATTGGCCTTTTGAGTGCCGCATTGCACCCAGAACATAGGTCGGAAGCCACACATTAACCACAATGCATCAAAAACAATCCATTGCGCATTGGCATGCATTATGTGTAAATCATGCATTGCCTATTTCTCTACCGATGTATCAGAAAAAACGACGCATTGGTAGAAAACATGACATTGACCCAGGAAATGATGGAATGGCTCTGCCATGCTGCAAACCAGCAAGTGTGTAGTAACTTTCACTTTCACGTACACTCTTTTTGTCTGTGCTGGCTGGTAGAGGTGTTTGGTGTGTGCTCTGTGAATTGCTTGCGTTTTTTTTGGTTTTGTTGGTGTCTGTGTTGTCCCTGGAGGTGTTCAAAATTATTATTTGTGTATTGTATTTTCTTTTTGTATTGTTTTGTACATTGTATTGTTGGGTGTACGTCTATTTAGGGGTTTGTGGTTTTAGGGGTGGGGGTAGGGTTAGTTTTAATTTAGTTGTAGTTAAGGGTTGGTAGTTTTGCTAGGGATATGTCGGGGAGGGGCAGAGCAAAGAATCTGTCAGAGGAGGAGTTTGGGGGCCTGCTGTGGCTGTTGGTCCACTATCTCCTCAACATGATCTCGACGGAGGTAGGGTGAGCCAGGGTTACCCAACTTGAGAGAGAAAGGAGCAGTGGGAGAAGGTACGCTTCCACATGAGCTGTGTCTTTGGCGTTCAACGTCTTGTCCACCAACTCAAACACAGATGGGCAGAAGTGGTGAGCCGGTAGGCAGATCTTATCGATCATCTTAGAATGGAAGTTGGTGGGACTGTTGGTAAGCGCATATATACCATAAGCTTGTAGCTGTGTGTCATTAGGAAAAATCAGTAATTGGTTTTTCCACTGGAAGGGTCTTATATGTTTTTGTCTTACATGTGGAATCACAAAAGAAGTAGGACAAAGTTGCATGTGCAATAGATAGGGACAAATGTCAATGTGCATGTATTGCCAATGTATGCAGGCCCATGTGATTGATGGCTCACAACCTGCGTGGTAATGGTTAGCCAGTTATGGTGTGGATGCTTATGACACAAGTACCATGACCAGCCCCAAGACCAACAGATGGTCATAGGTTCAAATGACTCTCACCCATACTATGGACAGAAAGTAACTAATATTTTACCAAATAATTTACAGAAAAGTTGCATGAGACAGGCATAGATTTTCAAGACAGAGTATGTTTGCCCAAGTCCAAATTTGAGCAGGACACAGGTGTGGTTGGGGTGTAACATAGATCCCAGACAATACTAACAATAGTCAACAATACATGTTGATGGGAACCTATACACAGTGAACCTCTTTTTCAATTTAATAGTCCTCCTATTGTTCACATCATATCATGCCCGTATATGCAGAATACGTTTCTCATGGCTACCACAATTGGTGCAATATGTCAGACAGGTTCAAATATCGAGTACTAAATATCGAATTACAAAAATATTGAGTAAAAGATATAGATGTTAAACATATCGACTCCCTATCCTTATAATTAAAAGTACAAAAATATTGAAAAGAATATTTTGATCGCCCTTATATAGTTGTCCAAAATATCGATTTTTAAATGTAAATAATAAACATTAATTAAATAAAATATTAATACTAGTATAGTAAAAACTAAAATATATTTAATAATTAAAAAAACACGTATTATTTTCAAAATTTAATATATTTATATATATATTTATATACATATATCTAATTAGAAACGTTATTAAATTGATATTTTTAATTTATATTATATTTATAAACTTTTTAAATGTAAGAATATAAAAAATAAATATATACATTTATCTCATAACATAAAATATTTGATAAACAAACCATTTTAATTACAAATAAAAAAACTCAAACAAAATAAAAATTTAGAATTTACTAAAAATAATTAAAATATTAAAAACATTATTAATTATAAATATTTTAATATTAAATAACCAAAAACATATTAATATGAATGTAAACAACATAAACTAAACCACAACATTTTAAAATTAATCCATGTACTCTTCCCACTACAACTTAGAAAAAGTAGACAAAGTGTCAAACTCAGGAGGAGTCCCACTACAGTCAATACAACAGTAGGGAAAGTGGTGGATTGCGGTGGGATAAAATTTACTATTACCACTCCAATAAGTGCCACAGTAGGGAAAGTGTTGGATTGTGAAGGGGAAACATTTTCTATTCCCACTCCAGTCAGTGCAACTGTAGGGTAATGTTGGATTGCGGAGGGGTAAAATTGATTATTCCTACTTCAGTCAGTGCAACCATCTCATTGGATGTAAGCACGTTGAAGGGAAGGTGGATTGGACATGAAGTCTGCACCTCATTGTCAACAAGGGACAAGGCAAGCACCAGCCAGGATGTGAATGAGCCCCATGGTGGCGGATCAGTCGCAGTTCCGGGCACCTCTCCAGCTCAGCCGGCAGAAGCACCACAGCCTGTGACCACAACCCCATGACAGCCATCAGAATTTGAAAAACAGGTCCCTAAAGACCTTTCAGACATTAAACTACGTGTAGCTGGCATCAAGTAGCCACTCTAATGCAGATGGTGCACACATTGCAGAAGTCAGTGGATAGGATTGTCAACCAGGCTTAGGCCTCCCTCTGACTTTTTGCCCTTCCCCTGTCTTTTATATCTTGCTTTTATCAATTTGTATTTTAGCAGAGGTTAGGCTAAGTTGTAACATAGGGATAGGTTAGTTAGTATTAGTAATTTAAACATTGTATGAGTGATTTGTTGTTAGGTTGGGAAATGGGTGTTTATGTTATTAAATGGGTGGGGGTTGATGTTTAGGATATGGTTATGAAAATAATTTTTAAAATAATTTTAAAAACAAAAATAAATATATTTTTTTAGGTTTTTATGTTTAGGTAGTTTGTGTATAGGCGTAGTGTATGTTTGTATCATGTGAAAATGTCTATTAAGGTGGTGGAGGGGGTTGATGTTTAACATATCTGTTGTGGTATATGTGTGGAGTAGTATAAGTTAAGGTTGCGTAGGTTAAGATAGTGTTAAGTTAAGGTAGTATAGGTTAGTTAGCATAGGTTAGTTTAGTCATAGTTAAGATAGGATAAGTTAGTGTAGTGTAGTCAGTTTTAGATTTTGAGAGTTTTACAATGATAATAATAAGCAATGTTTTCCACTTTCACGTCTGTTTAATAGATTAACTGCTTAGCAGTATTCATATATGCTTCAGGTTGTGTTAAGCACATGCTGTAGGATTACCAGGCAGTGTTTGTATACAAGTGTAACTAGGTGAAACACCTATGGAGAAGATTCTGTCAAGTTTGCAATGGAATCACTTAAGGGATCTTCAAACATGATTGTGCACTGTAAGTGGCATTCTTGCTGTGAATGGGCACACAGACCTAAACAGGTATTCACCTACTGTTGCACTGTGTTTGTAAGTTATGCTACATGTATTGTATGGATGAATATGTCAAACCATTCTTAAGGATGTGTTAGGTCACACACTGATGCCAGCCACTTACACAATCTCCCTTGCACAATTTTATTGTCACATCAGTGTCGTTTGCTGGCTAATATCCATGGAAGTAGCCTACACCTATGCAGACACTTCATTCTACCTTACCATTGACTGATTGCTGAGAGGAGTGTTCCAGTGAGGAGGAGGTCCAAATTGCCATTAGGGGAAATAGGCCCCATTGACAGTTCACAAATAGTTCGGATGAACAGGTGGGAAGGCAAATAGGGTACAGTACCAGTTGACAAGTGCACTGGCATGATCATAAGCACAGGCCCAAAGAGAAGCTGGCCAAGTTGCACAAACCAATGTTACCGGGCAGCTCATTAGTGGAAATTGTAGGAGTCCACATCTTTATCCTCTAATGTGTGCTGCCTCCCCTGAGGGGTGTGTTGTTGGTGCAGGAGGTGACAGAGGCACACACACATCAAAGGCAGAAGATGTGGATCCCCTGTTACCAGCAGCATTTGGCTGTGCCAACAAGGAAGGCAGCACAGTGCTGAGAAGGGCCTGATGGCTTGCCAGCATGACAATAACGTTGCTGTGTAAGGTAATCATTGTTGCTAGACAGGAGTCCTGCTTCTGCTCCATAGATTCAAGGATGTTGCGGTTCCCCCCCAGCAGGTCGGCGATCTCACTGGTGCCACTTTGGCAGGGCAGTGTTCTTGCCTTTCTCTCATGACACCAGCGATGTCAGTCAGGGACTGACCCGATCCATGGAGTGCAGGGTATGTGCCTCTTATAGCCTCAGATGTGTCCTTATTGGGACTGAGGCACCTACAGACTCCCTTTAGAGTGCCCGTCATGGTCTCCATTCCCGCTCGCACCTCATCTACCAGCTGCTGCTGGACTCCTTCCGAATGCTGTTGGAATTCAACTTGGGGGTCCTCGGAGTCCAGGGCTACGCTTGGCTGGCTCATGGGGTATGTCTGGTGGTAGGTGGATCCTTTGGAGACCCTGCGACACTGTCGGCCCTTCCCATGACAGTAGAGTGTGAATCAAAGGAGGCCAGGATTTTCTGAAGGGTGTCTTGGTCCAGGGTTGTCAGGCTGCCATCTTCAGCAGGTTCCTCATCTGGGACAGGCAGCTGGTCAGGAGGTGTTGTTTCTCCCTCTGCAATGGAATAGAGATATGTTGATGGTGATCATTGTTAGATGTTGACATGAGTTTTCTGGCAGACATTTAGACTTTTTTCTCATTCACTTTCAGTTCTACATTGTTGTGTAGGGCATATATTACTCATAGTTATTGAGGCCTATCTGCACTGTTTTTGCCTTTCAGATGGCAGTATCTCAGCATTGTTCACACAACCACTTTGTGAAAAGGATGATTTTCCTGTCAGGACACACATTGCATCACAGTTAAACAGCTGACTGGGCTGCTATACCTGTTCAGGTAAGTTGAGGTAAGGGCCACATCTGCCTTGGTGATTACCTAACTCTTAAATGATGGCTATACTGATTGTGGTTTCACTTATTTACACCACTACAGTGCACATTGGCCCAAGTCCCCAGGGTGCCTGCATTACCTGTGACCACTACTCAGCCTTCAGCTCCTAGGAAGGTGATGTGGGTTTAGTAATGAGTTTGATTATATCGAGCAGTCTGCCTTTCACACAGTACACCACAGCATTCGGCCTTATTGTGCTGTCTTGCATGCACAATGTTCTTTCCTGCGTCCAAGAGTTTCAATTTTTACACATACCCACACACCTCTACACAGCTGACAACCTTGCTATACTGCAGGTATGTGTGAGGGTAGGAACTCACCATGGGTTTCCTATTTGTGTATACTCATGTCATTTCATTGCATACACAGTTGGCTCCACATCGTTGTGAACGGTTGGTACTATGTACCCACTCAGGAGCCCCCACGGACCCCTGCCCGCCGCACATCTACCACAGAGCCGCCACCGCCATAGCACCGAACTATGCCGGACCATTAACACCTCCTTCGAATCCGGCATCTCCCCTGACGACTGGAAGCGGGCAGAGGTCAAGCCCCTCCTCAAGAAACCCTCGGCTGACCCGACGGACCTGAAAAACTACCATCTCTCTCCTTCCCTTTGCAGCCAAAGTCACCAAGAGATTCGTCAACGCCCAGCTGACTACCTTCATCAAAGAGAACGCCATCCTCGACTCCTCCAAGTCCGGATCCCGCAGCAAACACAGCACCAAGACCACCCTCCTCGCCGCCACCGATGACATCTGCATGCTACTCGACCAAGGCCACACAGCAGCCCTCATCCTACTAGACCTCTCCGCAGCCTTCGACACCATCTCCCACTGCACTCTCACCGCCAGACTCCACAACACTGGCATATGAGGAACTGCCCTCGACTGGATCTGCTCCTTCCTCACCGGCAGAACCCAAAGGATCAGACTCACACTCTTCCTCTCCGACCCCACAGAGATCAACTGCGGAGTACCCCAAGGATCCTCGCTCAGCCCCACGCTCTTCAACATCTACATGGCCCCCCTCGCCGCCATCGTTAGACAGCATGGGCTCAGCATAGTATCCTACGCCGACGACACCCAGCTCATCCTCTCCCTCACGAAGAACCCCGAAGACACCAGACTCAGCTTCCAGGAAAGAATGAAAGATGTTGCAGCCTGGATGAACAACAGCTGCCTTAAGCTCAACTCAGAGAAGACAGAGGTCCTTGTCCTTGGACCCTCCTCCACCGCCTGGGACAACACCTGGTGGCCTTCCGCCCTCGGAAACCCACCCACTCCATCAGACCACGCCCGACACCTCGGCATCATTCTAGACTCCTCCCTCACCATGACCCGCCAGATCAACGCCGTCGCTTTCACCTGCTTCAACTCCCTCCGCATCCTCCGCAAGACCTTCAAGTGGACCACCCCTGAATGCAGAAAGACCGTCACCCACGCACTCTTAGCCAGCAGACTGGACTACAGTAACGCCCTCTACGCCGGAATCAACAAAAACCCTGCTACACAAGCTCCAAACCATCCAGAACACCGCAGCCAGACTCGTCCTTGGAACCCCACGACATGAGCACATGACCCAGCACATACAAGACCTCCACTGGCTCCCCATCAAGAAGAGAATAACCTTCAAGCTACTCACCCACACCTACAAATCCCTCCACAACATCGGACCCAAATACCTCAATGAAAGAGTCTCCTTCCACGTACCCAAAAGGAACCTCCACTCTGCCGACCTCGCCCTGGCAGAGACCCCACACATCCGCAGAACCAGAGCAGGAGTAAGAGCCTTCTCCTACGTCACAGCAAAGACCTTGAACGAGTTCCCAGTCAACATCAGATGCTCCCCCACTCTGCACACCTTCAGGAAGAGCCTCAAGACCTGGCTCTTCGACTGATCCGGAGCTGCACCCCACCCCCAGCGCCTTGAGACCCTCACGGGTGAGTAGCGTGCTTTAAAAAACCCTGATTGATTGAATGATTGATTATATACTCCCTCTGAAGGGATGGGCAATGTCAAACTAGGTTGATTGCTAGCACTGAGGCTCCCTCCATTTCATCATTGCCAGTTGGTTATCTGCAGCATATCCCAAATTGTTTTACTCAGGCCCACTCACTTGTACATGTCTCCTCTGGCAATCCTTATTTATGCCCAGGAACTCCACTTAATGTCACACACTGATGGAACCCAGTTCATACATTGACTCTCATGTGACTCCAACACCAACAGTGCGCATGTACGTATCCACTTGATTGACATGGCTGCCTGCCTTTGAGGGCTATGGGTCAAGCTGTACCCCACATGCCAGTACTGCTTTAATTGGTGACATGAACCTACCCAGGTTTGCTACACTACTAGGCCCATACACCTCACCCTTCAACCATCCCTGAATCCTGCCATTTGTGGTGGGAATCTGATTCATTCTGTCACTTCACAAATCCCTGTTTTACATCCTCCTACTTTGACATATGTGGCATGGTGAGCCTTTTCTTTTTTCTGACTCCCTCCTACCACGTGCTACGCCTTCACCCAGGTCGACATCACATGTGGGATGTAGTACACCAATGGACTCTTCTCTGTCATCCCTTCCCAGCTGCAACATAAGTGTAACTCTGTCAGACACAGCAGTGCATGTGTATTGGTTAGGCTACCTTGCAGTACACATGTCACTACTCACCTCCTTGCTATGCAATGTCTCCCCATTCAGACACAGTGCCAGTTCTATGTGCTCTGTCACACCTACAATGTACTGCACTACCAGGGGCCCACCGGGCTCACACACCATTGGGCTTATTTATGAGAGGCTTGCGCAGCCGGGGCATTATTTTTCAAATGCTCCGGCAGTGCAAGCCTCTCAATTATATCAATGAGACCACGCAAAGCCACTCAGCGTGGCTTTGCATGGCCTCATAGATATGGAGTAAGACAAAGCAGAGCAAGTCTCAGCATTGCCTTACTTTGTGTCAAGGAGGCGTTCCATGGGCATTGTGGTGGGTTTTCCTAAGCAGCATCCATGTATTTTGACGCTACATTTACTTACTCATGTAAAACGGGGGCAGCGCCAAAATCTTACGCCTCCCCAGAGCAGGCGTAACGAGGAGAAATTTTTTAATTCCTCCTCATTTGTTTCCTTTTTCCATGTGTGCTGCATTTTGCAGCACACATAGAAAGAGGAAAACACCTCTCTGGATTGTTTTTGTGCAGGAAGGTGCCCCTTCCTGCACAAAAACAATCCTGTCAGTAATGGGGGGACTCTTGCAGGCTGATGTAAGTGTGTCTATGTTGGCACTAGGCAGCAAATTGTCCACCAGTGCAGGGGGAAAGTACAGGAATCCACTGTATTTCATTAATACAGCACATTCACGCCCTTTAACATTGGTGTAGGGCAGCGCAGCAAGAAGACTTGTGGCGCTGCCCTATGCCAATTCCTCATAAATGAGGCCCCCTGTTTTCTTTCAACACACATGGTCCTCTGGTGTGCATCACTTTCTTTCACCCATACCCCCAGTATGATTTGGTACACGAGAGGAGTTAGGTTGGTCCCTACCATGGCAGACAACATCTGTGTGCTCTCACCACCCACGTCAGGACAGCTGTGTGCAATGTAGTTTCCTGCTACTGAATATACACATGGCTCTTCACATGTTCCTATGTGTTGATACTTCACATGCCCCACACCTGAGGCCCCTCTCAGGTGAGTTTATCTTCTGACAAGCTCATTCCATTCCATTGCTTTACAGTCCTGATTTGGGTGCATGAGCCCAAGTAAGACACTCTAGCCTCATGGTGCAAGGTGGCCTGCATTGTCACAGTGAGGTTGGGCAGGGTGCAAGTATCCATGCATGATGTGTTGTTCCAGTCCATATTTTTGATTTGCATTGTGGGACTTGTAGTTCTGTTGACTTGTGTTATACATTCCACTACAAATCACAGTATGCAAAGGTGAACCTGGCCTGGTGCTGCACATCACCCATGGAATAGACACACTTGACGGAACTGTACTGCACTGGGCAACATGTTACTAGGCAGTGTGACTTACATTTATATGATGTTTAACTGTACATGGGGCAATTTCTACCCATTCTCTTGCACACAGCGCATTGGAACCCACGGACATAGCTTGGTGCGGTAAGCAGCATGACTTTTTTGCCCATATTGCCCCTTGTTGCCACTTACCCTGTAGGTGTTGCTAGTCCTCATAGCCAGCACTGTCCTGTCTGGGAATTCCTGCCACCAACTCCCCTGGGATGACATCTGCCACTCGTTCCTCCAAGGGTTCCAGCTCCTCCTGGTCCACGGGTCCCCCTCCTCCAGTCTGCATGGCTGCTGAAGGAAGTGACTCGAATCGGGTCACCCGGGTCACACAAGACCACCTCTCAGCCTTCCATACCAAATGAAGAGTCGGTCAGACAGTAGAGAATACAAACCAATATCTGTTTATTCAGAGTACGCTCAGAGCGGAGCCCGGTCTGCCCAGTCTCTAAGGAGTGCTGCAGAGGGACTGACATCAGCAAGCATAAAGATACATTATGTACATTTCAGAATGAATGAAGGCACGCCCACAATGGAGTTTTCCAAGCAGATACAGCGAAACTGTGGAATACAAAAAAATAAGTTTTGATTCTGCAGCCGGGAACACACTATCTAACAGTCAAGGTCATTCTGCCCGTGCCTGCCACTAGACAAGTGGGAGAGGGTTTCTATTTAAAAGAGAAGGTATGCGTTAATAAGAACAGTGTATTCATTAGCAAAGCAAAACCTTAACCTTGGAGAAACAGAACCTAACTGAGGCCTTTTCTCGGAAATAGCAAAGTATAAGTTTCGATTGTAACCCAAAATGGCGTCTACATATAAAATGGCGCCGCGAATGCTAACATACGTATAACAATACATAAGTAGGATTCTTTTTATTCTAACACTGCCTTCAGGTGGTTGGCCAGTTTCTCCTTCATCCTGTGATTATAATCGTGCCAGCGCTTCTTGCAGTCAGTCTCTGTCCTTTTAGCTTATCCAACACTGTTGATCTTGGCCACTATGTACTGCCAAATGGCCTGTTTCTTCCCATGCTTTGTCACCTCTGTGATCAAGATGTCCTTCTCCTCACTGAAGTTACACTTCCCTTTCCTCTTCCCCTGGGAGTCTGTCTGGACATCCTGGCGGGTACTGGGGTTGCTGGGTTGCCATGGCCTCTGTTCTCTGCTCTATGTCTGCTGTCTGTGTGTTGTTTTTATTTCCCTCAAAAGCATCATCTTTTATTGTCTTTTTGATGCTTGGTGCACTCAAAAGTGATGCTAAAGTGGTCAGCGTTACTTTACAAGCTAAAAACCAGCCTTACGTCACTTTGCCTGCACATGCGTCAGCTTTCATTACGGCAGCTGTCCCACGGAAGCGTCAAATTCTTTTGATGCATCATCTGACCTACGCAGGGTGCACCGTCCCGTAACTACGATGCATCCATGGCATTTACAAATGATGTAACGCAGCACAACTGACGATCGCTGCATTGATGCAGCGAGGTGTCAGTTCTTGTAAATGAGGGCCTGAGTGTGGGATATATTTACCTGGCTGTGATTGTGATTTCTGTCTGGTATGTATGATTGTATTCAGATTTGGTTGTTTTTCTCTTTTCTGCAACTTATGCAGATCCACAATATAGGTGCATTATTACAGCTAAATAGAATATAATGTAGTATACAGTTTGCACACATATATGCGTGTAGTAGAATAACATTAAAAGTATCAGCCTAAGTGGACACTGGCTTGCCACTGTGGAAAGGGGACATGATCCACTTTTTTCTACAAACAGATGTGATATTATGGCCGAAATTTGTGAATAGCATACATCCATAAAAGTATACATAGTAGTAAACATACTTCTACATGCTAGTCCTTTTCTAAACATAGCTTTCCTTTGTGAATCAGACCCACTGTATTTCAAAATAAGTAGCAGAGTTTCAACCAAACTTGACAAACAGCACAAAGTGTCTGTGTTTGATGGCCAACCTTAGAAATACTAGACTTTTCTCAAAGTTGCCTGAAGCAGAGAGCAGGCTGCTGATGTTCAGGAGTTGAAATAAAGCGTAAGTTTGATGGAGTCTGGTACAAGCAACTAAACGCAAGTGGAGAAATGCTATTGTGTATTCAGAGAAAGTAGCAGGAGTGTTTCAGGCAAACTAAAAGAAATATTTCTGGCAAAAGACAACATTAGACAGTACAAGTTGTCAAAGAAACAAAAATGTTCAGCAGAGCTGAGCATGTAAGACAGTCAGGAGGGAACAGTACATATACAGAAAAATATCGATAAATCTTTGGAGCAAGAGCACAAAGTGATTCACTAAGACTACATAAAAAAAGCTTGTACAGAAACTCCTAGGCACAAAGGGAAGTTGCGCTGGGCATCCTCCGAATTTCGATGGTTGATGTATCGTTTTGCACATAACAATGGGAATAAAGTGTGCAAACTGTGTTTGGGCCAATTTTGGATGAATGTAAGTTACTATTACATAAACCATAGACATGCATGACTTTTTTCGTTTCCTTTCACACCACCCGTCTCTGAACCCTTACTAATCCTTACACTATGCATCCCAGAACTCTAAACTCATTACTATCCCTAACCACTACTCATTCCTGAACCCTAAAAACTCTTTACTACTCGTTAACACTGCCCTTTTCTAAACACTAAAAACCCTTACTACTTCCTAACACTACACATCCATGAGCCCTAAGAACTCCTTACTACCGCTTAGCACTAGCCATCCCTGAACACTAAAAACTCCTTACTGCCTGTTAGCACTACCCTTACCTGAATTCTAAAAAAAAACGTATTTCCCTCAAACACAAGCCATCGATTAACCACAAAACTTCCCTACTATCCCTTAACACTGCCCTTTTTTGAATCCTAAAAACCCTTACTACCCTCAGCACTACCCATCCTTGAACAATTAAACTCCTTGCAACCCCTTAACACTACCCTTTCCTGAACCCTAAAAACCCTTAGTACTGCACATCCCTAAAGCCCTAAAACTCCTTACTACTCAATAATGCTATCCTCCACTGAACTCTAAAACACTTTTCATAAACCCCTATATAATGCTTTGTAAATGTAAAGTGTTGTAACTAACCATAATGTAACTTACCACGTTGTAGATGTAAATGCATTGTAAAAATGTGTTGCAATGAATGTGTGTTAAAGATGCATTACCTTTTAGACGTGATATTTTTGCAGTGTAACACAAGCCGCAGTGCAAGTGAAAAATGCAAAGGGTGCGAATTGCACTCCGCTCTAAATAGACGGTAGTGCAAACAAATTTGAAAAAACTTGAGCACCGTTTGGACTACTTTCAGGATCTGAATGAGGCTCTCATTCCTTTCTGTATGTGAGTGAAAGAAAGATATGCAGACTTGATGTGGTCAGGCTGCTGAAGAGAGAGGAAACATTTAAAAGTTGGCAAACAATACCAGAACGTTTGACCTAATGCTTTGATACCATGGGCCAGACGCACAAAGTTTGGAATTCAAATTACACACCGACATTTACAGAATCCATTTTGTTTTTGCGAGCTGCCTTATGTATTCTTAGGTCGGTTTGCAAAAAACGGATTAACAGAGGTTCGCAATTAGGCCTACCTAATGAAAATTAATGAGGTGGGTTGCAAATTGCGACCCACTATGAATCACTGCCATCACAGGGATGGTGGCCTGCTGAGGTCAGCCTACCACCTTGTCTGTGACTGCTTTTAAATAACATGATCTTTTTTTCCCCAATTTCCTTAAAGGAAAACTGTATATATATAAATATATATATATTTTTTAAATGAAAAATGTAACTAACAGTTTTAAATACTAGGCAATGTCAATGGGACCACTGCCTACTTTTTAAAATGTTTTGGGGGGGACCCCTTCCCATGTACAAATGCCTTACCACTTCATTTCAGTAGTCACTAAAATATTAATGTTTTGAAATCGATTTGTTTTCGTAAAACATTACTACATGCCAAAAGGAATCACTATTTGGAAGGGAAACCCTAAGCACTCCCTTTCCAAATACCAATTTCTTATGATTGGCCAATTACGTTTTTCCTTGGTGACTGGATGTGGAGAGGTGGCTGAATCTAGGTCAGTTCTGCTTCCCTTGTGCCCTTAATGCAGATAATATAAAGGTCTGACAAAAAGATGATACTCTAGAAGGATATTGTGAAAAGAACAATGAGACATGCAGTATTGAGTGCTAGTGAAGGCTATTGCACAGTTCATGAATCTAGGTGTTTTTTTTTCGAGTGACTAGAGCTTCTGGACAGCATGATGAGGTGGTGTTGGGAGCCACAGAAATGATGGAGTGCATGCTGCATAGTCACAAGAACGAAGCAGAGAATTGTGATGTATTTTTGTCAGTGCTACCCCGAATAAAGAGACCATATATCTAGATTCCAGTTGCAATATACTGCCCTTTGACTCTTCTGGTGGTAGCCACTGGTAACCATAAATTGCCATACAAGCAAGCCAATTCCTTCCTCATTTATATACATGAGTTAGAGGGTGTGTGCCTCTTAGAAAGAAGTGTCTTCTGGTTTTATTTTAATAGTAATGAAAGTGCCAGAGATTTCAGGGCTCATTCAGACCCTAGCATATGGTCCTCCGGTCCACAAGGGGGCAGAGGCCATTACGGGCACGATGGCCACCCCCTGGTGCTGGACTGTCAAACTTATTCAGAGATCCAACCCTGTGTACCAGGGATCTCTGCACTGTAAAGTACTGAAGGATTGCTAAGCTGGTGCCATGATTAAAGCACTCCCTTAACAAACAAAATGTAAATTGCTTCAATACAGAGGGAAATTTCACCCTGCATGTAGGAGACTCTTTACTTTTTCTCTGCCCATTTCCACTGTGCCTTGCATAGTGGAAATGGGCATATAAGATGAGAGAAGGAAGCCAATAGGGTGGGATGGCCATCATTGTGACCTGACAGCCCCTTGGTGGCCAGGCCGCCAGGGCAATACTTTACACAGACAAAGCCAGTGGAGGCACTGCTGATTTCATGTGGTAAATTTGCCCTGACAAACTCTAAATAATGGCCCTTAATCCCTCATTCTGAGGCCCACGTTTTTTCCAAGCTGAGAAAAAAAACATTTCTGCATGAAAATAATGTTTTCCGTGGGGCAATTTTACCTCCTCCTCATTTTGTGTTTTGTTTGTGAGAATGAGGAATAACATGCTATACTAGTTTTTCCATACACTACGACCACAATTTTTCCCTACCTACCAATATCTGAAAGTCAGAATGAGGAGGAAACAACTGAAAGAAAATCCTCCAAATTACATCTGGAATAATATTTGTTTTTTTCATGCTCCAAGTGCAATTTGTAAGGGACTTACAATTAAATATTGTGCAAAAAACACCACTGCCATTAATATTTTGAATTCTGAATGAGGGACTTAGGGCATTCATGTTACACGAGACAGCGGAATAGCATACCTTATGGGCTCTGCTTGATGGCACTTTTAAGTCGTTGTCATAAATGTGCCTACTCATTTCTCCTGGACACTTACGTTAAAAATTCAGGGGCATATTATCAAGGGCTTTATCGCCGCTTTAGCGGCACTTTTTGCCGCTAAAGCGGCGATATTTTTATCGCCCTATTAGCAAGCTGTCGCTAACAGCTGTTAGCGACAGCTTTTAGGCGATAGCGACCGGGTTAGGTGCCACTTTGCATGCCAGCGATATTTATCGCTAATGACATGCAAAGTAGGCGTTCCCAACCTGGCAGCGACTGGAAATAGTCGCTAACATCGCTATCGCCTATTAGGGAGGCCAGCAAGGCGATAAAGAAACCAGCGCTAAACACTATTAGCCCTTGTTTTTTTACACCTGGTCCAAACCTGACTTAGCCATGTAATCCAATGGGAGGTGGATTACATGGCTAAATCCCCTTGCCCTATCAGCAAGCTATCGCTGGTCACAGTGCGATTATCGCTGGATTTCCAGCGATAATCGCACTGTTTTCCAGCGACAGCAGGGGTTTCTATCGCATTGGAGATAAGCGTTGCTGATAGCACGCTATCTCCGCGATAGAAACCGGCGATAGCCGGCGATAATTATCCTAGCGCTAAATGCGCTTAGCGATAATTATCGCCGGTTATTGCTAATAGGCCCCTCAGAAACATGTCTTATAGGGAGTATGCTTAATGAAAATTTATAAATCTCACGTTGAGAGCAATTAAAATTAGCTAAGAAAGCCTTTTATGTTAGGATAACCGATTCTAGTTAAGGTACTTGAGAGGAACAAAGAGGTATGTTAACCATATGATTAAGTGAATGCTATTCCAGATGGCAGTATGAAAGGAAACAAATACAATTTTATTCTGCTCAATGCAAATTGTTGCTCCCTCCAGCTAAGCCTCAGTTAGCAGTTGGAAATCAAATCTAGAAACCCATGAAGATATTGTTTTTTTCTGAGCTCACTAAAAATACAAACCCATGTCTGTAAATCCAATTTTATTTTTTAAAGAATGTGGCCGGGATTATATTTGCCTTCCAGTCATCTAAAACCCAGTTGGATATATTTTTAGACACACAGCAGCAACAGATGGCAACTGCTGGCTACAGGCTTTATGTCAGAGGGACTGGTTTGACAGAAGTCAAATGTGTGAAGGGCTTGAAGCTAAGTTATCATGACATGATCGAAGATTTCTCTCGCCACTTTTTTTTTCTCATCAGATAAAAAAATGAATGTCAGTCCTTCATTGGAATGAAGACGGCTGTTACAAGAAAAAGACAACCACATCGAAACTTTATATTGAAAAGATGTCATTCATAATGGGAAAAACAACTTTTTATAGCGCTAGAATTTCAATATTTTGAAAACAAATGACTGATGAAGATTCTTGAGTCTTCTAGTTGCCTATTTGGTGTACTATAACCCTTTCCTTTTTGTGTCAAGGGATATCAGTGTTCATATTTTGAAATTAGAGGTGTAATTGTTAGTGACTCTTTTTAACTCAGAACACTCAGGGAATGTTCACATTTTGGGTCTCTTCATGTAAGGAACTATACACACAGAGATCCATGCAGATGCAGATTTCTGCCTTTGTCTGGGCAGAAATCGCCACCTTAATGGAAATCATTATTTCTGGGTAGAAATATCCCTCTAGTAGTAGGATTTCGAAACTCAACTCCCTTCCATGAAGGGGCAGACACTGAAATTATGAATTGCAGACGTACACCTGTAGACAGAGGTGTGAGAAGTTGGCCTGGCATATGCTGTCCACTAGTTCTAGTGGGCACCTTGCACCAGTCCAAACGACCTTTATTGATGATAGGTTTAAAGACAACCTTTATTGAAAGCTATCCTAGTGGTAGCTATGGAGAGCAGCCTTCAGGCTAAGTCTTGAAGGAGTGTAAAGCTAATTGTTTTACCAGTCTATAATCTCATGAATGACCAAATGAAAGGAGAACCACACCAGGTATATATATAAAATATATGTATTTATTACTAAACACTACCCACTAGTCTCTTTATGAGGCTAGAGGTCAAAATACACAAGTTACAAGTCAAATAGCACAGTAAATTAGCACAATATACGATTAGCCCTAGGGGCGTACCAAACCATATATTAAGAAAGTGGTATAAGAACCACGACTTAAGAAGACACAAGGCCTAGAGCCTGTAGAATCGCTGGGACCCCAAGGAACCACCCAAGGTAGTGACACAGGAGACCCACGGGGGCTGTGTGCAGTGTGTGAACACAGCCGGGGGCTCCGTTAAAGTCTATGGGAAAGTCGTGGTCAGAGTTTTAGAGTTTAAGGACACTTAGAAATGGACTAGGACAAAACCCTCTTGGACTTAGACAGTTCTAGGGTTACCACCCTCGTGAGCACTGGAGTACTCGAGTTACCTCACCCAGGGAACCCGGGTGCATAGGTGTCGAATGGTGTCTGGTCGCGACGTCGATTTCAATGGCAGCCTGCGAAGAAGTGCTGCTGCCGGGAAGATGCAAAGTGTCCGAAGAGATCCAAGCCTGGATCGGAGATGAGAAGAACCTGAAAGCAGAGGGGACAGAGTCTGGGTCACTTGCCAGTGACCACGGGCACGATAGGCGGATGCCCACCAATGTCGGGTGTTTCAGGTGAAAGAGGTGAAGCTTGACTCTTCACCCACGAGGTCCCGGAGACGTCGACGATGACCAGGAGCTGGATTCAAGCTGTCCCATGAAGGATGTCGAGTGCTGCAGCATTGGTGTCCAGATTGAACACAACAAGCCTTGGCAACAGCAACCCATGCAGAAAAGAGAAAGATGCTTTGGGGCAGACCAGCAAGGTCTGAGGGACTCACCACTTGGTGGGGAGTCAGGGCACGTCTGGAGCAATCAGGAAAACCCAAATAAAATCAGAGTTGCCTTCACAGGGACCCACCAGTCGATGGACCAGGGATCGCAAAGGTGCCTCGAGCAGAAATGCAAGAAGCGGGCCCACTGAACACTCGTGGAGTGTAGGCTCACAATCTTCAGTGCAAATGGTGCTCGGGGCCTGGGCTACAAGTAACCCAAAGCAGGACATCAAGAGACGTCGAGAAGTCAATGCACTAACAAATGTGCACGGTGTCCAGGAGTTCCGGTTCCACGTCACTCGTGAGGGCTGCGGGTCTCAGCTTTGCTGGGGACTCGGGTCGGCCTCCTAGAAGTCTGGAAATCCTCTTCCTGGGCTGCAGGTACTTCGGAGTCCGGCGGGAGCTTCGGAGATGCAGACTGGCAAATGCTTTGTTGGTGCCTGCCAAGCAGGGGAGTCACTCCTTGACCCCAAGGGAGATTTCTTCAGTCCTCTAGTCTTTAGTAGAGCGTCGAAGTTCCAGGATTCAGTTGCAGAGTTTCGTCCAGGGATATCTAAAGTCCTGTTGCCAGGGGTTCCTTACTTATACCTAAGAAAGGGGTTGGACTAACTCTGGGGACCCACCTATGGGAGGGTTTGGAAAGAGGTGTGGCTACACCCATTTCCTTTGTCCAGTTTCGCACCAGAGCAGAGGCTGGCAGACCCTGCAACCGGTTTGAACTGGGGTATGCACAGGGACACCAAATGTGCCCCCAGTGCAGGACTTCAAAGCACTCAGAAAGTGCACCCACCCAGCCCCAATACACTAAAGCCTGTCTGGGAGGTGGTAACACCTCCCTACGACAGGAAACCTATTGTCCAGGCCTCCCCTGACGGAGTTTCGGTCAGCAGTGGGAGGTCAGACTCGTGTCTGTGGCTGCAGCATCCATTTTGTGATGCCAGGCTCTGTAAAGACTCTACCGGGTATACCGGTGCTGCCATGTATCTCCCTCTAGAAGGGTGGGATCATACTCCCACACCAGTTACTGGTTTGGGGGTATGATTCCAAGGTGTTTGACACCAAACACGACATGTTTCCGTGCAGCCATCCCAAAGTAAGCATTTAGCGTTTAAGATAATGCACTTAAGAGTATATGGTCAGGCTGCACCACAGACAACCCCGTAGAGGAGATTCCGAAGGCTGCAGAGGGGCTCTGCTCATGCAGGGGCACCCTCTCACATAAAACCAAGCACCCTGCCTTCAGGATTGATAAGGCCTGCCATAGGGGTGACTGATAGGTGTATATGTGCAGTGATAGGGTGAGATATAGTGAACCTATATCTCAGTAAGGGGTGCATGCACCACCTCACTCAGGCTGCTGTAGCAGTCCTGTGGTGTCATTTTGGAGGGCCTTCCAGGGGTGGCATAATACATGCTGCAGCCCCTGGTAGGCCTCTGGGGTACCTATGCCCTGGGTACATAGTATACCATATACTAGGGACTTATAAGGGCACCCCAGAATCCAATCTGAAGTGTACCTAAGATACTAGTAATCCATTTAGAGAGGAAGCAGCTAGGCTGGGGTCATGGATAGCAGGGCCCCAGCCAGACTAAAGTCTAAAAACAGTGAAGCATCAGCAAAAAGTGGGGGTAACCATAAGAGGCAGATCCTACTCTCCTACACAACCCCCCCCAAACGCAGGGACATTAAACTAACCTTGACCAGTTGAGTCTTCATGTTCTAAGTGGAAATATCTGCAGAGTCCATCTGCATTGGCATGGCTACTCCCAGGTCTATGTTCCACTGTATAGTCCATACCCTGTAGGGAAATGGACCACCTCAAAAGTTTGGGGTTTTCACCCTTCATCTGTTTTAGCCATAAGAGGGGCTTATGGTCTGTCTGAACAAGGAAGTGAGTGCCAAACAAGTATGGCCTCAACTTCTTCAGAGCCCAAACCACAGCAAAGGCCTCCCTCTCAATGGCTGACCAACGTTTCTCTCTGGGGGTCAACCTTCTGCTAATAAAAGCTACTGGCTGATCCTGACCTTCATCATTCAACTGTGATAGTACAGCCCCTACCCCCAACTCAGATGCATCTGTCTGCACAATGAACGTTTTGGAGTAATCAGGACTTTGCAGAATGGGAGCAGTGCACATGGCCTGCTTCAGGTCATCAAATGCCTTTTGACATCTAACTGTCCACTGAAACTTTTTTGGCATTTTCTTAGAGGTTAAGTCATTCAGGGGTGTCACTATTGATCCATACCCCTTGACAAATCTTCTGTAATACCCAGTCAGGCCTAAGAAGGCTCTCACCTGAGTCTGGGTAGTTGGAGCAACCCAGTCCATGATGGTCTGGATTTTGCTCTGCAATGGTTGAACCTGGCCTCCACCCACAAGGTGGCCCAGGTACACAACCTGACTCTGCCCTATCTGGCACTTAGTGGCCTTGATAGTTAGGCCTGCCTTTTGCAGGGCCTCCAACACATTTCTGAGGTGGACCAGGTGATCCTCCCAGGTGGAGCTAAAGTTAGCAATATCATCTAGATATGCTGCACTATAGGCTTCCAGACCTGTAAGGACTGTGTTCACCAACCTCTGAAAAGTGGCAGGTGCATTCTTCAAACCAAAGGGCATCACCACAAATTGGTAAAGCCCACCAGGGGTAGAAAATGCAGTTTTTGGCTTTGCATCATCAGCTAGTCTGATCTGCCAGTAGCCAGCTGTCAGGTCAAATGTGCTTAGATACTTGGCTGAGGCCAAAGTGTCTATTAGCTCATCTGCCCTGGGGATTGGATGGGCATCAGTCCTAGTGACTGCATTGAGGCCTCTGTAGTCCACACAAAACCTCATCTCTCTCTTACCATCTTTGGTGTGAGGTTTAGGCACCAGGACTACTGGGCTAGCCCAAGGGCTATCTGAGGCTCAATAACTCCCAGTTCCAACATTTTCTGGACTTCTGTCCTGATACAGTCCCTGACTTGGTCAGGTTGCCTGTAAATCTTACTTTTAACAGGCAGACTGTCCCCAGTGTCCACTTCATGAGTGCACCAGGTGGTCTGACTTGGAGTCAGAGAGAACATGTGTCTGAACTGATTGGACACCTGTCTACAATCAGTTTGCTGCTGGGCAGTGAGGCTGCCTGCCAAGGCTACACCATCTACTGACCCATCATCAGGGTTCTGTGAGAGCAGGTCAGGGAGTGGATCACTCTCTTCCTCCTGTCCCTCATCAGTTGCCATGAGCAAGCCCATGTCAGCCCTGTCCACATATGGCTTCAGCCTGTTGACATGGAGCACCCTATGGGGGCTCCTGGGAGTTCCCAGGTCTACCAAATAGGTAACCTCTCCCTTCTGTTCAACAATGGTATGGGGGCCACTCCACTTGTCTTGGAGGGCTGCTGGGGCCACTGGCTCCAGTACCCACACCTTCTGCCCTGGCTGGTAAACAGTCAGCACAGCCTTTTGGTCATGCCAGGCTTTCTGTAATTCCTTGCTAGCCTCAAGGTTTTTGGTTGCCTTTTTCATATACTCAGCCATCCGGGAGCGGAGACCAAGTACATAGTCCACTATGTCCTGTTTAGGGGGTTTGAGAGGTAACTCCCAACCTTCCTTCACTAGACACAATGGACCCCTAACAGGATGGCCAAACAAAAGTTCAAAAGGGCTGTAGCCAACCCCCTTCTGTGGCACCTCCCTGTATGCAAATAAAAGGCAGGGCAAGAGTATGTCCCATCTTCGCCTAAGCTTCTCTGGGAGCCCTTTAATCATGCCCTTTAAGGTTTTGTTGAATCTCTCAACTAAACCATTGCATTGTGGGTGATAGGGTGTGGTGAATTTATAATTCACTCCACACTCCTTCCACATTGCAGTCAAGTAGCTGGACATAAAGTTTGCATCTCTGTCAGATACTACCTCCTTAGGAAAGCCCACTCTTGAGAAAATTCCCAGGAGGGCCCTGGCCACCACAGGAGCTGTAGTGGACCTAAGGGGAATGGCTTCTGGGTACCTGGTGGCATGGTCCACCACCACCAGGATAAATCTGTGCCCAGATGCTGTTTGGGGATCCATGGGATCAACTATGTCAATCCCCACCCTCTCAAAGGGAACCCCCACCACAGGTAGTGGTATCAGGGGGGCCTTGGTGGTGCCACCTGCCTTCCCACTGGCTTGGCAGGTTACACAGGAGCGACAAAACTCCTTGGTGTCTTCAGACATGTGGGGCCAGTGAAAGTGAGGGACAATTCTGTCCCAAGTCTTGTTCTGGCCCAGGTGACCTGCTAAAGGAATATCATGGGCTAGTGTCAATAGGAAGCCCCTGAACTTCAGAGGTATAACCAACCTCCTGGCTGTTCCAGGCTTGGGTCTCTACTCTCTGAGTACAGGAGTCCATCATCCCAATACATCTTATGGGTGCCACTAGCTTTCCCAGCAGCCTCAGCAGCAGCTTGCTGTCTGAGGGGTTCAAGAGAGGGGCAGTTCAGCTGCTCCTGGCTCAGATCTGCCCTGGAAGGGCCCCCTGTCCCCAAGAACTCAACCTGATCAGGTTCAAGCTCCTCTGGGATAGTTCCTTCTTCAGGCCTGAGATCATCTTCCTCAAAAGACTGATCTTCCTCCTGAGCCAAGGGGGAAGGCACTGCCTTAACCCTACTGCTCCTCCTCTTGGAAGGCACCTGGTCCTTTATTCCAGAATCCAGGGCCTGTTCAGCTTTTGACATTTTTGCCTGTGACCTAGTCACAGCAAAGACATGTGCAGGGATCCCTAGCATTTCTGCATGTGTCCTGAGCTCCACCTCTGCCCAAGCTGAGGTTTCAAGATCATTGCCAAGCAAGCATTCCACTGGTAGGTCTGCACTCACCACAACCTTCTTAAGGCCAGTTACCCCTCCCCAGGAGAAGTTAACAACTGCCAGAGAATGGTCTGTTCTGACATTGCTAGCATTGGTCACTTGGTACATTTCACCAAGTATAATCTGCTCAGGATTCACAAGATCTTTTGTCACCATTGTGACACTTGCTCCTGTGTCCCTGAATGCCAAAGCCTCTCTCCCATTAATTAAAGGCTGTTGTCTGTATTTGCCCTTTCCAGTGCAGTTATCCATTTGTGGATGTCATCCCCACTCTGGTAGGGAGGGACAATCTTGCTCAGGTTTCTATGGTCATAAGACCTTTCCCTATCCCTAGGGAAGTTGCTGCCACCATGGGACTCTAGTCCCAACTTTTTTCTTTGTCTATGAAGCTCTAGGGACTCCCTGTCTATAGCCAACTGCTCTTTTCTGATCCTCAGTTGAGCTTGCTCATACTTGAGCAGTCTCTCTTTCCTTTCATGAGAGGATTCCCTCCTATGAGAGGAAACAGAGGTCCCTATTGAGGTGTCAGAATGGTTAGACTCCTGTGAAGGAGATCTTGCCCTTCTAGGCACCCTCACAACTCTTCCTGGTGGGACAAAGGGGAGGTCATTCTGATCCTCTTCCTCATCTGCAGGAGGAGCTGGTTTGTCCAGGGTAAGATCAGTGTCATCTTCCTGGCCAGCTTCAGAGGTCAGGTCCTGGGTTTCTTCACCCCTGGGACCTTCCTCTGGTGCTGTTCCACCCCCTCTGGCTACCTCTTCAGACCCTGAGGCCTGCCTGAGATCATCTAACGCTAGCATCTCTATGAGGCGTTGGGTGTTTGCAGTTTTTCCTGGCTTCATCTTCCTAGCATTGGTCAATGCTCTCAATTCCAAGAATTGGAGATTGTCATACTGGGATGGGGGAAGCCCAGTGGTTTCTGGCAGGGACTCAGTGGTTCCTGGCTTTGAAGACATCACTAGTGAGGTGTGGTGTATGCACTACCTACTCTAGTGTGGCCTACTAAACTCTCTTGAGTTGTAGAAAGGGTGTGTTAAGCCCTTGACACACAACTCTAAGTTCAGTAGAACTTACTGTATTTCTAGCTTGAATTTATGTGTACCTCTGGTACCTTTAGTGGTTTTCAGTTAGTCATACACTTGAGATTATCTGGTAAAACAAAGGCAAGCTTGAATCCCACAGCTGCCACCAATGTGAGAAGTTGGCCTGGCATATGCTGTCCACTAGTTCTAGTGGGCACCTTGCACCAGTCCAAACGACCTTTATTGATGATAGGTTTAAAGACAATCTTTATTGAAAGCTATCCTAGTGGTAGCTATGGAGAGCAGCCTTCAGGCTAAGTCTTGAAGGAGTGTAAAGCTAATTGTTTTACCAGTCTATAATCTCATGAATGACCAAATGAAAGGAGAACCACACCAGGTATATATATAAAATATATGTATTTATTACTAAACACTACCCACTAGTCTCTTTATGAGGCTAGAGGTCATAGTACACAAGTTATAAGTCAAATAGCACAGTAAATTAGCACAATATACTATTAGCCCTAGGGGCGTACCAAACCATATATTAAGAAAGTGGTATAAGAACCACGACTTAAGAAGACACAAGGCCTAGAGCCTGTAGAATCGCTGGGACCCCAAGGAACCACCCAAGGTAGTGACACAGGGGACCCACGGGGCTGTGTGCAGTGTGAGACCACAGCCGCGGGCTCCGTTAAAGTCTATGGGAAAGTCGCGGTCAGAGTTTTAGAGTTTAAGGACACTTAGAAATGGACTAGGACAAAACCCTCTTGGACTTAGACAGTTCTAGGGTTACCACCCTCGTGAGCACTGGAGTACTCGAGTTACCTCACCCAGGGAAGCCGGGTGCATAGGTGTCGAATGGTGTCGGGTCGCGTCGTCGATTTCAATGGCAGCCTGCGAAGAAGTGCTGCTGCCGGGAAGATGCGAAGTGTCCGAAGAGATCCAAGCCTGGATCGGAGATGAGAAGAACCTGAAAGCAGTGGGGACAGAGTCTGGGTCACTTGCCAGTGACCACGGGCACGATAGGCGGATGCCCACCAATGTCGGGTGTTTCAGGTGAAAGAGGTGAAGATTGACTCTTCAGCCACGAGGTCCCGGAGATGTCAATGACAACCAGGAGCTGGATTCGAGCTGTCCCACAAAGGATGTCGAGAGCTGCAGCATTGGTGTCTGGATTGAACACAACAAGCCTTGGCAACAGCAACCCACGCAGAAAGGAGAAAGATGCTTCGGGGCAGACCAGCAAGGTCTGAGGGACTCACCACTCGGTGGGGAGTCAGGGCACGTCTGGAGCAACCAGGAAAACCCAAATAAAATCAGAGTTGCCTTCACAGGGACCCACCAGTTGACGGACCAGGGATTGCAAAGGTGCCTCGAGCGGAAATGCAAGAAGCGGGCCCACTGAACACTCGTGGAGTGTAGGCTCATAATCTTCAGTACAAAGGGTGCTCGGGCCTGGGCTACAAGTAACCCAATGCAGGACTTTAAGAGATGTCGAGAAGTCAATGCACTAGCAAATGTGCACGGTGTCCAGGAGTTCCGGTTCCACATCACTCGTGAGGGCTGCGGGTCTCAGCTTTGCTGGGGACTCGGGTCGGCCTCCAAGAAGTCTGTAAATCCTCTTCCTGGGCTGTAGGTACTTCGGAGTCTGGCGGGAGCTTCGGAGATGCAGACCGGCAAATGCTTCATTGGTGCCTGCCAAGCAGGGGAGTCACTCCTTGACCCCAAGTGAGATTTCTTCAGTCCTCTAGTCTTTAGTAGAGCGTCGAAGTTCCAGAATTCAGTTGCAGAGTTTCGTCCAGGGATATCTAAAGTCCTGTTGCCAGGGGTTCCTTACTTATACCTAAGAAAGGGGTTGGACTAACTCTGGGGACCCACCTATGGGAGGGTTTGGAAAGAGGGGTGGCTACACCCATTTCCTTTGTCCAGTTTCATGCCAGAGCAGGGGCTGGCAGCCCCTGCAACCAGTTTGAACTGGGGTATGCACAGGGACACCAAATGTGCCCCCAGTGCAGGACTTCAAAGCACTCAGAGAGTGCACCCACCCAGCCCCAATACACTAAAGCCTGTCTGGGAGGTGGTAACACCTCCCTATGACAGGAAACCTATTGTCCAGGCCTCCCCTGCCGGAGTTTCGGTCAGCAGTGGGAGGTCAGACTCGTGTCTGTGGCTGCAGCATCCATTTTGTGATGCCAGGCTCTGTAAAGTCTCTACCGGGTATACCGGTGCTGCCATGTCTCTCCCTCTAGAAGGGTAGGATCATACTCCCACACCAGTTACTGGTGTGGGGGTATGATTCCAAGGTGTTTGACACCAATTGATAAGGCCTGCCATAGGGGTGACTGATAGGTGTATATGTGCAGTGATAGGGTGAGATATAGTGAACCTATATCTCAGTAAGGGGTGCATGCACCACCTCACTCAGGCTGCTGTAGCAGTCCTGTGGTGTCATTTTGGAGGGCCTTCCAGGGGTGGCATAATACATGCTGCAGCCCCTGGTAGGCCTCTGGGGTACCTATGCCCTGGGTACATAGTATACCATATACTAGGGACTTATAAGTGCACCACAGAATCCAATCTGAAGTGTACCTAAGGTACTAGGAATCCATTTAGAGAGGAAGCAGCTAGGCTGGGGTCCTGGATAGCAGGGCCCCAGCCAGACTAAAGTCTAAAAACAGTGAAGCATCAGCAAAAAGTGGGGGTAACCATAAGAGGCAGATCCTACTCTCCTAGAAGAGGGGCATATTTACAAGGGCTTAACGCCACAGGAACGTCACTTTTTAGGTCGAGCCTATAGCGGCAGCGTGCATGCACTGCTCGCTTTGCGAGGCATGCAGTAATGGAGTATGGAGTGGAAGCTTCGTGGAAGCTCCGCCCACTCTCCGCCCATGGTTTTAATTGGCTTGTGTCATTGTATTTTGTAAATGCTGCCGTCTGATTGATTATGAGGCTTGTTAGTCCCTCCTTATTATGGCCATGTCGTCATTTGTACCCTCCCATGGCTACTGGCCCCTCCTGGCCCCTTTTCTTCGAGTGTTACACAGTACAGTACGTGTTATTTAGATTGTGAGCACTACTTTATCCATGCCTTCTCGCCCCCTTATCCTCCCTCCCCCCGCCCGCACTCCCGTTGTCCGTGCTTCCCCCCTCCTGTTGTCCGTGATGCAATGCAATAGGTCTTGCGTAAATGCGAGTCCAATTGCATGCGAGTCCAATTGCATTGCAAATGCTTGTTCTTGGCCACCTGTGGGCCGATGATATGGGGAGTTCGTGCCTGACATAAACATGGCAGCTTCTTTTTGACTTCGCCACTATCGAACAAGTTTAGTATCCTTGGAGCCTGGAGGAGTTTTGAAGACGTATACTAAGTTCATTTGTAGTTTGATAAAGCTGAACAGAAGTTCATTGATAAGTTAAAAGAATCGATTTTAAATCGATTGGGGGCTCGTAGAGATGACGCTATGTTTTTGTTTCCGCATGTCCCAAGTTGCCGGTGTGGTGGTTGGCCCAAGATCCTATGACTCTGGTTGGCCCTAAGTCCCATGATGCGCGTGTCACATGACGTGGCAGAAGTCGATTGGCTGCATTCTGGTTGCTCCAGGTGAAGGGGTTGACAGTTGAGGCGGTGCCAGGTTGTATACACGTTCTCGGGCAGATGGAAGACAGCGGAAGCGGGGCAGCCCGAGGGGCTTATGGAGCGCCTAGTGCTGGTGACAGCTTCAACCTCGAGAGGTTCCTGCGGCAGCCACAGACTGTGACCCGAATCATCAGCTCGGTGAGGAACCATGAGCTTAAGGCATCGTGCTACGGTCGAGAGCGAAACAGGGGAACTTTACGCATTTAGAGCCGTACAGTTTCTAACTGTGTCAGCAAAGACTTCTCTTTGCTGACACAGTTAGAAACTGTAAGTTCAATCGCACTTTCACTTTCCTGTTTCCTGTCATGATCCGAAATTAGAAACAACGTGTAGAGCAGAGGGTGGGGTTATGCGTTGTCTCAAGCATTCTATGCTTTTTAGCGTGGCGTAGCCTGGCACCTGTGAGCGGTGTGCTGGCACAGCCGTGGAAGGTCTTTTGCAGCTGGCTCAGTCAGCATCCCTTTGAGTTGCAGCGATTAAGAGGGGCAATTTTAGGAGCCAGGAATTATGGTGGGTCGGACTGACCAAACTCTGCCCACCACATGATTTTAACCAGCCCTAACTTACTCAGATGTTGGAGAATTAGCTCTGAACAAATAGGGGTTCAGTATAGATAGTGGGCAGTGACATCACTTCTGCGCAGGAAGAGATGTCTCATCAATATCATTTCAAAAGACCCTTTCTGATGCCACCGAGACTGTTGCCGTCTATCCCAGTCGCTGAGAATGAAGCAGATCGGTGACTGATTTTGTATTTCTAAAATTCAAATAACATGCATATGTTAGAGTCCATAGAATGAACTGCACCTAAACAGTGCCACAGCCCTCTAAATCATGTGGTGTAAATAGAGATTTATTTTTCTATAACACATTGGCTATATATGTATTTGATTACAATGTTACACATCATCATATGCTGCAGAAGGTACTGCTTCAAGTCCCTTTATCGCTCCATTAGGCTTCTTTTCTAGGTGTACATAGGTACCATATATGATTTGCAATTTATTTGCATAGTACACCATACACCTTCCTATAATTTATTCTATCCTATACATCGGCACTGTCGTGCCAGCCTCATGTTTTACAAAAATAAAAATACTTGGAGAGGATTTCAGTTCAATGACCTGTTGAATTGTCATTCACATTTTGTTTATGCTCACCACAGCATACAACATGGGACAATGGCTCAGCTCAGCTCACCTCAAGCATTGGCTGTCTCGTACTGTTAATGGCAGTACTTTTCCTGATCACATGTGGACAGCAGCCTGAAAATGAGGCTGGTGTATCTGCGCTACTGAACAACTCCTTTACTTGTCAAGCGTGTTAGTTTATTGCGTATGTTTGCAAAAAATAAATAAATAATTAAATAGCACTGCCAAAGCCAAAATAATTAGCCTTTTTTGGACCCCCTTATCCCTGGTTGACCCCTCACACTATTGGGCTACGGCGCCACTGTGCCTGTTGATCTACTTGCAGCTGTTTACGGCTCTCTCTCCGCTTCCAGTCTGCCCCCGCTGACCCCCCCACCCCAGGTTCTGCTTGTGCTGCTGCAAACCCACAGCACATAACTGCCGCCTCCCCCTTCACCCCATTCCACTCCAGCACCAGCTCACGAGAGGCATAACGTTCTATGCAGCGTAAGAATGTATTTCTGAAAGGGGCACACAGCTTTTCTCGCGCTGTCTGTCCCTGGAAGCTGCATATCACTTTGCACATAAAAATGTCAGCTTCGTTAATACTTATAAAGTCCCAAAGGCGAGACTGATTGCATTGCAAATGCTTGTTGTTATGTTCCTGTGGCGTTAAGTCCTTCGCCTTATTTACAAGGCGGTGTTAAGCCACATAACGCAGCCCTGTAAATAAGGCCCCCTTTGCCGCTACACTTAGCGTGAAAGGGGTGGGCAATGGGTATTGTGGTGGGCGTTCTGCTGCAACACCCATTGATTATGGCCCTGCCCCCTATTTACAGGGGTGGCGTAAATAGGAGTCAGCACCAAAATTAAGACCAGGTAAAACCTGATCCTAACATAGCGAAAAGAGGAGAAATTCTTAATTTCTCCTCGTTTTTGCTGTTTCTATGTATGCTGCATTGTGCAACACACATAGAAACAGCAAATCGCCATGAATGATTGTTCATGCGCAGGAAGGTGTACCTTCCTGCACATAAACAATCATTTAAAAACTGGCGATTTTCAACTTCTATGTGTGCTGCACAATGCAGCACACATAGAAGTTACAGTTCACCATTCTGGATTGTTTATGGGTAGGAAGGGACACCTTCCTGCACATAAACAATCATTCTCCCCAACGCACACACCCTTACACAATGGTGCAAGGGCGCCTGCGTTGGCGCTAGGCAGCTAGATTTTGTGCCAGCACTATGGGAAACGCAGGGGTGTGCTGCATTCTTGTAAATACGGCGCATCCCTGCATTTTCAGAATGGCGGAGCGTAGTGTTAGCAATGTCTGCTTAACGCCACGCTTCGGCATTCCCTTGTAAATATGCCCCAGAGTTCTCTGCAGAGGCAAGATCTCCACCTATGCTTCAAAAAACTCTGAATCGAAAAAGTCGGGAAACACCATTCACCTGACCCAAATAATACAGAACTTATGAGCGGTCTTAGGAGTGATGTGAGCTGTACTGATGCAATGAACTATAAGAAGTGGGATTTCATTACATTTGTGTTTGTGTCCAATGGGATGGGTGTTGGTGTTAGTGAATTTGGACAAGTACTTGTTGGAGTGTTTGTTGTACTCGGGTGCAAAAGCTATAAAAATGATGCATTGCATGCTTGTATTAATCTCAGTCACTTCTTATTATGCAGGCTACATTCCAGTCCATTGTTCTAGCCCACTACGGCTCTCTAGACAGGGACCAGCCTGATGCAAATTAGTCTTGGCCCTGCTGCATAGCAACAGTTTAGCCTGAACTGCCAGACCATGTCCCCGACTGATGAGTATAAATGCAACCTCAAATTAGGTTCTACCTATTGTATCCACATCAGTGAGGTGTAGCTTGAATCCAATGGCACAGGGAGCACAGTACCCCTGTCTCATCATACTTGCTGCACTTAGCCTGTCTCAAGTAGGCAAACAAAAAAGCTAATGACCGTTATGCCAATCTCGACAGGGGCCAGCCATCATGCAAAACAGATCAGAGAAAGTGTGATCAGCTGTGAAGGTTTCAGGTTTAAAGGCATGGAGAATCTTTTGGAGAATATCAAAGGTTCAGAATATTTGTACGACTGTAGGACTCCTGCTGGCTTTCAGGGTTCGCTACGCACCAAGGGTCTGGTGTGTAATTGCGTAGCTTTTTGGATGAGCTTTTCATCAGTGGGCAAAGATGAGCTGGTTGAGACCGATCTCTGTAACAAAGAACATTACTAATTTCCTTTCGTGGTGAGTTCAGCAATGCCAGCTGCATATTTGTGGGCTGAACATAGATTAAACATGCATGGTTTACTTTGAGGGAAAATTGAAGTGATTTGTCAATTTGTAGACAATGCCACTACCAATTAATGGCGTCTTAACGGTAGCAGATACCAGTACAGAGTTCACAGAGTGGGATACACAAAAGGTAGAAAACACAAGCTTTAACTCTTGAGTGTAAAATATTTTAAGAGACAAGAATGTAAGTCTAAGGTTGATGGACCATAATAGAAAAGGAGAGTCCACCAGACCAGACTGGAAGAAAACATGACGCTTGCTCCCATGCCATGCATAGTGTTATCATGGATGATGTAATTTCAGATGTTGTATTGATGTTATCGATAATGTTATAGAATATGTCATAAGCAATCTAATATGTGAGGCCATAAGTGGTGCTTGTTGAAGGCGTGAGTTATAGTTACTTGAAATAACTATAACTGGTGAATTTCAGATGCTTTTTTTTTAGTTTAAACATTGCACTCACAGTGACATTTTCACCTAACTATAACATCACCTTAACCTTTGATTTTTCAGTGAATTTCTAGTTTTTTTAATGTAAGGAATGTGTTCTTACCATAATTTACCCCACGTGGGAAGCCAGTCTCTACAGTGCACATAGTTCAGCTGTATGCCGAATGGGGTTCTCTGCAGGTCATGGACGGTGGCCAGGTCTTGCTCCCAGCCCCCTATGTGCAGACGACTCCCTACCTTGTATGGCCTCTTACAGAGCGCGGCATGAGTTTGGCTGCATGAGTCAATTTTGGCCCTGGGGGTCTGGGGAGCTACAAGGACCAGGGGGCAAGGTATCCCTGCCCTGGCCACTTATGTCCTTTTTTTCAAATTTTCAGGCTCGTGGACCAAGTCCACGAGTCCTGTAACAGTGGCTGCAACTTTTTTTTGGGTCCCATAAGACTCAGGCAAGACCAGCGAATCTGATTTCTTTTTTAGTAGTTTTTTCCCGTGGGACCCCTGCGTGACTGCCATGGGAACAAATATTTATACATTTTGATTTAAATCCTTAAATCAATGAATGTGAATGCATTTACTAGGTGATGCCTAGCCATAGGTATTGTAGTATATTGTATAATTTATATAGCATGCCGTGGCCCTCATGAGGCCATGAAGCATTCTGTTTTGCATCATGTACCTAGAGGCATTTTGGAATACATAGTTCTTGGATGGATAATGCATGGGTGTTGTATGCAGTTTAGCTGATATTCGAGGCCTTGGTCCAGTGTGAGAGTTTCAAAGATGTGTTCCAAATGTCCTATGGCCATAAATGTTAGGTGTGATGAATGTGAGACAGGCACACATACTTACATTTTTAGGAGTGATCAATCTCCTAAGGTTGAGGCTATCGTACAGCATATTGTTTGTGAAAATGTAGAGTCCCCCAGGAAGTATGTTATTTAGAGTATACATAGGAACTACACTCAACCTCTGGGGGCAAATATTAAACAACCTTGACATAAACATTTTTTTGGGACTTTCCATAAACAAACAGAAGTTCAACCGCTGTATGTCTTGTTAAACAACCAGTTTATTGGTAGGCTTGTTGGAGGTGGGTGGATTAATGCATAGTGGCAGCTACATAGCACCAACCTAGCCAGTGCTTATTTGTAAATAATAAGGCCCAGGGCAAAAGATATTGCTCAGGAGGCGACTACATCTTACCCTGCCATCTGGGCCTGCCATCACGGAAACATGCTGGTACAAAACGCTTCCTACACTCCAATAACGTGACAGTTTGGGCAATTCCAGGCCACCCAAAGCAGCTAGAATAGCCTGGATACACTAGATTTTTTTTGAGAAATGTGTATTTAATTGTTAAACAAAATTGTTTAAATGGACAGACAGCACCACCATGTGGTGGACTGTAATAAGTAAGTGTCATTGTTAAAAATTAAGTGCTGGTAACGAGCACTGGCAAACACCAGCATAAATTAAGCACTGAAAGGGGCAGCCGGGCACTGACTACATGTACACCAAAGTTTGTGTCATTACAGAAGCCGCAGTAATCCAGATGTTTGGAGTGTTATTCTTCTGATGTGCTACTATTCAGCTTAGCAAGCTAGGGATAAGGGATATTGATAACCTGAGCATTGCTTTCACCCAGGTCCTTTCCATCACTGTGTTTCATAGCTATGATCAGTTCCAGCCACATCATGTCCCTGCCAATGCTTGTCAGGCTGATGTAGAGAGCATTACAGGCAGAAAAAAAGGCTTTGTTCACAATTCTTCTTACTGTTTGTAAATGGAAAAGGATATGCTCTAATAAATAGACCTGCCAATACCGCTTATCTTCTCTGCCTAATAATGGAAACAACAGTTCGGTAAATAAGCACATTGATTAACCTATTGAGCCGTGATGCACAAGTCTCACTCTGCTGTGCAATGATAGCTACTGTGGGGTGGGAGGCAGGGGGATCATGAACCCCCACTTTCTCCGCTTGGGTGGGGCTTGGATTCCACTGAGCCCTTGTAATTAATATAAAACATTTACATTTTTTACAGCTTTTTAGACTTTTGAACCCTTGTAATTAATATACATTTTTTACTGCTTTTTAGACTTTGATCATTGATGGTCTCCAAACATAAACTCATAAATGGCAATGCAAGAGGACAGTATGGATGGAGCTGTGGGTTGAGGCAACCAACAGAACGAGAGAGCATGAAATGAAATCAGGCAGGGCTGAAAGCAGGATGAATGGATAGATGAGACAGAAGGATGGAACGAAGACAGAAAGAACAATGGAGGGAAGGAAGGAAACATATTAGGAAAAAAGAAATAAGGAATGAGAGAAGGAAGGAAAGAAAGAAAGAAAAACGACACGAAAAGAGGATGGACGGAAATAAGAAAAATACATGTTTTCCTCCTTTAGCGATTTCCGGGGTCACTCGCTCACCCAAAGCCAAGCAGGACACGGTTGAAAGTATTTTATTTTTCGTGCTGCTGTTTTGGTTTGAAGTATAGCATTTCAGGAAATTTGTTGAAGCAGGATATAAATAATCCTAAACATGCAGCAATTAACTGTTCCCTTTTTGTGTAATTATCAGTAATGAACAAATAATCGGTTGTCTTTTGTCCAATTCAAGTCACCATACCATGCATATCGGGAAAGGCATTTTTTTCTACAGGCGATAGGCCATTCACAGAGCGCGAATGAGTGAGAATACATTTTTAAGCAGCATTCCATGCATTTGGATCAGGTCTTAAATGTGTGAATGATCGACACTCCGGTGAAGGGCAAGTCACAAGGCACTGTCAATACTAAATAATTTAAACTTGACATAGTACTCATTCGTATTCTGTTTGCCTTGCTTTCAAATTGTTTGTGCTTGCAATATAATATAGCAGAGGCTATTATAAAGGCATTTATTAATTATAGAGTAGTCATGCCTTGCCCATTATCGAGTCCACACGGTGGATGCCTTCCTATTTACTGAATATCATCCAGGAATACAAATATATTTGTTCGCATGAGAACATCCTCAATTGTTTAATTAAATTACTGTTAAAATGAGTCGATGTAGACTAAGCATTCCCTTGCCACCACAGCTCAAAAGTTATGTATTTTTAAATAATAATTTATAGAGAAGAAATTAGCGCTAAATTCGCTCTCGCTCTCCAATGTCTGGTTTTAATTTTTCCTATGTCGTATCTGGATTGTACTCCAGCATTGATGCTCAGATCATCTCCCACTTACTCTCGAAACATTTCTGCCCTTAATTCTTCCTAGGTTGCATCTCTAATGTACTCCTGCCATAAATGATGGGTGAATGTACTCTTGTAAAACACTCTGGGGGATATTCTCAAGAACGTGCGATACTCACCGCCAAAAAAGGCTAACGCACGTTTTCATATCGCTGTCTATCGCGGAAAAATAACTCCGTGTTAACGTCGTATTCTCAACCCGGCGGTAACATGCGATAGTCTCCCAAGAACGCGTCAAATGTCCGCGATAACATTACCAGGACGGCGATAAAAATCCAAGCCCAACCGCGATACAAAAATCGGCGATAAGTAGCGCCAGGCCTTCAATTCACACACGTCAGGCGGGAAAAATCACTACCAAAGCAGAAAAAAAAACACAAACAAAAACAAAACAACTGCGAAGCACAATGGAGGTAACCGGAGCAGGAACAGAGGACGAGCAGAACCCCACAAGCCCCCCGGAGGACCAGGCCGGGACCTCGGGGTCAGGGAAGGGCAAGGACAGGAAGAAGAGGAAGACGCGGTTCAGTCCGCAGGAAAACAGGATCCTGATAACGGAGGTGATGAAATACCATCAACAACTGTTTGTCACCTCCAATGTATCATTGGCGACAAAAAATGGAATATGGCAGTCCAAAGTGGCCAAGGTGAATGCAATCGGAGTGCTGAGGAGGACAATGGAAGAGGTCAAGAGGCGCTGGAATGATGTGAAGCGCAAAACCAAGCAGAAACTCGGCAACAACCAGAAGGCAGCAATGCAGACTGGAGGTGGGAGTCCAGCGCCACAGGAGGAGCTGGACGAGATGGAGGAAATGGTGTCCACAGTCATCAGTGTGGAGACGGTGGCAGGACACAACAGCAACAGGGTGAGTAACGACCAGGGACTGGGGGGACAGGGGGAAATGGGCACAATGCCACACATGCACAATTAAGTCTAGCACAGTGCACACCCACAATGACTCTGGATCATGTCCCTGATCCCCTTGGCACACTGCAGCACACCAAGAAACAGCAAGTAGGCCCCCGTGGACTATGTGCCCAGAGGGGGCCCTCCCCACACATCACTAATCTCACAACAAACCTATGCACAAGTACAAACACACATCTGTGATGTTGTCGAAATGCCCACTGTCCCGCATCAAATAGGCAGCTTCTCCCAAACAGTCACAATGTACATTGTCATGCAGTTTGTATGTAAACCTGTACAATGCATCAACATACATGTGAAAACAATGTTAAACTGCATCTCCCCATTACATTGCAGAGGGTGAATCAACACCTCCTGCAGAGCAGACGGTACTCCTCTTCACTGATGATGAAGAGATAGGATCACTGACATAATATCGTCAGTCAAAATATCGAGGTACCAGAATATCGTCGCCAAAATATCGATGGTCAAAATATCGACTTCCTATCTCCATAAAGGTAAGTACCAAAATATCGAAACAAAAATATCGTTGTTAAAAATATAGTTATACAAAAATATCGATTTTTTTTAATGTCTTAAAAATAATATAAAATGAATTACATTATAAATATAATTAACTAAAACATAGTTAGAATTATTTAAAAAATGTTAAAATTAATAAATAATAAATGTAATGTAAAAAATATTAAACATGCATATTTTTTTTTTAAATATATATATTAACTTAATAATATTAATAAATATTTATTAAATTTAATTATAAAATGTTAAAAACATAATTTAAATTATAATCACATATATATGTAAATAAACCTATAATATAAATATAAAAATTTATTTTCTATATAATAAATAGAATTATTAAAATTATTACTTTAAAAAATATATATATTTTACACTACATTAATTATAACAGTAGGGAAAACATTGCATAGCGTAGGGGATAACATTTCTATTCCCACTCCAACAAGTGTAACAGTAGGGAAAGCGTTGGATAGCGGGAAGGTAAAAATTACTATTCCCACTCCAGTGAGTGCAACAGTAGGGAAAGTGTTGGATAGGGGGAGGGTAAAAATTACTATTCCCACTCCAACGAGTGTAACAGTAGGGAAAGTGTTGGATAGTGGGTAAGTAAAAATTACTATTCCCACTCCAGCGGGTGCAACAGTAGGGAAAGTGTTGGATAGCATGTGGGAATAATTTACTATTCCCACTCCAGTGAGTGCAACAGTAGGGAAAGTGTTGGATAGTGGGAGGGTAAAAATTACTATTCCCACTCCAATGAGTGTAATAGTAGGGAAAGTGTTGAATAGCGGATGAGTAAAAATTACTATTCCCACTCCACCGAGTGCAACAGTAGGGAAAGTGTTGGATAGCAGGTGGGTAAAATTTACTATTCCCACTCCAGCGAGTGCAACAGTAGGGAAAGTGTTGGATAGCGGGTGGGAATAATTTACTATTCCCACTCCACCAAGTATAACAGTAGGGAAAGTGTTGGATAGTTTAGGGGATTAATTTAGTATTCCCACTCCTGCAGTATAATTACCATTTATTAACAATTAAATAATAAAAAATAAAAAAATTACCTCCCACCATATTCCCCTATAAACCTCACCAGTACTGTAAAAAATTAATAAATTGACATAATTAATGATCAATTAATTAATTAACTAATAATTAACGATAAAATTAATTTCCAGCAAATATAAATTAATTCACACAATTAACACTATAAAATAACTTTAAAAAGATATATAAAAAATATAAACGTTTTTAATAAAAATTAAATTACTTCCCACCCTACTCCCCTATCAACAATAAACCCACTCCTAAAAAAGTACACAATTAACATATTAACAAATTAATTATTAATATTTAATATCAAATTAATAACTAATTATTAACTTTTTTAAACTCAATTAACATATTTACCAATAAATTATTAATTCTTATTAATAAATTTATAATTAATTAATAATTAATTAATTAACTCAATTACCAATGTAAATGATTAAATACAAAAGTAATTAATTAATTTATTAATTAACTAATTTAAATCAAATTACTTCCCACCCTATTCCCCTATAAACCCACAACCCGCTACAGAATAAAATTACACAAAAATTAATTAACATAATTATTTAATTCAAAAAAATTCTTAATTAATATATTATAATTAAATTACTTCCCACCCTATTCCCCTATAAACCCACAACCCGCTACAGAACTAAAATACGCAAAAATAATTTAACATAAAATTCATTACTTTTAAAAAATTCAAACATACATTACAAAAATAATATATACTTTTAACACATATACTAACATTTACAACACTAAAAAAAAATCGATATTTTTAACAACGATTTTATGACTGACAATATTACTAACTTCGATATTATGACAATCGATTTCTTACCTGCATTTCGATATTCTGTACCACTATATTTTCGACAGTCGATATTCTGTCCACTCGATATTTAAAACTCGATATTTTGTCATATCGATATTTAAAATTCGATATTTAGACTGTATACCGAAGAGGACCTCCCCTCCATCGACACCGACGCCCTCCAACGGCTCATGGACAGCTTCGGCACCCCACCTCCAGGAGCAGGGCAGCCCAGCTGCATCGAGGAAACCCCACCCCCTGCACAGACCACACAGCAGGAAGCACCCACCACCACGGCTGTCTCCCAGGACCCCCACGAACAACACATGGCCTTCCAATGCCGTGTGTTAGGGTGCCTGGAGAAGATGGCTGATCAGGTGCGGGTGGGGTTCGACCTCATGGCAGCCAAACTCGATGCCATACGTGGGTGTCTAAGTCACATCAGGGACCACTTACAGTCCTTAACGGACACCCACAGTCCGCACCATGCTCTCCAACGAACCATGGATGACATCGCTGGAGTCCTGACTCAGAGACAAGGACAACTGTCTAGTCAGAGTGGCTCCAGCGGTGTCATCCGGGAGTTGGTACACATGCGGAGGACCATGGAGAACATGGAGCGGGTGCAGGCGGAAAGAATGGCTGCCACGGCTGCACACCAGCATGATGTAGCTGGGATCTACCATGCCCTGCAGATCCTCGTCATGGCATTGCTGCCACAAGGCCTGGGGCAGATGAATGCTGCTGCTGCTTCGACATCCACATCTCCGCTCCCTGATGTGTCAGTGCCTCACAGTGCGGCAGCCAATCCACCTCCGGCCCCTGATGTGTCAGTGCCACAGTGCGGCAGCCAATCCACCTCCGGCCCCTGATGTGTCAGTGCCACACAGTGCGGCAGCCAATCCACCTCCGGCCCCTGATGTGTCAGTGCCACATAGTGCGGCAGCCAATCCACCTCCGGCCCCTGATGTGTCAGTGCCACACAGTGCTGCAGAGGAAACACCACCACCCACATGTGAGGCACATGAGAAATCAGAGGACGAAGATGCAGATGAATCTGCCCTACTGGTAGTAAGGAAGCGGTAGCATTCTTCTCCGCCATATGGCCTGTTTCTGCTTGGTTCTGCCCTCTGCATCATCACCTTCCACTGTCCCCGATGCACTCTGCGACACTCACCTTGGACCTCGACATGGACTGCCATATTCTGTTTGGTCACCAATGACACAGCTATCAGACTGCGGACTGAACTCTTCCTCTTCCGATGTACTTGTCATTCCCTGAAGGACTCTGGCTGGCTCTCCACGGGCCAACAACGTAAAGTGGGGTTTGCATGGCCCTGTACTGCTCCAGCCACAACACTCCACTGAATGTGCATTAAAAAATCAAATTCACACCTATGTGTCATGTCTATGATCATTCAAGTATGGAAGTATGGATGAATGTAGGGTCAGTGATTCCCCCTTACGTCCATGTTGCACATGTTGTGGGACTTGAGTCACAGGGTGCAACATTACCGATTGCGGACCGGGTGGCTCCGACACCACATCAGAGGCACACGCATTAGTTACCTTCTTGTCCAGCCCAGAACGGAACCATGCCCAGACCGCCGGGGTCATCGTTCACACCCCAACGCTGGACTGTCATACGCCAGGCCAGCCCACTCCGCTTACGCTTACAGGGGGGGGGACAACACTACATGTCCCAGGTCTTCCCTGTAGTGATCTGCTGATCACAGGTCTAGTTGTCAGCATGCCACAGCCACTCCCTGAGGGCTGGTTCACACCCACACCACACCCATCCAGTACAGGCGTCACAGGACATGTGACCCTGCCAATAAAAGGGGCCGGGCGCACGTGCCCGAGGCCATTTCCACTATCTAGCTGAGTGTGTCCGTGTGGTCATTATTCATGCATGAGGGCCTAGGGCCCTACCACATCACATTCCCCACTGCCAGAGGTGACATGATGGCATCTGCACCACGAGACTCAATCATAAAGGGCCCATGACTTGAGGTGCACAGAGTTGGTGGCATCCGAGGCACTTTGACCGGCACGGGCCTACCGCCACTTGGCGATGACTTGAGGTGCAGAGAGTTGGTGGCATCCGAGGCACTTTGGCCGGCACGGGCCTACCGCCACGGGACGGTGACTTGAGGTGCACAGAGTTGGTGGCATCTGAGGCACTTTGGCCGGCACGGGCCTACCGCCACGGGACGGTGACTTGCGGTGCACTGAGTTAGTGGCACCAGAGCTGAGCGGGTGTGCAGCCTGCGATGATGCATAGGCCTCGATACGCCGTCCTGCCAATCAAGATTCGATTTGAATTGTGATCCCAGCTGGATCGCAGTGTACGCCGAGGGCAGCAGGCTGCACAGACATGACTCCGCGGCGCGGTGCTGCAGGTTGCGCTGGGGGCCTGTGGCGTGGTATCCAGCGATCGGCTGAGGAGGCTGCACCGGCACATGGTGGGCCCTTTTGGAGACACGCCGGTGGCGGCAGGTGAGCATTGAGGCCTGGGTGCGCAGGGGCGGGCACTCATTGCTGGTTGGCAGACTGGTCTGGGGACCAGGGCTGGGGTGCAGCAGGCGCACAGGATCGCGTAGGCACCACCGGTCACGGCGGCGCCCTCGTGGCTGGGTGGGGGGAGTGAAGGTGCAGGGGTATCAAGCTGATACAAACCGTGATGCTTACAGGTATGAGTAATCCTGCATCATGAGACCGTAACAGGAGTTAGTGTGACCGTAACCTTCCTTTTCTATCCTACGAAGGTTACGACCACACGTACTTCTGTTACGGTCTTTTTGTGCAGGATTTGTCTTTCCTGTGAGCATTCCGGTTTGTCCAAGTGCTATACACTGTACCAGATTAGGTTTGTGACTATACGGACGCTTGACCATTGTCACCATTTGTCCAACAGGTTTCTGGATACTGACTTCCGGAGTATGGAATGGTATTGGGGAGTTCCCGCAGCATATGCAGTTACATGAATCCACACGTTGCCCTGAAGAAGTTCCCCGTTGGGCGTTGGCTGTGCTTTTCGTATTGTTTATTGGTGTATTTGTAATAAAGGACTGTTTTTACACTACTGTTAACTACTGGACTTCATGACCGTGCGCACCCCCATTTCAGTTACTACAGTATTGGATCTGGGGCACAGTGGCGTCTGGCAACGGCTGGCGTTGGGGTTGGTTGCGCAGGAACACTACGAATTGGAACTGTCATGTGGTGCGGATACAGGGGCCCGCCGTTGCTATTATGGACATACATCCATGACATGGGTGAGGAAGTTTGATAGGGCTGGCCGTGAGACTCCTCCGACTCTGGCAGTTGTTGTCTGGGAGGTACCAGGGGCCAACAGGTGCAGCACAGCCAGCAGCTTTGTCTGCGGAGGGATGTTGGTTGTCTGCTCTGTTGGTACCGTCAGCCTGTGGGCAATGTGGGTCAGGATGCGGAGGATGGTTGTCCTTTTGTGCCTGTAGTGGGCAATGACTTCCTCTGGCGTTGAGTCTCTGAGGCTGGTGCGTTTTGGGAACATCCACTGTCCTGTTCTGCGCTGCCTCGGTGGTAGTCAGGGGGGGTGGTGGCGGTGGGTGTTGTGGCCCTCTCGGGTCTCCGAGCTGCACGATCAGTGTCTCCATGACATGTGTTGGTCTTCAGGTGTGGCTCTGGGCTGGGCTCCCTTTCATACTGCAGGTAGTCGTCCTGCTTAACACCAGTAAAAGGCAGGTGTTAAATCCCTGCTGCTAACGCGCCTTATTGCCTGTTTTTGGGTCGCATCGCAGATCTGGCTGGTCGTTGAGAATATCGCGAAGTGGGGTTTTCGTGTGTTTTTGACCGGGAACGCCTACTCTGCATATCATTAGCGTTAGTTGTCTCTCTCATCCGTGGCGATGTTTTTTGCGGCAGCTATCGCTGGAAAACTGGCGATATGGGCAGTTTGCACCAGCTTGAGAATGGGGCGATAATTCTTTCGCTACTTTTGCTGCGCTAAAGTGCCTATAACTCGGCGATAAGTCCTTGAGAATATGCCCCTCTGATGCCTCTGGGCCATGTACTTGCTACAAAAAAAATAAAAATAACAATAAATGTATCTTACCTAGTTTGGCCAGCAGCGAGGCTGTCCCGGGTTTTCTGGGGCACGGTTTAAATACATCTGGCAACCTCACGCACAACACCCATCTCTTCACATTGAGACACACATATATCGTCCAATCATGCATTAATTCTTGGGCCTCTAATGTGTCAGACCGGGCAATAGTGTCATGAGCCCGCACCAGTACTCTGTACAGCAACGATATGTTGATGCATCAACAATGTTTAATTTGCTCTGTCTGCACTCCAGTTCTTGACAGATACGCCCATATTTCATGGATGGCATGGTAGGGGTACTATTTGGCATATTTATAAGGGGATTGCACCACCGGAACATCACTTTTCACAACATTCCTTTGGTGCAATGCCCTGCACCATATTTACAAAGTGGCGTTAAGCCACTTTGCATAGCTTAACGCAGCTTTGTAAATATGGTACCCTTTCACACAGATATCTGCATGAAAGGGGCGTGCAATGGGTGTTGATGTGGGCGTTCCACCACAACACCTATTAGTTTTTGACGCTGCCCCAGATTTACAAGGATCTGTAAATCTGTGGCAATTCCAAAAACTAACGCCATGCAAAAGCAGGGATTAGATTGGCGGAACGAGGAGAAATACTTTTATTTCTCCACGTTTGTGCTTTTTCTATGTGTGCTGCATTCTGTGTCATACATAGAAAGAGCAAAACACCTTTAATGATTGTTTATGTGCAGGAAGGTGTCCCTTCTTGCACATAAACAATCATCAAATAATGATGATTTGCTACTTCTATGTGAACTTGAGAAGTAGTAAATCGCCATTATTGATTGTTTATGTGCAGGAAAGGACACCTTCCTGCACATAAACAATCATTCCCTGCAATGCAGGCACCCTTGCACTATGGCGCAAGGGTGTCTGCGTTGGTGCTAGGCAGTTATTTTTAGCACCAGCGCAAGGGAAAACACAGGAGTGTGTCGTATTTTTGTAGCTACGGCGCATCCCTTCATTTTTTAAATGACGCATCGCCACGAGTTTGTGCCAGTAGTAGGAGGTGTTGTCCACTGACACACATTTTTGGTGTGCATTATTCATTTTCTCATCAGCAGACTTTGACCCAGGGCAGGAGAAAAACGGGAGAAAAGCAAGAACCCGAGAAAGAACGAGAAAGTCTAAAATAGAAAACAGTGATTAAGGGAGAAAGCAGGGATGAAAAAGAACCTGCAAGAGTGGGAGAAAGAGATGGAAAGTGTAGGGTATTTGACACGCCGGCATTCTGTAGTGTCAGCAGCAGCCTTCTGAGAAAAAAACACTTGGGGGCATATTAGCAACGCTTTGCGATAAATATCGCAAAGCGCGCTTAGCACTCATTTTTTTATCGCCGGATATCGCTGAATTTTATCGCCGAGATAGCGCGTTATTAGCAACGCGTATCTCCAAGGCGATATTAAATCCAGCGATAGCCGTGATAACATGCTGTATTGCTGGAAAACAAGCGATGATTTCCCTGCGATACTGCAAACCTTGCTGAGAGGCAGGCATGGACTCAGCCATGCAATCCACCTCCCATGTTAAAGATGGCTAAGTTGTATTTTTAGCAGGTGTTAAAAACCTGCGATAAAGGGGGCTTAGCGCGGCTTTCAAGCTCGCATCGCGGGTCTTGTGCAGCCTTGCTAATATCCCGAAGCTGTGTTAGCGAGTGTTTGCCAAGGAGTTGTGTGGAGGAACGCCCACTTTGCATGTCATTAGCGATAAATATCGCTGACATGCAAAGCGGCACGAAAACGGTCGCTTTCGCCATGAAGCTGTCGCTAACAGCTGTTAGCGACAGCTTGCTAATAGGGCGATAGTAATATCGCCGCTTTAGCGGCAAAAAGTGCCGCTAAAGCGGCGATACCGCCCTTGCTAATATGCCCCTCGGTCCCTGCACTTATTTTTTATTTTTATTCTTTTTTTTTTTTTTTTACAATTTATGCACTGACAATGATTCATCAGTGCTTAATGTTTCTCCTGTGAGCACTTATTAACAACAGCGTAATAGGTTTCAATGACATGGTCATTAAATAGCAATTACAATTCATACTTCCTGTGTCTGAAAGCCGTCATCTTCAAAAAGGGTTTTAAAAGAATATCAGCTATCTGTCATAAGTGTTTACGGGCCGGTCCCTCATGTTATTTTATTTTTAATGAACTTCATGCTTTCCAAAGATGTAGTCTCTTCAATGTGAACTGGAGCACACATTGGATCTGGTAAATGATCCCTTTAAAGATGGATACTGCTGTCTAGTGAGTTAGAACATATTGCTTAATTTGGTGATCAATAAACGAACAAGCAATGACAAAGCCAATAGGTTTGAAGCTTGCACTCCATTGCCCACAAAAACTATACACAAATGACTGAAATCTGCGCTGGGAAACCCTTTTTGGGTAGCTATGCACATTATAAAATCAGTTTAAAAAAAAAAAAAAAATGAAAGAATTGCCATATGTATGCAATGCATCGACGAGTTAAAGAATTAATAGTGTGATAACAGAGTGTACGTTTTTGATAGCAAAAGAGCACATATTTAAATGGAGGTGGAAGGATACAGGCAAAAGAGAGAAGGTGACTCTAAAATACTTCAATGGACTGATCAAAGATGTGATTAACAATGTCTCAAGCCAATGGCTGAAGGTTCCTAAGCGAAAGAAGCTAATGGCTGAAGGAGGCTAAGACAAAACCATGTAGAATATGAATGGAATGGAATACAATATATTTGCCATAAATGGCAGAAGCAACATTACACATCAAATCTAAAAGGGAAATTGAGGTCTCAATTTCATCCATACAACTGGTACAGTGGAAGCAATCACATGACAAAATCATATTTGCTCTTTTGCGTTGCTAAGAATTATTATTAACTGAAGTCATTGGATGCACAGTCTCTAATTTCTTTGATCATCACCGTTTCAGCTGTGAATTGAGCTGATTATGGTTTGATATTAGTGTGTAGGTGCACAGAGGGAATTTGGCTGAGACAACCAACTCACTTGACAGAGGCCTGAGACAGGTTAAAAGACCAGGGGGCATAGAGTGTCACAAATTAAAAATGAGATTTATGAAGCCACATAAGGCCACCTTGCGTGGCCCTGAGTGTCTTCATAAATCTTGAATAATGCAACGCAGCGCAGATCGCTGTGTTGTATTATTCTGCGCCAGGGAGGCATGATATGGGCACTGTATGTGTGCTCCCACGCAACATCCATGGATTTTGACACATTCCTAGATTTACCAGAAGCCTTAGACCTGGGAATGAGGAACAACATGGATAAATATGATCATTTCTTCTCATTTTTTCATCTTTCTATGTGTGCTGCTTTTTGCAGCACACATAGAAAGACAAAAATGCCTCAGGGGGAAAGCAATCCTCCTTACAGTGCAGGCATCCTTGCAACATGGTGCAAGGGTGACTGCATTTGTGCTAGGCTGGTAAACGGGCACCAGTGCAGGGGAAAAGGCAGTAAATATGGCAAATGCCTGCCTATTCCCTGTGATGCAGTGCAGCGCAGCAAGGTGACTTGCTGAAATGCACTGCGTGACCTGTCCATAAATATGGCCCCAGATATCTAAATGAGATTATGTAAAGTCAAGGTTTTTGATTCAAAGAATCATTTGTGGCTGTGCTACCATGGAGAAATCACAATTGGATGTACACACAGGCAAACATTGCTGTGATGCCGGCCAAGAGTAATCTTCATTGCTGGCCATGAGCACAAAGTCACTTATTTCTGTACATACCTGATTAGGCTGCTTTGCTGGATTCCCATTTGAAAGTTTGCCTCTTCTCACACTTCCACCACTGAATGGTGTGCTGCAGTTTGTTAGCCTGATTCCAAATGTTGCGGACAGAACACTCTGCCAATAGAGGCTCTTGTTGTCCGACTGCTCTTTAAAAATTCAAAGTTGCCACAGTAGCGACACCGCTTCTGTATTACCAATTATGAGTTTGCTTCATTTCTGACCATTCACACAAATTCACTTCATTTGTTTTTAACCTGAGTCTTCTGTTCCAGCTTTGCTGAGCTGATGTTCTAGCGAATGATATTCCCCACATCTTGGCAATGAAAAGTGTGTAGGACCATCATAAGGCTTGAAAATCACCATGCGCTGAGCACATGGCGCTCTATCAGGGAGGGTTATGAATGCCCATTTCTCTCAAAAGTCAATGTGGCCACTGGACCAATATGACTGCAGTGCAACAGTTTCCAGCACATGGTATGCAAAAAGTGATGCAGTTGTGCTGTCAGGCTGTAGGGCTGGTGTACTGTCAGCTGTTCATTTTTCCTGCTTGTTGTTCTTTGGAGAAGTTCCATCTTAACTTAGAAGAAATTATGGTTGATAAATGTATCAAACCAGATTATAATCTTATCAGAAAATACAGAAGAACCTAATTTATTGGAGGGACAGACAGAATCCTAAATCACCGTAATCATCGAAAATGAAGGTGGAACGTGGAAACAGAGCAAGATTAACAGATAAATCCTGCACAACCGATCACTTTACGAAGAGCTCATTGACTTCTCGATGCCTAGAGACTGACAGTGCATTTGCAAGAGATGGATGAGATTGGTTTTGAAAAGTTATGCTGTCAATTTAGAAAGTTGTCTGACTATAGATCATGTAGCTGGCATAAAAGATAGTCAAGTTCTAACTCATTTAGAGGCAAAGAAAGAAGGCAATCAATTAGCAACATTGTTGGTCGTTCCAATGGTTGCTTCTGGCTCAAATCTTCTCATCATGGCCAGGGGCATCTATAATATTTATAATATTTATTGGTAAGCAATCCATAGCAACAAAAGCACTCAGTTTTCATAATCTGGAACAGAACTTTTGAAAGCCCCATAAAATCAGATATTAGTTTCTTTAGCTTTGAGGTGTTTCCCAGAAATTACACTCAAGGGATGGGTTTAGGATTCTGTCTGTCCCTCCATTAAATTTGGATAATTAAATCTCTGACGCTTCCAAGTCCTCAAACTAATGAGATGCGTATGTAAGACCTTAAATAGAGCATTCCTTTGCACTGAGAATAAATCAAGTGAGAGTCCCATGGTTCTTCATTACACAGCAGAGTGCAAATATTTTGCTTTAGTTTCATTCAATGATAACCTGCCCGAGTTGGATCCCAAAGGTTGTGCACCTGTTAAAATATGTTTCCTGAAGCAAAAGATACTGATAAAAGGGCTTTCTCATCAATGCTATGGAAAAAATTGAAAGAGATTAAGGAAGCTGGCAAATGTATAAAAGAACCATAATTTATTAAGCAGATTACCTATTTCTGTGCCCGTTACAACAGTGCATGACATTCTCAAAGTATTTCAAGTTTTTAAAACTATTAAATCAAGTATAAACAAACTTTCTAGGGGCTCTTGCTCTTGTGGACAGTATGGTCTCACAAACTGCATCTTTAAATCTGTAGTACTGGCAAAGGGGTAGGTGTTGGAGATCCTGGGATGAGAAATGTCCACCCAAATAGTGTTATAAGACAATGGCCCTAGCTCTAGGGGATAGAAAGCATACCACAATGAAGGCTGGTCCATTGAGGTCGCTTCATGAGGACCACTGGTTAACAGAGATAATGTATAGAGAATCCTTCATTTGAATAAAATTGCATCGCATCCCAAGGACCTTAATATTCTGGGGGGAACTGTTTAAACTAAGAGAGATGTGGATAGATATCGACATGGATTCATTGCCAAAGTTCTTCTGTGATGTAGGGTATTAATGGATAGAAAAAGTGATCGGTGGCCTCAAAGTATTGCCATTAGCAGAAGATTCCTCAAATGTGAGTACAAACAGCGGGATGTGGCAAAAGAATTATGTCTTTTGTTCATCTTAGGTCTGATCCACTGAATGCCACAATTGACATTAGGTGATATAATTTCTGTAGCTTTTTTTGAAGACTCTCTGTGACTCCGTGCTAAAGCAACAAGAGTTAACCAATTTAATCAAGAAACAAGTAAAGGATTCCGACAACTAGGGTATTACTCTCACTAAACAGTTTCTTCTCAAATACCATTTTGCTTTGATCCAGAGGAATAAAACACATGAATAATTTGAGAAATCGTCTAGGATAATTAGGGAGCAGACATCTCATTAGGCAGTTGGCACATGGGAACACCATGATATCACGTTTACCAGAGTAATCAGTATATTAAAATTAGGTGAGGGAGAAAAAATGTGCACATGTTCTAAAACATGGGAAGGATCTGCCATATTCAACAGTGGAAGTAAATCAAGATCTTAATAAGGTTACTAAAGCCAGGTGGTGATTATCAAGTTCTCTTGCTCTCACAAATCAGTGGGTCTAATTAGCCTTCAGACAATTGATCAGATTTGAACTCATCTGAGATGTTCCCATTAAATCTTTATTAATGTCTGAGATAATACTACTATCAAGAACAAAGCTTAGTACTCCAGATCTATGGACTTCAGACTTCTCCACTTCTATAGATGTTCTTGGTGAATTCTATTGAATTTCTCTCCAGGAAAATGCATGGGAATCTAAACCCTGGTGGGTGGCTTGTAGCCTTTGGCTCCTCAGGCAAAAGACTACTTGCTTGATTTATAGACCTCCACCTGGCTGATTGGAATTTCTAAGCCTTCAAGGAAACCACTGCTGTGCTATTTGTTCTGAAACATAAAGAGTGCTCAGTCACCAGCATGTTTGTGTCACCTGTTCAGCACCCCTTTTTGCTTTTTTTTAAAAATAAGTGCTCAAAGAATAAGAAGGTTCAAGAGAACGAATAATCAATTGCTCTGACACACCAGGAGTTTTTTCCCATGCATGAGAGTCAGTAAGCACATTTTCTGTTCAGGATCATCATTTTTCTCATGGAGGTCACTGTCTGGTGTCTTTCATTATTCCTCATGTTAGAGATGTTTATGTTTAGTCCCTGTTCTTACAATGTGGGAAATATCAATAGATCAGATGATTCCACAGGAGTTCAGTTACTGGCTCTTGCCATGGAGGAGGTGCACAATATATCTATCTTCAACTTATCTTTGTGTCCTCGTTGGTCTGAGGATTGGATCTCACATCACTACTCTGGTAACAAGCTTGCATTAGCTTATTGCCAGGTCACGCTGGATGAAACTTTACAGGCACGGACAACCTACATTACAATTATAGTGGTCTTTAAATTTAAGAGAATGTCATTTGGTCAAGTTTCTGCAGCCTTGATTTTTCACGGGGGTTTGAATGCAATTTCGAATGGTCTACCAATGGTGAAGTATTATCCAGACGATGTGCTGATATTTGGTCAAACTGTGGATGAGCATGTTGAGAAATGTTGAAGATGTTAAAGACGTTGTTGGTTTTGGGTTTGACCCTAAAAGCTGGGAAGTATACTTTTAGAGTGAAGGAGGTAAATTACCTAGGTCCCAAGAAGGAAACAGTTTATACAATTGGATTGATGAAGGAACCTACAAGTAAGGACAAGTTAATCTTGTTTATTGGTATATTCAAATATTAAGGGAAGTTCATAAGACACTATGCAAAGCATATGTGTGCATGAGGAGATTGTTTGGTAAGAAGGTAGTTTTCAAATGGAATAATCAGAGTCAGAAGAGTGTGAATTGGTAAAGGTGGATTTCAGAAAAGCTCCATGCTTGCAAGTTTTGTTTTCCAGCAGAGGAAAGATTTGCTGTCACTAAAGCCAATTCCAGCTACCTGGGTTCCCCTTTGTTTGCAGAGGAGATGGGGAAAGGACAGCTGATTGTGAGTACTGCAAGAACACTACTTAGTGCTAAGTTCAATTACTCTGTAATTGAAAGAGAAGCACTTGCAGTGTATTTTGCTGTGAATCAGTTGAGGAATTTCTTTTAGGACTCTAGATTTAGAGTCAATTCTGAACAAAAGTCATGCGTGAAGGGCTTCATAAAGAAAGCTTTAAATTGCCTGTCATCCAGGACCCAGAAAAGGATCATAGGAATTTGATTACTGGATTTCTCCTTCCCCACGGAATACATACCTTGCGTGACCGATTGCTCTGCAGTTTGTTTATACAGGCTGGTTTGCAAAAGTAACAAATGTGATAGTGATGTTACATAGAGTGAAAATTGGTATCTTTGTGGGGAGGAAGGATTGTATGTTTCAATATCGGATACAAAAATGCCACAACACAAAAATATCACCACAAAGCGTCATGGACAAAAATATTGACTTTATATACTTTGCATGTAAAGGACAAAATATTGTCACAAAATAGGTAAGTTTATTGAACTTTAAATATTAAACATCAACTTAAAAAATATATTAACTTGAAAAAATTACATCCAAAAATGTTTATAATATAAAAATATCAAATAAAATTTTACAATTTACAAACATAGAATAAAAAATATATACTTTAAAATAAATGTAAATATAAAATGATATAAATATAAATAATAAAATAAAAAATACTAATAATAAGTAACCATGTTTAAAAACACTACATATAATGCAAAACAAACATATAATATAATATTACAAAATAAATGTAAAAATATATTAGCCCACAAAGTAAAAATACATAATTAAAAAAAAACCTTTTAAAGTCAGATCAGAAAAATACATCATAGATAAATTAATAACAAGAAACACATAAAAAATGTACTTTTTGGGATCTTTATATATATGAATATATAAATATTTATAATCACACACATATATATTTCATCAAGTCCCAACAATTAGTGCTGTCTTAATGCTTGGGCACGCTGGGCAGTTGCCCGGGGGCCCCCACGAGCGTAGGGGCCCCCATACAGACCAGAATTTACCACTAATTTTCCATTAAACATTTGTATTTCTGTGAGTAGTTGTGTAGGCGGGGCCCAGTGCACTGCTTTGCCCGGGGACCTATAATGCTTTTAAGCCAGCCCTGCGAACAATATAAAAAAGTAAACGCCACTGCATTACATTTAAACCGCACACTGATTATTTCACATGTGAGAACGCATTTCGGCTGTAAAGCCTTTGTCATGTAAAGTGCCCTGTTGCTCTTAAACATAAATACAAAACCAACAAAAGATGTAAAAGACATACTTCCGGAGTAGCAACGCTCATTCTTTATAAATAGATCCAGGTGCATAATTACATAATTCAATTTATAACGGTAATCACTCATTATGCAATTGGTATGTACATACATGCATCATAATTGCGTCAGTAGGAAAATTCCAATTAAATTAAAATTGGGATGTGTCCGTAAGAAAAATAAACCAAAGACTCAACTGAGTAAAATTCTCTGTGATCTTATGCTTATGCTTTGTGAGCCCTTGCAGTGGTTCATAATACCAACAATATATCGATTAATACAAATAAATTACAACTAAACTACAAGCTATGCTCATGACATAAGAAGCACTTCTGCTGTTTGACATATTATTTACAACTTATAGAATTCATTTTTCATCCCTGATCACTATAATTTCATCAGGTAGGAAGCAATTAGCCCTTTAGACCCTTACAAAATAATCATTCACAACATATTTATCATAGACTGGTTATGTAGGATTTAGATTTCAAATACAACTCACTCAAAGAAATATAGCCCATGTGGGTATATTATGATAATATGGACATGATATGTGTAGGATAATCCAGCCCCCATTGGTGTGCCTATTCATCCAGCAAAGCCAATAATCATGATATACAGCCAACACCATTGTGCCGTTGAGTTTGGAACATTTTAATTACAACAATATGAGTTCATAAGTTATTTTGGCTACACTGGGGCAATACACTGGTATCTTTAGTGGAGGAGAACATATGGAGGCTGACTGTAGCAGTGTTGCCCTTTCATATCAGAACTCCATGTGCTGGTTTCAATATAGGACACGGACTCTGGTATGTAGAATTTGGGATTTTTGGTAATGTGTATAATACCTTGCATGTTAGTTAACAATACGATTAACTCATTGACAGCTGCATAGTATTTTTATACCTCAATCCCTAGTCCGAACATTTGCACGAATATGTTGGAACATAAATTTGTTTGTTCAGTAATGTGCTTGTAGGAATATACCAGTAAATGTGGTGGTCCAAATGAGGTTGATGAGCTGTCTCTCATATAAAATTGTGATGTGTTTAAGTTGTGTTCGTTGATAGTGATGTTTTGTAAATCCTATGTTTTGAGATGTTTTGCACAGTAAATGATGTATATATTTTTTGTATTCACATGTATTATATATATTTTTATGAATGTATTATACTAACATCCCTGATGAAGTTCAGTAGAACAAAATTTCTTGGCTGTGACTGTGCTTGATGATATACAAAAAGAAGATAACTATTTGGAATCTAATAAGGAAGAAATAAGAAATACAATTGACTGGATTGGACTTTTCCATTGTTAATTTTAAATTTGCGTGCATACTGTTGTTTCTTTATCATTATGGACCACCAGTTCTTCATCCCTGTTAAATCCATTGGAATGTTTGCTGTCCAATTCAAGGCAATAGCGTGACTCCAATATGTGTGGCCTTTTTTCTCTGTCACCGCCATGATTTGTCATATTCACCATGTCAATGCCAAAACAATCTCCGTTTACTGTCTCATTTTTCAGCGCAACATCTCACCACTTGGCAAGTATTGTCACCATTTCTTATAGCTTGTAAATGTTAGAGTATTCTATTCTGCTCAGCAAAAAATGGTACTTCCTACACACTGAATTCCACATAGGCATTAAACGACATATATACAAAAATACATGCACACATTAACAATTTGAGAATGTTTTCATTTTGCCTGTTGGAAGCCTATATTTCATGTGGTTCATGCTGGTTTTACATGCTTTGTAATTATTGCTTTTGATAAATCCCTTAGATGTTTCCAACCATGTTTTGTGCTTTGGAGTTTCAAAATAAGTGTACCAATATGACCTGAAGTGCTTGAGCCTTTCTGAATGTTATGGATGTGTTCCAACCCTTTTCCCAATGATGGTATCCCATCTCAGGATTTCCCAATATTTAGTCAATATAAATTTGAGATGGTTGGACTGTGTGTTAAAATTCATGATAAATTGCACTTTATTGTTTACTTTATCCCTTTTGTCTTTATATAGGATGTCATCCATGTTTCTAAGTTTGACTTTCTGGACTGCCTCATGTAAGATTATTTTGGTATACCCCTTGATTTCAAATCTGGAAAGCATTCAGAGTTCATCCTCATAGTATGTGCTCGCTTCATTTCAATTGAACTTGCCAGTGAACAACTCCGAATAGGGGATACACTATGTTAGACTTTTCGGATGGCGACTCTCAGCATGCAATATGCTGTTGCCGGCTGTTTCCTTTCACAAGAGTCTAGTAGTTAAACAACTGGCCTCAACTTCCAATAAAATCTCAAAATATTTTATTTTGTATATGCTCATTTTGTATGTGCAGGGCAGATTGAGGTCATTAACCTGAAGTAGGTCAGTGCATTTAGCTGCCTATTCTGTAGGACCATCCCAAATCAGGAAAAGATAATCAATATATCTGATCCAAACAGCGATGTGAACTGTTCATATTGACCCACTCCAGACCACCTGTTCCTCCCACCAGCCCATGAAAAGATTTTCAAAGCTGGAGGAGAAACAGGTGTCCATAGCAGTCCATGATATTTGGCAATAATATGTCCTGTCCAAAAAGAAAATATTGTGATTGAAACAGAAATCTATCATTTTAAGCAGCTTGGTGTGACCAAGTAGAGTAGTAGTTCTACTTCTAAGAAAATGCATGCATGCCTCTATGCCCTGAGTTTGATTGATGCATGCATTTAGGGAGTTTACATCCAATGTAATCATTGTATAGCTTGGCTCCCACTGTATATCACATATTTTCTTCAAAAAATTGGTTGTTTTCTTGCAGTACAATGGTAATGTCAGAACAAAAGGAGCTAAAAAATTAATTAAATAAATGCCAATATTTTCTAGAATCCATCATTGAAGGAGACGATAGCTTTCCGGCGGTTTCCGTGGGATGTTTGTGGATTTTGGCAGATGATAAAAACACGGGACTCTAATTTTCACAGTTTTTAAAAATCTGTATTCGTTGAAATCAATGAGTGCCAGTTCTTTCCATTGCCATAGGTGATAATGACACATCTGTATAGTATCTTTGCGTTCAATCTAAGTAATGACCTCACAGAATTTAGTATCAGCCAACTGCCTTAAAGCTTCTGACCTATAGCATTCCATATCCATGATAACCACATTTCCCCCTTTATCTGAAGGCTTGATGATAATTTGGAGTCATGGAAAGTTACCTGGGGCAGTGTGGAATCAAGCACAATTAGTTTTTATTGTACCATCCAGAGACAAATGGCGTAATAGAGAGTATGAACAAAATGATGAAAACGTTACATGCAGTTGGTAGGGCCAATGTTGTTACCTGGTAAAATGACGTAACCCAGCTTATTGGGTGTCTCCTCATATTATGATAAGGAAACACCAAAGTTTAACTATTCAAGGGTTGCAAGTCGGCTACAAAGATGTGCCTAGCATGAATGGAGTGGAATAAGAGCTTGTGTGTGAATGGTCTGAGTTCATAGCGAGGATGAGAGGAAAGGATTCAAAGCAAGTGGAAAAGACTCTTGTAAAAGAATTAGAAACCATAGGTCTAAGAGTGCTAAATGGGTGATTTCCTCAAGATTCGCAACCTGCATGGACTTTTCAAGCAGGGGATCATAGGTCTAGAATAGACTATACCATAGCATCGTTGAATCTATTTCATAAAATTTTGTCTTATCAGATAGAGGGAACAGATATAAGCGACCATGATCAACAAATAATTGAGTTAAACCTAAATGGCCTAAGATTTGAAAACTATACGATACTTCTGGGAGAAATAGCGACAGTAAATTATAAGAAACTTTATTGGTCAGATAGCATCAAAGATTCTATTACAAACACTGCGCAGGCAATTGTTGATTTTCACTTCGAAGGAGATTATTCGAATGCTGTCGAAAAATGGTCTCTCTTCATAAAGGAATTAATTACCAGTCAATCTCAAAAATATGCTAATAAAGGTCAGTGGAGGAAAAAACCAGCATGTTCATTGGTGAAAATCTCGTTTGAAAGCCATCAATTAAAAAAAGAACGTAACAGAATTCTGAGATTGGTAAAAAAGTTCCCAGTTAATTTAATTTACAGAGCAAAACTTAAAAGGATAAGTACAGAAGTAAGGAAAATGATCTGGAAGTACAAAATGCAAGAAAAGCAATTGTTGTGGGCAAAAGCTCTATATGCTTGCAAAAGGAGTAATTCAAGAGACTTCTGGATTCTAGTAAACAAACTGAGTAGATCTAGTAGGAAATCTACTTCATCAACAGTAATTGAATCTGAATGGGTATCGTTTATAGATATGCATCTGAATCCTACTCCTAACATGGCTATGAATTCTACTGATTGGGCTATAAATGGAATAGGAGGAGAAAAGAATAATAACTCAATAGAGATAACAGAAAACCAAATATGTAAATTAATAAAGAATCAGAGATCCAATGGTGCCCCAGGCCCAAATGGGATTCCCGCTGTGTTGTATAAGGAGAAAGCATCATATTGGTCGAGCTATCTAACACCAGTATTTAATCACGCTCTCCAATCAAGAACAGTCCCCGAGTCATGGAAGGGATCTATAATTTCTCCTATATATAAAAGTGGGGACTGGTCCCTCCCATCCAATTACAGATTAATTACGTTCCAAGATATTGAAGCCAAACTATTTGCATCGGCTCTACTTAAGGAGTTAATTGATTGGGCTAATGAAAACCATTTAATTCCACCGAACCAATTGGGTTTTGTACAAGGTCAAGGTACAACAACAAATGTGTTAACACTGGGAATTTTAATGGAACAATATAAAACAAAAAAACAGCCATTATATTTATGTTTCGTTGATTTTAAAGATGCCTTTGACTGTGTGAATAGGCAGATTTAATGGAGGAAACTGGATCGTTATGGCATTAGCTCCAGCCTTTTAAATGCAATACAATTGTTATATACCGATACTTGGACAAGAGTCCGGCTAGGGAATGGCTCAAAGCTTTCGAGGAAAATTAAAACAACGCAAGGCCTAAAGCAAGGGTGTGTTTTAGCTCCATATTTATTTAAAAGATTTTTATCAGACTTTACCCTTGCAATGAACAATGAGTTAGCAGATTCACCAAAGCTGGCTGAGAAACAAATATCGAACTTATTATACGCTGATGACGTTGTCCTGCTAAGCCAAACAAGGATAGGGCTGCAGCGATTAATAAACAAAACATCAATGTATTCAATTGAGAACAAAATGACTATAAACAAAACAAAAACAAAAGTAATGGAAGTCAGTACCAAGAAACGGAAGGGCAGTCAATACAAATGGTACCACCAAAAGCGGGAGCTAGAAAAAGTTCAATGTTATAAATATCTTGGGATACTGTTTGACGAGAAAGGATCCTTTTCATACTATAAAATGGAAATGAAGGAAAAAGCCAAAAGTCTACAAGCGGCTTTTCGCCTACTTTATAGCTCCTTGGGAGGCCCAACTTATACCCCTTTAATAAAAGTAATAAAAGCGAAATTGCTCCCGAGCCTTACATATGGAAGTGAAATACTCCGTGGTTTGGATTCTGCATTATTAAATAATGCTATTACAAATACATTTAAACATCTGTTTCGGCTTCCACTTAATGTAGCACCTGCTCAGATAAGGCTGGAATTTGGTTTTTGTAATCAACAATTTGCAAGAATGGGTCAGCATGTTAAGACCTGGAGACAAATCAAAACTAATATCAATAACCCAATGTGCACATTTTTGTGGAAAGAAATGCAACAAAATGAAAAATTGTCCTTTTATAAATATCTGCAAAAAGCTCTTGAAGAATTGTCAATTGCTGAGATCTGGGAAATGTCTTTAACAGTACAAAGTTTTAAGAAAATTGGGGCATATTAGCAAGACCGGCGTTAAAATTATCGCCGTTTTAGCGGCAGGAAACTGCCGCTAAAACGGCGATAATGGGCTTGCTAATATGCGTTATAGAATTCAATAGAAGCCCAGGTTAGATGTGCAGGACATCTAACCTGGGCTTCTATTGGAACTCTATAACGCATATTAGCAAGCCCATTATCGCCGTTTTAGCGGCAGTTTCCTGCCGCTAAAACGGCGATAATTTTAACGCGGGTCTTGCTAATATGCCCCATAATTAACAAATCAGTTAAACATTTGTCCCTTTTAAAAGACAAAGAAGTGTTCATTAAGAGATCCCACACATGGATGTTGGTCCAGGAATATACAAGTCTTAAGGTTCAACCATATTTAGAAATACCATGGTCTGTACAAACTAAAAATACTTTTATGAAAGCACGATTCGGCAACTTACCTGGCTTAAAACATGTAGTGCCCTGGTTGAGAACATCTAAGCCGACTATGTGCAGACTATGCAACACATGGGACGAAAGTATTTTGCATTTTGTTTGTATATGTACAGCAATGATGGCGGAAAGAAAACGATATTTGAAAAACTGCTTCATTGATAGAGGTGTTCGTACCTGCAGACATGCAATGGTAGTTTGTTTTAGACCAACGAATATTAAAATGAACGCCAATTTTACTAAATTTTTAATACTTGTTAAAAAGAAGATGGATACTTTTGAGTTGCACACAGGAAATCTGGAAGTCTAAAATAATTAAGGACAAAATTTAGGACTATTTTTATGATATCACACATAAATTATAGAAATATTAACTGACACTATTTATATTAAGTCCTGGAAAGATGACGGTCTGATATAATGTCTATAAATTGTGTTTATGTTTATTTAAGAAAACTATTTTAGACTTTTAGAAATGTTAAAATTATTGGTCTGTATTTTAAATTGGTGTGTTTTCTTTTAAGAATGTAGTAATTGTAAGATTTTTGTTAATCATGCAAATAAAAATTTACCTTAAGTGGAAAAGTAATTTTTCCTTAAGGAAGAGTGCAGTGTATGTGAGAGTGGAGGTGGCAGATTGGCTCACGATAAGAGCTCCAGTTGGTTTTGCGAACTGGCCTAAATTTACCAAATAGAAAAAAGTCATTAAGGTGTTCATGAAGGCTATCAAGACCAATGATAGGTGAAAGTGGAGCAAGAGTTGTGTGGGGGTTTATGTCCTTTTCGGAACGTAGAAGAGAAGGACGAGCTGTGGACCAAGAATAGGGATAATTAGGAGAATCATGGAGGAGCTTTGTGATGTATGATGATGTTTGAAGCAGGAGAAGTCCCTAGTGTAGTAAAATAATTCACACTATCTACAAGATTTCATTATGCTGATTTTGCTGAATGGCCGGTATATGTGAGTCTTTTTTTTCTTGATGTTCTAAATCTGACAAGTTTTGGATAATCCTGTACAGTTGCTATATCACCTTTATCATTTTGAGCCGGTCTTCCTCTGCAAAGGGAAGGTGTGGTGCCTTCTTTTATTTCCCCTGCTGGAGCTGTTTATGCTTAGTATCCGTTCTGAGAATTCTGGGACTAGGAATAGGGCTAAGGATTAAACAGAAGCTCAGTTGCTGGCTTCTGTTGTAGGTGAGGTGCAAAGTAAATCTATCTTCAACTTACCACTGTGTCCTGGTTGGTCTGTGAATTGGATCGAACAATACACCTGGGCAGGGAAATCTATGGATTGTTGGCCCATTCTAGATAGGGTGGGGTGACTTTCACTATGACCTTATCAACAAAAATGAAGGGACTGAGAAGACATATAGTGTGATTGCTCCCTTTCCCAGGTTAAGCAGTAGTTTCATCCAAAAAGAGAAACACACGGTCTTGGTTATGTCTCTATTGGCCTTGATCTTGGTGGGCACCCATCCTTATTTTTAAAAGGACTCTGTGAGAATTTGGGTTGTTGGTTGACTAGGGTGTGAGCCCTGGTCAAGCAACAGCCACAATCCCTTGCAAGGTGAATCATCAAAAGCCACTAAATTAACCTGTGGTTAGTCCTGGGTAACTTGGCACAAAAAGCAGTCAGGCTTAATTTACGGGCATTATGTAAAGAATCTATGCAGCACACAAACAGCAATAAAGTGAAAACAGAACACAAAAAAAAATCCCATACCAGTTTAGAAAAATAGGGTACTTTTTAATAAATCATTTGACACAACAATTCAAATCCGTTTGTAAAAACTAAGGGGCATATTTACAAGCCCCTTGCGCCACTTTTGCGCCGCCGTTGCGTCACGCATGTGACGCAGTGGCGACGCAAACCATGCGCCACGTTGCGCTATATTTACAACGTGACGCATCTAGGGAGATGCGTCACGTAGTAAACCCCTGCGCCACATGAAACCTGCGTCAGGTTTCATGTGGGTGTACCGGCGCAGGGGGGGGCGTTCCGGCACAGGAACGCCTCGGAAAAGTGACGTAGTGAAATCTACAAGATTTCACGCAGTCACTTTTCCGACGCTGGTGCGTCAAATCCTTACGCCTGCTTCAAGCAGGCGTAAGGATTGACACACCATGTTAGGGATAGGGAAGGTTGGAACAGTGCTGGAGTTGCGTCGCGCTTGCGACACAACTTCAGCACTGCGCCAACCTTCCGCCGGCAGATGCGTCACGCATCTGCTTATCCTTGCGCCACGATGCGGCGCATTGGACGTGGCGCAAGGGTAAACTTGCGTGACGCATTTTCCCTGGCGCATCCCTGTTGATATGCAGGGATGCGCCAGGGAACGTAAATATGCCCCCTAAAGTTTAAAGTCCAAACTGCGAACATCTAGTCATGTGAGACTGAGTCAAAGTAGAAAAATATGGCCGACCGCGAAGGAGCGCAGGTCAGATACACAAATTGGTTTGGGTCTGGTCTCGGCTCTGCTTACCTTTGGACTAGGAAGAAATTTAAAGAAAAAATGTCTGGAAGATAAAGTCAGCGGATCAAGGACACTGGAGGAGGCATCGTCATGAGGAGTCGCTGGACTTAGTCGCAGTGAAGATTTCTACTTTCGGACTTGGACTATTTTTGGGAAATCAAAAATCTCTAGCGGGACAAAGCTGCAGGCTGTAGCCGACGAGGGCTCTACGAGGCCAGATACTCCTTGCAAGGAGCCACTGAACACGATTTGCTGCAGCTGCAAAGAAGGAAGCGGGAGCTGCTGTGAAGCTAGGCCGACCGGCAATGCACCTTGGACGGATCGACAAGTAGGTAGGTCCCGGTCTCCTCTTGGTTCTTAGAGCACTTATTGGCCAAACATTTTCTAAACCCATGATTTGGAATTGGGCTATCTGGACACCTTTAGCACCACTTCGAAGTGTCCAGTACTGGAGGGAAGCCACTTGGAGGGTCAGGGCTCACTCTGGCAGGGTACAGGTGCAGGTTCAAGAGAGTTGTAGCCTTTTCAGTCCCTAAGCCACTGATCAGGAGGCCAGGCAGCAAGCCCTTGGAGTCACTCTGGAAGTCTTGGGTTCAAGTAGAATATGTCTGAAGCAGCAGGGCAGACTTCTGAGGGCACAGGACAGCTTCAGGCAGCAAAGTAGTCATCAGCAAGGCTGTCTTCTGAAGTACACAGCAGCAAGTAGTCCTCTGAGAGTCCTTCTCTCAGATCCAGAAAGTGTACCGAAGAGTGGATCTGGTGGTCTCCTTTTTATACCTGGTGCCTACTTTCTAGTGGAAGAATCTTCTGGAGACTTCCCCCACAGAAGTGTCTGTAATTTCCTGCCTCTCTGTCTAGAACTCACAGTAGCGAAAAACAAATTTGTGAGTTTTTCACTACTGAAACATACAAAACTTAAAAGTGCATGTCCAAGTGCATTGGGCCCGGTTGGTGCTTACCTTTGGACTTGGAAGAAATTTTGAAGGAAAATGTTCTGAGAAGGTACAGTTCTGCGGTGTAAGGCTGCAGCCAATTCTCGAGAAGCTGCTGAATCTGCGGTGAGTATTTCTACATATGGTATTAGTCGTTTTTATGGAAATCAAAAATCTCTGGCTGGGCAAGGCAGGAGGCTGTAGCCAAAGACAGTTACAGGGGCTTTGATAAGGACCACTGAATAGGAGTTGCTGTTGTGCAGAAGAACGTAGCAGGAGCAGCCATGATGTCAGGTCAAAGGGCGATAGACCTTGGGGAGATAGATGAGCGGGTTGGTCCCGGTCACCTCCTGCTTCTCAGTGCAGTTTTTAGCCAACTATTTTCTAAGTCCTCACTCTTGGATTTTGGCTATCTGGGCACTTCGATACCTCAACCGAGGGTCCAGAACTGGTGGGACACGACTTGGGGGTTCAGAGCTCACTCAGGCTGGGTCCAGGTGAGGGTTCAAGATGGTGGGAGCCATGTATGTCCCTGTGGCTCTGAACAGGAGGCCAGCAAACTAGCCCTTGGTGTTACATTGGCAGTCCTGGGTTCAGGTGAAGATGCAGGGCTCAAACAGCAGGTTTGGCCTCTGATGGTTCATGGCAGAATCCAGGCAGCAAAGCAGTCCTTCCAGGTAGAGCAAAGCTATCTTGCAGAGTGTGCAGCAGTTCACTGCAGCAGGCATTCCTCTGAGAGTACTTCCCCAGGTCCAGAAAGTGAACTAAAGAGTGGATCTGAAGGCCCTATTTTCATTTCTGTCTTTGAAGTTGAGAGAAGTTTCTAGAGGTTTCTAGAAAGTGCATACAGTGAATCGGATGTCTTGACTCCCCTGCCCTGGCTCCAAGCTGCCTGCAGGGACAATCTGGAGGTGAAAAGCTCTTTGTGTGAAGACAGAGCACAACCCATTCAGCTGCAAGTGGGACTGTGCTCCGCTCCGCCCTATCCTGACAGCAGATGGCCCATTCAGGCCCACCTAATCCCTCTATTGTGTAACTGCCTGGGAGGAATTCACAAAGTCTAACTGTAAGTTACACCCAGTTATGTGACCCAGGAGAGGGCAGGAAAATGCCAAACAAACTTTACCATGAAGGAGGATTTTTCATTAAAAGTTCATAGATACCAAACATGAACTAGTTACCTGGTCCCAATCAAAAGTTAGCACTTATTAAATGTAATAAGGCAACCCAATGTTATCCTATGGAACAGGTAGGCCTCACAGTAGTGAAAAACGTATTTAGGAGTTTTTCACTATCAGAACATGTAAAACCTAAAAGTACATGTCCAACCTTTTTATTTCAATGCACCCTGGCCTTTGGGCTACCTAGGGCCTACATTAGGGGGGCTTATATGTAATAAAAAGGGAGTTTACAGCTTGGAAAGGGGGTTATATTGCCAAGTCACATTGGTGTCAGTTTAAAACTGCACTCAGGCTGCAGTGACAAGCCTGGGACATGTTTTAAGGTGCTACTTAAAGGTTGGCACAATAAGTGCTGCAGGCCCACAAGTAGCATTTAATTTACAGGCCCTGGGTATGTGGTATACCACTCTACATGGGAATTATAAGTAAATTAAATATGCCACTCAGGTGTAAGCCAAATAAACCATGTTTAGGGTGTGAACACAAGCACTTTAGCACTGGTTAGCAATGGTAAAGTGCACAGTGCCCTAAGGCCAGGAAAACCAAATTTCAGCAACATAAAAGGAGATAAGCAGGCAAAAGGTTTGAGGGAAGACCAACCTAACGCTGACAGGTATAACAGACTCTCACCCACTAGTTTTCCTAAGGGCATGTTTCATCATTAAGTATTTACCCTGGCACCTAGTGTGTCTGGGTGGGCTCGAACTTGAGCCTACAAGGAAGCTCTTTCTATGTAAGGGAGGGTTTTTTTTGCAAATGTATCTATTGGTACCCTATGGTAAAGACCATATGTTTATTAAAATGGACCCTTTTAAGGTTAAAATCAAGAAGCAATGCTGTTAGGATCGATGCCATTCTAGATTAAGGCCCACAGAGACGTAACCAAGACTGTGCATCACTATGACATGGCAGCCTAGTGGTGAACCAAAGTGGCCTAAGGTTTCCACTGTTGGAGCCCCCTGAAGCTTAGCTGATGACATTCTAGCCATTCCTCCACACCTAAATGGGTAGCGGCACTACTGGTTTGACTGTGAAAGCACCCCCTATTTACAACAGTACTCCAGCTCCACCCAAACTCTAAATGACCCCCTTTGTTTTCTAGAGACTCCTTTCTTTTATGGCTTTTGCTCTTTTTGCATTATGGCAGATTCAGATGCAAGGGGATGGCTGGGAAGAGGTTTAACCATTATTCCACATTCGATTGGTCCTGTGAATCACAGGAGGGGGCATCGGTTCATAACATTGACTGGTTATTCATTACTCAAATCTATCAACAGCAAATGAAAGTATGCATACTTTGTTAACAAATATCTACTTTACTCCCCTGTCAAGGCTAAAAACATCCTTATAGTAACAGGTGACTTTAACTAAAATATGAAGTTGTCTCTGCATTTAGACTCATCTACAGTCATGATTAACAATGTCTATCACATTTCTCTAGCCTATTGCTCATAATAGAATGTAGACAGTAATGGCAAAAATAATCAGATTTTTTAAATGATCATTACTTGAGAGTGGTTTAAATGATCATTACTTGAGAGTGGTAAATGGACAAATTGAAATTGGAGTTCAATTCTGATTCAATTCATTGGTCACATAGTGGGAATGAAGTCCTGGTTCAGGCTTTTTATCTTGCTTTTTCTTCAGTTGTAATTTGGACTTAAAGATCTACTCTCTGTTTATAAGGAAACCACTTTCCACCTAGCCCTAGAAGGGATGGTTTACTCTGGCATTGAATAAATAAAATAAAGAAAAATAAATCAAGAAGGTTGGTGTTAGACCTGGCATCCTTGGCGTGGTTCCCCTAAATTTTTGCTTTCAGATCTCCTGTTTTTGCTGAGTTCGGTTTAACTGGCCTCAAGATTCTGCACACTTTACCACTGCTAACCAATGCTAAAGTGCATGTGCTCTCTCTCCCTAAAACATGGTAACATTGGCTTATCCACAATTGGCATCTTTAATTTACTTATTAGTACCTAGTAAAATGCACTACATGTGCCCAGGGCCTTTAAATTAAATGCTACTAGTGGTCCTGCAGCACTGATTATGCCACCCACTTAAATAGGCCTTTAAGCATGTCTCAGGCCTGTCATTGCAGAGCCTGTGTGTGCAGTGTAAGCCACCATGTTGACCAGGCAAGTTAAACCTCTTGCTAGGCCAAAGCCCTCCTTTTTAATACATATAAGTCACTTCAAGGGTAGCCCTCCCCCCCCTGGACAGCCCAAAGGGCAGGGTGTAGTGTATTTAAAAGATTGAACATGTACTTTTAAGTTTTACATGTCCTGTTAGTGAAAAACCTAATTTCGTTTTTCTTTACTGCAAGGCCTATCTCTCCCATAGTATAGGATAACAATGGAGTTGCCTTATTACACTTTATAAGAGTAATTAACACATGGGAAGAGATGACCCCTTCAAGTTCGATATCTCTGGAATCACACTTTAAAATCCCAACTTATGGTGAAGTCGGATTCTAAATTGCAATTCTGAAAATGCCACTTTTAGAAAAGTTGGCATTTTCTTGCTTTAGCCATTTGGTGCCTGCTGTCTGTCTCTGATCACATATCTGGGGTGGGTGACAGCTGGGCTTTGTGTATTCCCCCTTTAGACAGCCACACACAATAGGAGGTTAGGTGTGACTTGATTGGCGATCCTGGCAGGGTGGGAGGGAGGAGCTTGGCCCAGCCTCACTTAAACCTGAATGATGTGTTCTGTCCCCAAACAAAGGGATGCATACCCCCTGAAGTGAGACTGGAGCGAGGGCAGGTAGGGCGGGACATCTGTGCCCTTCAAAGGGTTGTCTCTGAAGGGCTAGTCTGCTGGCCTCCTGTTCTGAGCCTCAGGGACATAACAGGCTCCCCACAGCTCTTGGACTCATCTTCAATAAGCTACTGACCTCCAAGAGGTGTCTCTCAGAGAGTCTCAGGTCATGGACCCTGGAAGTGGTTTTTAAGCTCTTAAAGTTAAGCTTTTTGGGCTCTTCACAAACGTGAATGGGCCCATTCACCCCAGAACTGCGCTTCCTGCACAGGAAATTAGTGCAAGCCGCAGCAAGTTTGGATCTTCGCACAGCAAGCATTGTCCACCGGCGTGGATCACCACTGCGAGTCTCCAGCCCGCCCGTTCGCTACACCCGGCCTTCTCTTTGGGCCATGCCAACCAGCGACCCTCTTCTTTCTCCCGGTGACCTTCTTCCTGCAAAGGGGACTCTTGGCACAAAATTTGAGAAGGTAAACATTCAGAGGGACTGATCTGGGACTGTATCCAACTCGCACTCCATCGCGGTAGGCTTGAACATTGGATTTGACCCGGTCTAGCGCAATCAGATATCCCCGTTTGGCACTGTATGCTTTTAGGCAGTATATTGCAGTTTATTCTTTCGAAATAACTCTGGTTCTACTTATTGGATCTTTGTCAGTTTGGTCGTGTTTTGTTCATTAAATTAAGCTCTATTTTTCTAACCTGGTGTTGGAATCTTTTTGTCTGGTGTTTTTCACTGTTCTACTGTTTGAAGTGTTGCACAAATACTTTACATATTGCCTCCCAGTTAAGCCTGACTGCTCTGTGCCAAACTCTCAGAGGGTGAGCACAGGTTAATTTGGGGTTCGCTTGTGTCTTATCCTGACTAGGATTGTGGTTGCTGCCTGACCAGGGCTCACATCCCAGTCACCTAGTAACCCAATTTCTAACAGCTGGAAATTAAACAGCAATATAAAAATGGTGTGAGATATGACAAAAGATCACGTGGCATTTAATAACTAAATATATCTAAATCCAAAAACAATGGAAACAAATACATTTAATCCAGTCTTTGAGAATGCAGGAGCCCAATCTTAGATCAATTACATCCTATTACATGTTTGGAGAACAAACATTTAATTCCTTTATTGGGTCAAAGCCAGTCATAAGCTAATCATATATACAATAGATTGTCTCTCTTGGTATATGGAATTTTTGCATTTGTAAACAAACTTAATAAGAATCCTGCAAACGCATTTTCTCAAGTGTATCAAGCAATTTGAGAATTACCTAACTCCACTTCACAAGGTCGCCCAAGAATGAATTTTGGCATCAAAAGACTTTCTCTAGTGTCAATGAGGATTTTCTTAATTTAATTTAACTTAAGTGGCTAAGTAGAACTACACCTGTGGGGAACAAACATTTTTTTTTTAACTGCCACCCCTATTTGGGAATGATCCTAACCAAATATGTGTATATCATATGGTTATTCTGCGGGAAGTGGTTTACAACAAATTATTACTCGTTGAGAGGCTATAGGTAGTCCTCTGCATATCCAATTAATGGGGAAAAAAGAAGTATACACCAATTTTATGAGTAGAAAATTATATTTTCATAGATAAAACATGGCATATATCACATACAGGCTTTCTTAAAATTGAACTGTGATGGTGCAGTGCTCAGGAAAGTGATCTACCAAGATACAAACTAATAATGAAAGACAAACAAGAGCTTTTTAATAAATAATGCAAACTAAATGAACATTGGCAAACAGATAATTCTATGTTATGCCCATTTGTATTCAGATGAAATCAGTGTTGGACCTGATACTCATCCAGTAGTGTTTCCCTGAACTTTTTGCTTTTTCCGCATGGGTTTTGCTGATTCTCTTATGTGGCCTCCGGGCTCTAGGCACTTTCCCACTGTAAATACAATGCGAAAATGCGAGCGCCCTTCCTACCCATGTTGGGAAGTGGCGCTGATTCAATGCTAAGAAGCATGGGCCGATCTGTTATTGCAGACCGGTGGGTGTGCACTGGCATCTATTGTGAGTAAACTCATGAGCATCTTGCCATTGTTGGCCACTGTATGTGTGCACCCGCACCTATGGTGCCCGTGATTGCGTGTGCCGCGTGCCAACGCTGGCTTGTCCATGTGCACAGACACACGTATTAGTTAAACCCTTGTCCAGTCTGCTTTGCAGATTCAGGCAGGAACACTTGCACCCCTGGTGCTGGGGACTATGTGTCCAACCTTCCAACACACGTCTGTGTGCGCAATAGCGTACATGCACCCTGGTAGTGAGGAATAACTAGGTGTGTTTTCACTACCTATGAGGCCTGCCCTTCCCATAGTTTAACATGGGGAAGTGGTTGACATCACTTCGGGATGGCATAGTGGATTGCACTGGAGCAGCCTTATGATGTTTCCTATCAATGGATTCGCATGCCAAACCCTTTCCATTGGTAAAGGGGGTTTTGACATAACTTGCTTAGAAATGCCACTTATAGAATATGGACATTTATATGCTCTAAGAGTCTTTTGAGCCATAACGCCTGGCTCTGGTGGACACCAGGGGTCAGGGAAGCACATCTGTTCATTGCCCAAGTGATAGCCATAAACCATGAAACAGGAACCCAGCTATGCCGAGGAGACTAACGCTCCACTGGAGAAAACAGAGTTTTCTTGTAAAACTCTCGCCCACCAGGGTTACCCCTTGGTGGCATGCTTCATCATCGGGCCCATCCCGTTCTGCTCCGGAGCGGGCGTGCTGCAACCTACGAAGGACGTGGGAGCACTTAGATGACTATACAATGATAAACGAGATGATATTAAAGAATAGGAGTGGGGGGATATTGTACTGGAGCGTATCTTAAAAATATCTGGCTAGTAGGTTTATCCTATTAATTCTGACCTCTAGTCGGCATGATTAAAAAGGTGGCATTTAGGAAAGGGGGGTGTCATGTACCCGATTTCCTAAAAGGTCGACATGTTTCAAGCCATACCCCTATTGACTTTAAATCAGGACCTAGGGAAAAAAAATGTATACCTCCCTGGTACCACTCCTGCTATATCACACTGACATATGCGGTCCCCGGCGTAAATCCGAGTAGGTAGAGTGGCAGAGGTAAAGCCTTGACATCACGTCAGTGTGACTACAGCCCTCACTCTCCCCTGGAGGAACCATGAGGCAATAGCTTAGCATTCTAAATAAACACAGACCGTGATCGCCAGATAGGTGGTATAAGTATATACACCTTTCATTAGTATGCAATAAGTTTGTGTCCAGTGTGATATAGCAGGAGTATTCTCCAGTGGAGGGTTAGTCTCCTCGGCATAGCTGGGTTCTTGCTGGGGTCTTGTTTTGTGTTTTGAATCTGATTTGGAGGATGAACCCAGTCTATCCTCTCACTCCCCCTTTGTTTTGATACAGACATAAACCATGGGCATCCCACGAGAATGGCAAACCTCTGCCATTTGAGGGCCGCATGGGACAGATTGGAGAGAGAGGTTTTGTCACTTAGCCTTTAGGGGCCGGATGATGACCCCACTAATGATTAAGATCTGCATTCATTGGCCCCATTGCAGACAGTCCTACAATTTAGGGGAGACATTTGTGGTTCGAAGGGAAACCCTCTAAACCACCCCTAACTTCAAAGACACACAACAGTATAACTATGTGGTGCCCTGAAGTGTGCTCCCCAAGAGCCCGACCGCAGGCCTCCTGTTCTCCTTGAGATCTCAGGGACATCAAATATCTCCCACAAGGGACCTACACCATCTACTTGTGACATCTGGAGAGTTGTTCCCTCTCAAGTGCCCACATCGGCTACTGAATCCAAACTGGTATTGTGGTGTGAGCGTGGAACTAAGACTTGTGCTTGGAGACCGGATTGACTAGTGCAGAGCCCCAGAAGTCTTGCATCTAAGACGCGTGGTTCCTGTACTGCAGGGGCCCTGACACTCATAAGCGCCTAGATGGTGGTGAGCAGATTCACCTTTTATGGGACCCCCCGTGGCCCGTTTTGTCGACTGTGCCGCATCTCTCTCATGCAACACATCAACTGCATGCTCATTGCGAGCAGTGTGCTATCACAGGGTGCGGCCCTCGGAGGTGGCGGTGTAACTATAGTAGTGCCTCATTCTACCTCATGTGGCTCTGCTGAACTTGTGCCTGTGTGTGTGTGTGACCGGACAAGTTTGGTGCAACCTGTATCATCGTGCACAGACGTTGTGCCTCATTTTCAGGGAGGTACGGAATTGCAATTCTTTGCTGTGTGTATGAATGGTATTGCCTGGTGCAACCCATCTCAACATGCACTGGTCATTGTGCCCCATTTCCAGGGAGGTGCGGAATTTGCAACTCATCGTATTTGATATCTCAAGTGCCTGGTGTGACTCATACCAACGTGCACCAGACGCTGTGCCCGGATTGCCTGGGAATGACCCGGATCATTGTATACTGATCGGGACGCCTCCTCCTATCGAGAGGCTCACCTGTGTTACTCCCCATTCATCAGTTGTTCCCTTTTGACCCTCATCGCAGCGGACCAACTGTCTTCTTCACATCTGGCCCCTCCCAAAGACATCTTGGCATCAGGTAGTAGTGAGAGAGATTGACTGGGTTGAAGGAATGCTTCTGAGACAGTTTGGAGGTGGGTCAAGAGCCTGCGTGACTCCTGTGTGTTTTAAGACCAGTAGGTGAACTTCCTGAGTGGCTGCTAAACTGCCCTTGTTTACGTCTACCTTCTAATTAAAACTGCTACATAGTCCCACCTGCTTCCCGAGGACCAAGACTAAGTGTGACTTCTGCCACATGCTGCCCAGTGTTTGGGAGGCGGGGTTGGTTATCTTCCATCGGGGGTATAGGACCATTGGGGTGAACTAGAGGGTGAAGGGAGGCTTGGGCCATGGAGTTTGCAGAGTGTGAACCATTGACCTGCTGGGTACCAGTGGCACTGCATAGGTTGCTGAGTGTGTATGTGTGTAAGGGCATTCCGTACACACTGGCTGATACCTCCCGCACCGCTTAGCAGTGCGGAGTGAGTGTGTTTGAGTGGGAATGATCATGTGCAGACCACCAGTGATTCACGACACTGGCCGTCGGTGCTGCTTCATAAGTTGATTGTATGCCAAAAGCGCAATACATTTGACATTGAGTTTACCTGCGTGGCTCCAGCACGCGGTTACTAAAAAGTGTTTTACCTTCGTGAATGTACATAATTTTGTTATTGTGGACCGCATAAGGGTGCTCTCTCTCAATTGGTGGGGGTTAGATTGGGAACTGTCCACAGTGTGCATATTATTGATATCATAACAATTTGAGTTGGCCAAGTACTGCTAGTAATATTTCCAAATGTGTTTTGTGCCCAAAAGTATATGCTGTTCATGTTATAATGATTGAATATGTGTGCTGAATATAAATGTTTTTACATACATCCTGTGTTAAGTCTCTTTTATGACGCTCAGTGTATTTATTGCAAGTGACTGCTGTGCCTTTGCTTTACACATTGCCTCTGATATAAGCCTGACTGCTCAGTGCCAAGCTACCCAAGGGTGAGCACGGGTTGTACAGTGAGTTAAATCACCTGCCCTTGATGAGAGCGGTAGGTTCTGCCTGCCTGAGGGCATCCCTTCTGCCAAACAGAAACTGCTGGTTCCAACAATCAAGCATTAGATTATATAGTCATGAACTTTTTTACCCATTTGGAGATAATTTGGATCCTGGTCTCCATCAGGGCAGACAAATGGGATACATCCTAAATTATAAAAGAAATGTGTGGTAAGTGGAGTGTCTGTAGATACTGGACATAGATAATCAATGTATACTATGTTCAGCTCTTACCTCAAAAAAGGATGTTAACAAACAAAGACAAGTTTGTACTAATGTAATCATCTCCTCCGGTGGGACCAAAATAATGGTGTCCTATGGTGTGCATAAAAACCAAAGTAAATAATTGAATACATGGAACAAACAACTGTAACCAGCGGAAATTACTGACCAACTGAAATATTAGTATCCGGGTCAAAAGACTTCCACAATACTCTGTTGCTATCAGAAAAGGTAATTAAGAACCCATTCATATACTCTATATGAACTTACAGGCACATGCATCAAAGCTTTTGCGATCGCAAACGGTGCGAATCGCAAAAATCGGCCGTTTGCGATCGCAAAATTAGCTTTTGCGATGCATGAAACAACTTGACACTCGCAATTTAAAAAATCGCAATTTTTGCGATTTCTTAATTGCGATTGCATTTAAGGAATCGCAAATTGCGATTCCTTAAATGCAATGCAAGATGCCTTTTAAAATAGCGATTTCGCTATTTGGGCCCGCTATTTACCGCGAAATCATACCAGATGGTAAATAGCGGAAACTCTTGAAAAATGCACTATAGTGCATTTTTCAAAGTTGTAGGTTACACACACACATGCCCTTGGGACATGTGTGTGCGCAACATATGTGCACAGATCAATTTCAGGGGTGCAACAGGGTGTCCTTTTGACACCCTTGCACTCATGAAATGCATGCGCAATTTGCGAGTACCTATTGGTACTCGCAAATTGCGCATGTATTTCCCATTCATTCCTATGGGCCTGTAGGCCCATAGGAATGAATGGGAAGCCATTCCTTATTTGCGACTCGCAATTTGCGAATCGCAAATAAGGGATGTGTAGGAATCGCTATTTTTATAGCGATTCCTACATGCATAGGCTTTGCGAGTCCTTAATTGCGATTCCTTAATAATCGCAATTAAGGACTCGCAAATTCCTACCTTGATGCATGTGCCGGAATGAGGTGACAAACTTACCCACAACACCTTGTATCAAAAAGTCATTAAGAATTACGAAATCTTTCCTCGGATGGGATAATCCTCTGCTATGAAACACACAAGAACGGGGTATCCTTAAAAGCAATTCATTATGAAAGCCAAATTACTACTGTGGGCATAGCTCAACGTGCTTCAAATCTCCAATTTGTCATATTAGAATAATGCATGCGAGTGATGAAAAGTGTATGTTTAACTGTTTGTATAGCCAAATAGTGTTTCCAAAACTGTCTGTGGGCCGATTTTTGGTAGGTAGCGAAAGTCCAAGCAATAATTGAAGATGTGTTTAAATTCTGTATTTATCATGTCACATTTAGTGCACTTTAAAGACAGAGGTCAAATATCAGGCTATGGGGCATATTCACAAGGACCTACTGCCGATTTATCTCCACCTTAACCCATCAAAAGTGGAGATAGATTTAACACCCCATTCACAAGCGGGTGCAAACTGCAGACAACGCCAGTATTCCCGCGATAACTGCCCCAAAATTTATCTCCACTGTGGACACCACCAACTAACCCTAATGAGATGCAGAGTAGGCGTTCCCGTGCAAAAACACACGAAAAAACCACAACACCACTTTCACAACGAACTGCCAGATCTGCGAAGCGAACCAAAAACAGGCGATAAGCCGCGGTAGCAGCAGGGATTTAACACCTGCCTTATGCTGGTGTTAAGCAGGACGACTCCCTGCAGCACGAAAGGGAGCCCAGCCCAGAGCCACATCGGAAGACCCACAGATGCCATGGAGACAATGAACATGCTGCTCGGAGACCCAAGAGGGCCACAACACCCACCCCCACCACTCCCAGCCCCCTGGACAAACACATACCGTGCACGACACAAGAGCCACAAAAAGCGCATGATGTCGCACAATGACAAAATAAAACACACATGTGTGGCCAGAAGAACGAGAAACAGTCACACATCACTGAAGTAACAACAAAAAACTTTATTGAAATACAACACAAAACACCAATGCAGAAGACTCCTGTCGGGTCCGTCCGGGACAATCTCGATGTCACAGCCTGGAAAATAAAGCACAAAATCAGAACGTGTGTCATGCGCACATCAAAGGAGCGAGACACAGAGAAACAGAGAATGAAAGAAAGGTAGAGAGAGAAAGCGAGAGAAGGGAAGGGAGAGAGAGAGTGAGGGAGAGAGGGAAGGAAGGGAGAGAGAGAGACACCCCCGCCCCAACGCACCCAGGCCCCACTGTTCACCTGCTGCCACCGGTGTGTCTCCAACCACGTGCCGGGATACACTGCAAGCCACCAGGTCTGCAATCTGTAATCGAGGCCAGAGTCAATCATGGCAGAGTCCATCACACTGCACACGGCAACAACGCCTGTCCGTCCCTGCGCACGCATGCAGCCGCACCCTACCCCCTCCCGCCAGCCAGCGCTGGCTGTCCACACTTGCGCACCCCGGGCCCTCTGCTCACCTGCCGCCAACGGTGTGTCCACCAGTGGGCACACCACGTGCCCGTGCAAGCTCCAGGCCCTGGTCCCGCCACCATGGCATGGTCCACATCGTGCGGACTCGCCCCGCGGCCCAGCAGGTCCCACACATGATGCTGAGTCCTGAGGCATCAATGGCAGAGACCACATCAGTGCACACGTCATCATCGCAGGCTGCACACCCGCTCAGCGATTTCGGTGCCACTAACCCTGTGCAACCCCAGTCAGCGCCACGTGGTGGTAGGCCCATGATGGGCGCAAGGCTCCGGGTGCCACTAACCCTGTGCAACCCCAGTCAGCGCCACGTGGTGGTAGGCCCGTGACGGGCGCAAGGCTCCGGGTGCCACTAACCCTGTGCAACCCCAGTCAGCGCCACGTGGTGGTAGGCCCGTGACGGGCGCAATGCTTCGGGTGCGACCAACCCTGTGCGTAGCATCTCATGGGCCCTTTATGATTGAGAACCGTGGAGCGTCCGTCATCCAGTCAACACCGGCAGTGGGCAATGTGACGTCGTCGGCCCCTTATATTGGCGGAGTCACATAGCCTGTGACGCCTGTGCCGGATGGGTGTGGTGTGTGTGCAAACCTGCCCTCAGGGACTGGCCGTGACATGCTGACAACTAGACCAGTGACCTGCATACCACCAGCGTATACGCCTGCCACATGTAGCTATGTGGGCCCCCCCCTCTGAGCGTAAGCGGAGTGGTCTGGCCTTGCGTACGCAGGACCAGGGCAGGGCATGCAACAATGACTCGGGGGCTCTGGGTGTGGTGCAGTCCATGTCCGGACAAGGAAGTGACTAATGCGTGTGTCCCTGTTGTGGTGTCTAGGGCACCCGGAACACAATTGGCAATGTAGCACACTGTAACTGGCATCCCACTAGATGAGCATCATTGACGTAATGGAAATCACTGTCCCTACATTCATCCACACATTCATACATGAATGATGACAGACATGACAAAGCAGTGCATTTCTGGATGTTTAATGCACATCCAGTGGAGTTTTGCAGCTGGAGCAGTACAGGGCCATGCCAAGCCCACTACACAATATGGGCCCGTGGAGGGCCAGCCAGAGTCCATCCAGGGATGACAAGTACTGCGGAAGAGGAAGGGTACAGTCCGCAGTCTGGTCGCCGTGTCATTGGTCATCAAACAGGATATGGCAGTCCATGTCGCGGTCAAAGGTGAGTGCAGCGGAGTGTATCGGGGGTCAGTGGAAGGTCATGGGGCCATGTGCGGCACCAAGCAGAAACAGGCAAGGTGGCGGAAAGGAATGCTAGTGCCTCCTTCTGATCTCAATCCCATCCACGTCCTCGGATGTGTGCTCTGCCCCACCTGTGGGTGTTGCAGTGCCGGCTGCGGCACTGTGTGCCACTGACACATCAGGGGCCGGAGGAGGATTGTCGGCCACACTGTGTGGCAGTGGCACATCAGGTGCCGGAGTGGACATGCCTGCCGCACTGGGAGGCACTGACACACCAGGGGGCAGAGATGTGGATGGTGTGGGGGCAGCAGCATTCATCATCGCCATGCCTTGTGGCAGCAATGCCATGATGAGGATCTGCAGGGCATGGTAGATCCCAGCTACATTTCGCTGATGTGCAGCGGTGGCTGCCATCCTTTCCGCCTCCATCCGCACCATGTCCTCCATGACCCTCCGCATGTGTGCCAGCTCGAGGCTGGGTTCGCTGGAGCCACTCTGGGCGGACAGGTGTTCTTGTCTCCGAGTCATGACTCCAGCGATGTCAGCCAGGGCTCGTTGGAGGCCATGGAGCGGGCCGTGGGTGTCCGTTAGGGACTGGAGCTGGTCCCTGATGGGACCTAGACACCCATGGATGGCGTCCAGTTTGGTAGCCATGAGGTCGAACCCCACCCGCACCTGCTCAGCCGTCTCCCTCTGGCCCTCCAGCGCACGGCGTTGGAAGGCCATGTGTTGTTCGTGGGGGTCTTGGGAGACAGCCGGGGTTGTGGATGCCTCCTGCTGGGTTGTTTGGGTAGTGGGTGGGGTCTTCTCGATGCAGCTGGGCTGCCCTGATCCTGGAGGTGAGTTGCGGATGATGTCAATGATGTCTTGGAGGGCTTGGGTGTCGATGCTGGTGGTGTCCTCCTCATCATCAGTGAAGAGTGGCTGGGAATGCTCTGCAGGAGGTATTGACGGTGCCCCTGCAATGTGAAGGGGAGATGGTGTATTACAATGTGTCCACATGTATGTAGCCACATGGTACGTGTTCACATTCAGACAGCATGGCATTGTACATTGTGACAGTCTGTGGATCAGGGCAATGATCCAGAGTCATTGTGGGTGTGCACTGTGCTCTGCTTGAATGTGCATGTGTGCCAATGTGGCCATCTCCACCCGTCCCCCCAGTACCTGGTGGTTACTCACCCTGTTGCGGTTGTGTTGTGTCCTGTCGAGCAGTGTCCGGTCGCCCGACTCCGGCCACAGTCTCCACACTGATGACTGTCGACACCAGCTCCTCCATGTCATCCAGCTCCAGCTGTGGCGCTGGGCTCCCACCTCCAGTCTGAATTGCTGCCTTCTGGTTGGCTGCGAGTTTCTCCTTGGTCTTGCGCTTGATGTCAATCCATCGCCTCTTGGCCTTGTCCATTGACCTCTTGTGCTCTCCGACGGCATTCACCTTGTCCACGATGTCCCGCCATATTCCATTTTTGGTGCCCAATGACACGTTGGAGGAGACGAACAGTTGTTGATGGTGTTCCATCACCTCCGTGACCAGGATCCTGTTTTCCTGCGGACTGAACTTAGTCTTCCTCTTCTTCTTGTCCTTGCCCTTCCCAGTCCCCGAGGTCCCAGGCTGGTCGTCCGGGGTGCTTGTGGGGTTACGCTCATCCTCTGCGCCTGCTCCGGCTGCCTCCATGGTGCTTGGGTGTTGGTTAGTTTGTGTTTGTGTGTTTTTTCTACTTTTATGGTGATTTTTCCCGCCTGCCATGTGTGTTTTGCAGGCCTGGCGCTGCTTATCGCTGATTTCCTCATCGCGCTTTGGCCCATCGCATGTTTTTTTGCGTTGAGGTTTGTGTTTTTATCACCGTCGCGGTTGTTGTATCGCGGACATTGTCCGCGGTTTCGGGAGGCTATCGCATGGTGCCGCCATGTTGTGAATTCCACGTTAACACGGGGTTGTTCCCGCGATAGGCTGCGATGTGTGGAGTTGCGTTAACATTTTTTGGGGATGTTTAGCACACGTTCTTGTGAATATACCCCTATGTCTTCTGACAAATTGCTGCATATTTTTCTAAAATGGGGATTGGTGTTTGCAAACTCCTTTCACTGTACAGCCCAAGAAACAAAAGTAAAGTGAATTATGTGACAATCTTGCTGAGATACGGGAATGTGAAAGGATAGGCTGTAGGGTGTCATTTTTTTGTAACCCACAACAAAATATAAATACCTGTAAAAGAACTGAATGCATTCAGCAGTTAGGAAAACAAAAATGAAGCACATTTTTTTTACTTCTGAAGTGTGATGGAAACAAAGATTTTAATAGGATCAAAACAAATCAAGAGACTTTCCTTTAAATTTACAAATGATAAATATTCACCGAAACACGTTTTCCACAGATTATCATACGCGTGCAATATAGTTTTAGCAGTAGAACTGTGTGTCTGTGCAAATATAAGGCCCATTTCAATGGAAAATGTGCAGTCTGTAAATGACAGTGCACTACCACACAATGCTTTAGTTACATTAAAAAACACCCGCCTCTTGTCCATTAAAGCTAGGTGGGCAGCGAAAGTTTGTCTTTCGAAAAATTGGGTCCCTGTTCTAAAATTTTTGGGATTCAATGGTCTACGTTGTTAGAGACTCATGGGGCATATTATCAAGAACGGCATTAAAATTATTGCCGCTTTAGCGGCAGAAAACTGCCGCTAAAGCGGCGATAATGGGCTTGATAATATGCCCTTGAGAATTCCAATAGAAGCCCATGTTGACACCAGAACATGGGCTTCTATTGGAATTCTCAAGGGCATATTATCAAGCCCATTATCGCCGCTTTAGCGGCAGTTTTCTGACGCTAAAGCCTCGATAATTTTCACGCCGTTTCTTGATAATATGCCCCTTGGTCCATTATCCAAATAAACATTGTGCAGGTGTAAATCTTTTAAATAATTTGTCAAGCAGGAGAAGAGTAAAACAAATGGCTCACCAGTACAATAAAACTGTCTTAGTTAGAGCTGCGGAGCGAGTGAAGCACATCGCCAGGAAGCAGACACCCGTTCTAGACCTGCTCACCTTTAGTCCAAAATATGAACAATGAAGGGCAGCAAGACAAGCGCACCGGCTGGCTCCAGCTCAAATCATGTCCAGAGCCTTGTGTCATTGTACAGATCTAAAGGAAACAGCAGGGTCATCTTTGGTAAACCGACCAGGACTGGCCCGTTAACAATGGAAATGAGAGTGCCTGTGAGTGCAGAATGTACATCAGTGCGCTATGTAGAAAAATAGGTATACAAAATTGCGATACATCCTTTGGGGGAGATTGACCTACTTTTCATGTAGCGCACTGCAGCAACCGCAAACGCTGTGCTGCGCTACCTGAAAAGGAGAGAGGAGGAGAGCGCCCTATTTACTAAAATAAGGCACTCTCCTTCCCTCTCAGTAGCGCCGGCGCTGAAATCAGCTGCCATGCGCCACGGAGACACCTTTGCGACCTAGTGCAAGGGTGTCTCTGTGAGTCTAGCATAGGTTTTGTACCGGAAGGGTACCCTTCCAGTACAAAATACCATGTTCAAGGTTCCCTGTTAAAAGTCTCAAATCCTCTATTCGGACTATCTTATTTTTGCACTGCACTTGCTGAATCTACACCAAGAGCAAATGAGAAAGAGCTGAAGTCAAATGTAAATTCACAGACAAAACATTGTGGAGTGCAAAAAAAAAAAAAGTGAAATCCTGACCTTGAGAGAGGCCATGAACCAGAGCAAGGACAAAGCAGAATTGAATTGAAGTTTTCAGAAATTCAGGTAAACATCATGGAAATGAGTAATAATGTTCGACAAGTCCATACTGCCATGAAAGCAGGCACATCGCTGGCTTTGGAACTTCACATCCACCATGGGATGGCTGTGCTGCGAGTTTCTGCCTGCTTATACCCCAGTGCACGGAACAGCATGACTGAGAGTTTGTTTGCCTGGACGTGTAATAACAGCCTGCACCTCTGAGACTGCAATCTTCATGCTGGGTCCTGCAGATGATGCCAAAGAGGCTTAGGGCCTCACTCTCCAACATGCAAAATACACACAATAGAGGCACATGATTGTGACGTCCCTTTCTGTCCACTTCAGCACATCCAGGAAGCGTTCTCCAGGTCTGAAAGTATTCAGTGGGGTGTCCATGAGTTATATTGTCTTCTTCATTGCTCTGTGTGTGCACAGTACCACTGAGGGATTGATGAAAGCCCACAAACATCTTTATGTGTAAGAATACAGCTGAAATCCCATTCTATCTATCTCTTTCGCAGAATGCCACACCTGACAGATGTCCACCACTTGGGAAGCTGTCTTCAAGGACTAGATGTGACCTCTCATCTGAGTGCTATGATTGCGACATTCCTAAAGGGGTGTTTTGTCCTGTAGATATCACTCTTCTAATGAACTTTCTACTGAAGTTTTGTAGTTTTTTTCTCAACCCTTGTCTTTATGCCAAAGTTTAGATTGACATATTTTTAAGTTCTTTACATATCTTATTCAGAAAAGAAAAACATGTTAACCCCTTCTGAGCAGAGCACCGCTCTGAGTCTTGTAAAGCTTAACAGTGGACATTCTATGCATACAAGACCTGATTCACAAACTGCACTTTATAGTATGTTTTGTAGTAGTTTAGTGGTACAACAAAACGTACTGTAAAGTGCTATTAAAAACTGCCACTTTGGTCATAACTTACACTTTTGAGTAAGTTTACTAAAGTTTGATATCCAAAAACTGCACTTTTGTAGTAGCATACACTTTTGTCGTAACTTACACTTTGTAGTATGCCCCTACATCTATTAATTTGTATTGGAGGGTGTTTCGCTGCCAGTGGTTGCCCATATGTTGAATTGAGATCACTATAACTTGTGAATTTCAAAGGTTTTGTGAATTTAAAATGGGATGTTTAAACTGACATTTTCACCTAACTATAACTTATTTTTAACCTTTGATTTTTCTATAAATTTCTAAGTTTTTTTTTAAATGTAAAGTAAGATATTATTACAATTCCTAATTAGAATGTTTTATTAACGTTTGGGTTTTTTTTCAGTGAAAAGACAGATAGGAAGATAGATAGATAGGTAGGTAGATAGATAGGTAGGTAGGTAGGTAGGTTGGTAGATAGATAGATAGATAGATAGATAGATAGATAGATAGATAGATAGATAGATATCATGCTAAAATACGTTGTAGTTATCAGTTTTCAATGAATAATAACAATGGAACTAGAAACCTAACATGAAGTATATGAATAAAAGGTCACACACGTGCTAGATTTATGAGGTGGTACTAGATTTATGAGGTGAGGAGAACATTTATATGCTTAAGGGTGTGCTGAGGGGGGAAATCCATTCTTAATTAGTTCTGAATCATTTTATAATACATCAAAACAGTCTTGTGTAACTGATTGTTTGAACCCTAATGTGCATATTCATTGGAACAGAAACCCACTAGATCAGTGCAAGCAGGAGCTGAGTAAGTGGTTGTTTAACATGATGAGAAAGACAAGTCTTTATCTAAATAAACTATTTTCAAACAATCTGTTCTTCTAAGGCAGATCCCTATGTGATAGATTCAACAGATAGCAAATGTGTGCTACTTTACTCCATTCTTGTAGCAGTCAGTGATGTTTTGCACTACCATGTAGAAGAACGTTGGGGCATATTACCAAGGATTTGCGATAATTATCGCAAAGCGTGCTTAGCGCTGTTTTTTTTATCGCCGGCTATCGCTGGATTTCATCGCGGAGATAACGCGTTATTATCAACGCTTATCTCCAAGGCGATAAAAAATCCAGCGATAGCGGCGAAACACAGCAATAGCGCGAGAAAAACAGCGATAAATTCACTGCGCTAATGAAAAGCTTGCTAATAGGCAGGTGAGGACTTAACCTTACAATCCACCTCCCATTGACAAGATGGTTAAGTCAAGTTTTTAGCAGGTGTTAGATTCCAGTGATAATCCCGGTTAGCGCGACTTTTTTTTATCGCTTCGCAGGCATTGGTAATAGGGGAAAGTTGTGTTTGCGACTGTTTGTAGTTGCTTTTAGTTGGGAACGCCTACTTTGCATGTCATTAGCGATAATTATCGCTGACATGCAAAGCGGCAACAAAACGGCCGCTATCGCCATTAAGCTGTCGCTAACAGCTGTTAGCGACAGCTTGCTAATAGGGCGATAAAAATATCGCCGCTTTATCGGCAAAAAGTGCAGCTAAAGTGGCGATACTGCCCTTGATAATATGCCCAGTTGTTTTTTCAACCACAAACCAGCACATGACAGCTGTCCAGAGAAGTAGCCAAAAAGCGGAGACGTTTTAAGGCATGGGCAAACTGGGCTCTGGCCCAGGGCCCCAGCCTTTCAGGGGACCCCCTGATAGAACCAGCTCTGTTCTGCAGAAAGTCTTGCCCTGGTGACCTTGAGTAATTCTTAAACGGATGTTTTTAGATCCATTTTCCTTTAGTTTGTTTTGAATGTGGGTGATATGCGAGAATCCATTACAGATATTTTGCAGAAAATGATGTTTGTGTTTGAAACAATATCCACAAATAAAGTTTTTTAGATCAAAACAGGACCTCGCATAAGAGAAATTGGAGGGGGGTCACAGAAAGTATTTGCAGTAATATTAGTGAGCTGCTGCTGTGTTACAATATTGAAAACACACCTTACAATACCTGAATATTAGATGTAAACACATTCCTGTGCCCTGTCAGTGACCTGGCCAAAGAGGGCATAGAGAGCTAAAACTGGAACGTAAGTTCAAAGCTGTTCCGAACAGGGGTCCCCATAATTTTTTTGACCCAGGGCCCCCAAAATCCTTAAGATGTCCCTTCCAAAAAGGCCCATCCTTAAAACATGGTGGCAAAGTTTTACGAAAGTTTTCAAGAAAAAGCAGAAAGCAACGGAAAGAGTTAGAAAACGATGCAAAGTGGCACCTCGTATTTTCTATTGAGCACAGAAAGTGTTTTTTTCCTGGAAAGGTTCCCTTTTGCAGGGTACAAACCACTTTCAAATGCTTTGCTTCAAGGGAGAGTTATTGGGCAGATCTGTGTAAACACTTGTAGGTTTCGACTCAAAGACAAATCTACTAAGATAGCCGGACCTGGGTTTGTGTCAGAAACTAAAACTTCTACTTGAAGCAGGCATAAACAAGGGCAAATGCGTTAATTTATCCAAAAAACCAAAAAACCATCCGCATGTAAGCTGCAGGGCGCATCATACATCTAATGCATGGGATTCTTCTGTATTTTTTGCAGGCATAGGATTTTGTACCAGAAGTGCATGCTTAGATTACAAATCCTATATAAAACTGTGCACGTTCACCTCTGGACCATGGTGCAAAGCTGTGCATTGCTCAAGACAACCTTGTTACAGTGCCAGGGCTGGGCAAAATGTCAGCAGCAGGCCAATCTTAGTAGATTTGTGTTGGGATAAAAAAAAGTCTCTTGCATGGCAACGGATGTGCACCCCTGCCCTGAGTGCATTGCTGCAATGATATCCTGATCGCTATGGCTGATTTTGGTCATTGGCAAGCACGGATCATGCGTATGTGCCGTGACCTAGGCATGTCTCAGACTGTAGTCTTGCATAGGCAGGGAGGGGCATCGTAAAGCATTACCATTGTGTGGTGAAAGACTTCTGCCTGTCACCAGGAGTTGAATAGCACGAGCACTGTGGTGACATCATATTGTGTTTTCAGTAATAGTCATCAATACAGTGAACAGGCCTTTTTGCCTCTGTCAGTGGGGTGGGGCCTATAAGTCCATTCATATAAAGGTCCACTGCTGTGTACTCAACTCACCCTTGGCCTACATCGGGTTGGGTATAGCGATGCACAGTACACAGGTGTTTTGCTTGTGTGCACTGGGATGTATGTTACAGTGAGGGATGCAATACAGGGAAGCCAGCGCAGGTGTCTGTGTGTGCATGCTGGATGTATGTGTGCTTGTAAGGAATGCAATACATGGGAGCCTGCACATGTATTTTGCATGTTCCAGCAGGGATGTAGGTGCACCTGTAAATGGTTCCATATTGGAAGCCCAGCATTTTTTGAGAGAGGCATGTGAAGGTGAAGGGCCCCCCCCAGACTGTAATTTTGGATTACTACATTCCTGAGATTCCTAAAAGCCTGGGTGAAAGGACAGGACACAGGAGTGGAGTGGAGAATGCGCCCACCAAGCCCGAACGTCAAAGACTGAGACACTAAATTGCATTTGTGTCTGGAAATTAGTTATAAAAGGGGTGCTTTGATCTCCCAAGTTATCAACTCTCAAGCAGCCAGCAGTGGATGTACCACAACACAGAGAAGCTCAGCAAGAGTTTTGCCTTGAGTAACCAGGACTGGGTATCAAGATCTGCAAGTCTCCCAGTTGGGTGCGGGGATATCACCAGGAGAACTTAAGACCACCTGCCCTGGAGCCTGGGGCACCAGCATCTGCCTGCTTGTCAAGACCAGAGGAACCCTAAGAGGAGGAGGGAGAGCACCAGGATGGAGCAAGGTCCAGTGGGGGATCCAGGCAAGTGGATCCCCGCAGCAAGGTGTGAGAGGATTGCTGTTAAACCAATCAGGCCGTCCATCCATATGCTGATTTAGTTTAGTGACCCAATATGCCAGAAGCAGGGCAAGTTCCACCAGTAGCCCTTCAGCCCGACGATTAGTCTCATCCACTTCCCTTGGTGTTTTTGGACTGAAGACCACAGCAGCTTCCGGCACTTCAGCGTACGTGGTGAATGTTGCCTATCATAAATGAGGAATAACCACGAGCAGTAGACAGGGAAGTGAGTCTCAGAACTGTGCCTGGACAATGCTAGAGTGGTGGTCTTAGGACATCTCTATGCATTATTTGTGTATGTCATATTTTACTTTATGTTTGTATATAAAATGCTACTTGTATCATAAAAGCTAGTCTCCGGCTGGACATTCATTTTTTGTGGTTGCTGGAAGTATTTAGAGTCTTCAGCCTGTGTATACTTTGCACCTACGACCCCCTACCCTCCCCCACCTCCATCCCTGAAGAAGCCTTGGACTACTCGACCCACGATACCACTGAGAGTCAAGTGTTGAAGGGATACTTGGCCCAGTTGCTCAGGACCCGTAGTAGGTCTGGCTCCAGGACTTCAGGACTAAAAGCCATCAACCCGCACGGTTCGGTCCAGTAACCCTTGCTTGCCCCGTGACCCTCTGAAAGTTGTTCTGACAGTATGGGTCTGTGCTGTGTTTGCCTGTTAGGCAACAAAATGCAGCAAATCTTGTTTCTGTGCTTAGTTACATGAAACATTTATAGATTGGGCCATATTATGAGGGTGAGTTGCATCACCATGGGTGATTATGTAATCTAACTCTTAATAAAACTTCTGATATATAAAGGGTGGTTTTCTGGACTAATGTTTGCATACACATATAGACATGCATACACACACACTGTACTATAAACACACACTCTACTATAATTTTACTATTCTACTTACATTTTTAGAGCGTTAATCCATAATCAGACATTGAAAACTGAGCAAAGAGCATCCTTATATACAAGACAGCTAGGTGCACGGTGGTCGGATTTAAGGTCCTAATTTGATAAAAGAGATTCATTTTCTCTTTGCTAGTGACGTCATGCTGCTGCTCCAGGATTCTCACGTTAGGGCAGTTTTCTTCTTTGCATTATTTTAGGTTTGGTTTGATACAAAAGGTCAGCCCACCTTACCACATTGAGGATAGGTGGATACCTAGGAAAAGGGCTGGCAAGAAGGAAAAGATCACCAGTAGAGTAGGAGATAAGATTATCCTCATTCCCAGTCTTATATTTTTAATTGATATGTTCTGAATTAATTATGCAAGAGTGCAGCGGAGTAATTATAGAAGTTATTTGAATACACTGTTTATGTATTCTATACTGAATCAAAGAAAAACACAGTTCTTACAGTTATTTAGCTAATTTGAGGCAATTATCAATTTGTCACAACTAATACTTCAAAGTGAGAAAACAACAATATGGTACATTAGGGACTATGTACGATGAAAAGTGGAGTTTCAATAACTAAAGAAGTGTAGCAGGTACTCCTTATATAATACAAGTGATACACTGGTTCCACTAATCCAATTTGCTGTGTAGATACTACAGATGCCTAAATGCCAGTCTTTGCGTCTATCATAATGTTGTTGCAGGCTATCTATAGGAAGTATTGACACACTGAGAGATACTGTGAAGCTCCAAAAAGCACCTGCAGTGTGACATCCAACAAACTGGCAATCTATGGAGAAACAGTACCTCCTTTAGAATAACATCTAGAAAGAAAGCTATAATCCTATTATTTCTTTGATTCTAATTGGAAAGTGAATTAAAATATGTGTACTGTTTTCCTTAAGTTACATTTGAGAGCTTTGCATTTTTGATAATTTGAATAAGATCCTCAGCAGTATGGCCATGAAAACTTCTCATATCTGCAAGTGCCCTTTCTGAAACTAAAAACAAATTACATTTACACATTTGACATTTTGCTAAATCTTCTGTAATGTGCACTTACATGTTGCAAGCCACTCAAAAGCTCAAAAGTCATACTGTAGATGTAAGCATGCAGGGAGGCTTTATCAGGGCCGGCTTTAGCGCTGGTGGCGCCCTGTGCGACAATGTTTGTTGCCGCCCCCCAATGACCACTTAGAATATAAAACTTAACACTGTGGTTGCGGTTTCTCTTTAATAATAAGAATTGATTTCTGCCCAAATGAACCCATTTGCAACAATAGGTTAATGAAAGACTAGGGAAAAATCATAATGCTCTAACCTATACCATGCAGTTTTCATGCAGCTCTTTCATGACAGTTAATTGCTCACTGTTCTACATTAGGATTTTAACTTATAAACTGCAAGTAACAATAGGATCTCTCTGACACAAGCAGTACTCTACTGACTTATTTACATTCTCTTTGTGATGTGCATGGTGCACCTTCTTTGCAGCAGGCATATTAACCCTCTGTGCTACCTTACGATGAATCAAAACTTCCACTAAACAAAGCATTGATCTCTCTCTCCAGAAAAAAAACATTAATCACCGGAGTTATCCTGACATGTTTATTGTTGCCTGAAAATTGCTGGAAGAAAAGAATGCAGCAGCAGGTGCTTTTAAAACCATAACATATGTTGCAGCGCAACAGAGCCGGCCCTGCCTACAACTTACTTAGGGGCATATTATCAAGGGCTGGCGATATAATTATCGCCGCTTTAGCGTCCGTTTTCGGGCGAAAAGCGGCGATAATTATATCGCAATATCATCAAGGACACGCTAGCGCGTGTTTCCTTGATGTAGAGCCCGTTTTTTCACAGCCTCGCCTTGCATCGCTAATGAGATGCAAAGAAGGCGTGGCTGTGAAAACAACACAAGTTAATATCGCGAAGGCAGCTTCGCGATATTAACAAGGAGGTGCAGCGATAAAAGAAATCGCGCTACCTCAGCTTTAACTCAGGAATTTAACGTCTGTTAAATTCCTGACTTAAGCATACTTTACATGGGAGATGGATTCTGCTGATACGACCACAGGGTCGTATCAGCAAGGTTATCGCCGTTTTCCATGGAACATCGCTGGAAAACCAGCGATGTTCCATGGAAAACAAGCTATCGCAGGAATAATTATCGCCATTGCGCTATGCGTTGTTAATACAGCGCTAGCATGGCGATAATTATCTGTGGTAGCCGGCGATAACTATTCTCACGCTGTGAACGGCCAGCGATAATTATCGCTGGCCGTTGATAATATGCCCCTTAGTTTCAATTAACAAACTGAAAGTGAATTACTCAAAATTGAACTGGTGTACAATGTCTCTTGTAATCAAGGTGGCAAGAAGACATACTGATAGTGCGAGTAGAGAGCGGTGCTTGGCTATATGTGCCTAGATCAATTAAATAAAATCCACAAACGTTCACGCGAAACCTTTTATTTTATTTTCTGACTCCTAAGCAAGCAAATATTTTACTGCAGCGTATTGGTAAAAGCATGCCTCCTTATCTGTTTAACACTGTTTTCTCTCTGCTATTTCTACGAAGATTAACATTGTGGAAAAGAAAGAGGGACAACAGTGTTCAACAGTGCAGGCTTTTGAGCAATGCCACTGGCGCGGATTTTAGAGCACAAATGGCGCCCCCCTGACCTTGGCACCTGGTGCGGTGGCACCGCCCAAAAGCCGGCACTGGGCTTTACTACACTCACAGCGAAAACTTCAACATGGGTTTAAACACAGCTATATGACAGCCCACTTTATTCCTGTTGTTTCGAATGAAAATGCACAGGCATGATTGCATTTAAAATAAAAATAAAAATAAAATAAATATGCCACTCATATCCGTAATTCTCTATGTTTCTTAAACAGTTAGGCTCAGACTGGTTAGTATGTAGCTGTGGAAAACATATTTGCCCTACTAGCAACAAAAAAATTAACAAAACCATGCTTTGTCTACGTTCTACATAGCAATTTCAAAGAAATATTTTGTCTTAATGTCTATTTTCACTAAAGTCTATTAGGAAATCCCTGCAACAGACTGTTGGGATGGAAAAGTCCCTTGCATGGTGACGGATGTGCACCACTGCTCTGAGTGCCCCAGCTATCACGATGTCTAGATCCCTGTTGCTGATTTTTGTTGTCATGACTGAACACAGATCATGAGTGTGCGCCATGACGTAGGCCTGTTTTACGGATTAGGGTCTCACTGGACTAGAATTGGCACCCAAAGCGCTACTGTCATTGTGGTGAAAGGCTACTGCTTTTGCTAGGAGTTAAGTAAGAACTGAGGTGGTGGCTGCATACAATGTAGTAATCATTAGGAGAGAACAGGCGTATTTACTTGTGTCACTGGAGTGAGTCCTAGAGGCTCACTCATGTAAAGTTCCACTGCTGTGTGCTTAGCTCACCCTTGGCCTACATCAAGTTTTTTAATGTAGCGCTGTGTGACGTGTGTGATGTGTGTATGTGTGTCTCTGAATGGTACTATACATGGGAGACTCTAGGTTCTATTTTGGGAGACCCAGGGCTGACTAGAGGAGCAAGAGGAGGTAGAGGAATCCCCACAGACAGATTTGGGGATTGCTGCATTCCTGAGAGCTGGGTGGGACACGCACTGGAGGAAGGAGATCCAGGCTCTTCAGTACACTCCAAAGGTTGCTCTTTGATTCAGGGAGAGGTCACTGGAAAGGGGCATGGGCACCTCTCAGAAAGGAGATGGGCTGATAAGAGAATCATATAGAGTAGGGCTGTGGCCCAAGAATAACCTTTTGATGCACATATCACTATGGCTGACATCCAGCTGTTACCCGTTAATCACTCTCATGGCCTGTGTTGTGGGACTATCAGATTTAGAGTCGCTCCTGCTGTGACAAACTGCTTTCTAGAGGAAGGGCAGGACAGAGGAGTGGGCACTTAAAAAGGAAAAAGTACCCTCAAGCAAACTTCAAAGCCTCAGACCCTGAATCACATTTGATGTCTGGAAATGGACTGTAAGAAGGGGAGCTCAAGGCCCCCAGAATTGCCAAATGTCAAGCAGCCAGTCAGGCTGTGATGATGAGAAAAAGCTCTGCAATACTTTTGTCTGTGACCAGAGGTGGGGCTGAGGTCTGTCAGTCTCCCAGCTGGGTGAGGGGACCTCACTCAGGGAAATCCAAGACCACCTGACCCTGGAGCCTGGAGCACCAGTGCCTTCCTGCTTGCCAAGACCAGTGTGCCCTGTGAGGAAGAGGGGAGCTCGTGGAGGGAGAAAGTTCCAGTTGGGGATCCTGGCGTGTGGATCCCATAGTGAGGAGATGGCTGCCGCACTCATCAGTTCATCTCGAAAGTGCAGATTAGAGTCAGCATTCTCATTTGCCAGAGTGGACCGACATGAAGTTAGCTCTGGTTGCATCGACCAGGCCATCGGGTGTATGCAGAGTAAAGTTGGCGATCCCGTATGCTGTAATGGGCTGCCATGAGAAGGCATGACTGCTGTGCCAATCGGCCAATAGCCCGAGTGTAGGTGAAGTCGGCAACCCCATATGCCAGAGGAGGACGTTGTGAAGATTCAATGATTTCCCCCCTGCCAAATTGGAGTGTAACCTGTGTGCGGAGTGAATTAGACCCAACCGTATGCCAGACGGAGTTACTGCCATGCCGATTGGGCCATCACCTGTGTGTGGAGTAAGGTTGATGACCCTGTGAAGAACATGGAATGTCGCCTGGTTCCACCATCATCGATAGTGAAGGATGCAGGGGTAACCTGTGCATACCAGAGCCCCGACTGAGAATCAGAATCCAATTGATCATCCCCCCCACAGGTGAGAAGGATCAGAGGAACTTACTGTCTTACCAGAGGAAGCGCCATAGATGCCCAGTCACTGACCCTACAGAGCTATGAGTGCTACTCACAGTCAGAAGCCACTGCAGCCCTCCACAATGTTCAAGAGTGGAATGCTCCCATGGACTCCAGTAGTGAACCCCCTGCAGGAGCAGGTGAGGCTTAAAAAAAACAGGGCCAGAAGGCCCCAGGGCAACTTGTTCTGCTGCATAGCATTTTGGGTGCTAGAACACTATTGACTTTGAAAGTGTGAGAGTAGGGCTTCTGAGATTCGGACTTCTAGTGGGGCTTAACCTAATGTCGCCTATAGTGAATGGGGAATAACCACTACAGTTATCGAGAGGGAAGTGGGACTCAGGGACCTATCTATCAAACACTAGAGTCCTGACCTCAGGGGATGAGTGTATTGTTTGTGTATGCTGTATTTTACTTTGTGTTCGTATATAAAAACTCCTTTTTTGTTCACCTAACTGCATCTACCTTCCCCTGAGAAACCTTGAATTGCTCGACCCACGCTACTACTCAGAGTCATGTGCTAAAAGGGTAACTGGCTCAGGATTCATAGTAAGGCGGGCGCCAGAAACATCAGGAGCATCGCTACAAAGCAGAAGTGTTGAAGGCAGCGACAGCCAGGTGTAAGAAAGCGCTAGAGGCAGAGATGGCCAGTAGCAAAGAAACGCTAAAGACAGCGACAACCAGGTACGAGAAAATGCTAAAGGCAGTGACAACTGGGTATAGAAAGTACAAGCTTTGTCGCCAGCACGAGCGAGGGAAGTGCCATATGAACTTGAATCGGGTGTGACAACTCAGCCTGGTTGAGCCGCTGCTGTGTGCAAAGCAGCATGTAGCATCCAATACACCGAAAGGCCTTCGGAATAGTGGAATTTTTCAGTGGCTGCAAGGTAGAGCACCAACTATGGCACAGCCATTTTCCTGGACCCACCACTTCTTTTTGATACCTCCAAAAATCAAAATACTGGTTCCAGATGGACTGCCTGAATTGAAACATTAAATTACTTCATAGATGCTATAGAAGAAGCAGATGACAAAAAGATCATCAAATACTTGAAGAACCTTCCAGGTGATGGAGTAAAAGAGGAGCTAAAGAAGGTATCACAAGCTGATGAAATATCATACCGTCAAATCAAGAAGACATTAGAGGCCAAGTTCAATCCAATGCCGAATGTCGGCTATGAAAGGTACACTTTCAACCAAGCAAGACAGCAACCTGGTGAGACAATGGATGAGTTTGTTGAGAGACTTGATACGTTTATTAAGCACTGCAAATTCAATGAATTCAATGTTGAAGAAGCCATGCATCTTAGAGTTATTGATGATTGCCTTTCCGATTCATTCCAATGACGCATGCTGATAGAAACGCTCAGTTTAGAGAAGGTGCTCATGGCTGGAAGAGTGGAGGAATGTATAGACCGACACGCTGCTGATATGGAAGCTGGAACAACCCAAAATGAATCAGTACTGAGCATGAAAAGTAAGCAGAAACACAAGGCAGAGGCTCACCGAGTGATGTCTCCAAAGAAAAATAAGTTGGGTTTCTGCTGTGGATTCTCCTTTCCACATGAATGTAAATATCCTGCTATCAGACAAGTATGCAAAGGCTGCAGGAAGGAAAACCATTTGATAACGGTTTGCAAAGTGAAAGAGAAACTAAGTGCATCACGAGGAGATGAGAATATGGATGCCAGAAAGTTCCAGAAGCACTCTTGCCACTCCCACAAGGCCGAACAGCAACAGTGATTAAGGCAAATGGAACCGAAAACAAGTCGATCATTATCAAAGTGGTTCATTGACATCATCATCGAGTGACAATGAGGAAAATGGATGTGCGATGGTGATGTCAGTCACAGATCGACTTCCGCATGTAGAATTGGCTGCTTGCAAGGAAAAACACACTTCTGAAAAGAATCACCACACGAAGCAACAAAGTTCGTTTGGACATTGTCCTTAAATCATGCTTACTGTGAATGGATGCCCTACAACTTTCATTATAGACAGTGGTGCACTGATAAACATCATGTCAGCAGAAGAGTACAAAGAACTGTCTCCGATACCACGCCTCATACCATTAAGAACAAAGGTGTTCACCTGGGCAGCTTCTACACCCTTGTGGAGTAAAGTATCCCATGTGGCAACCATGTGGCACAAGAGAACGACAGTGCAAGCACTGATTCCTTTCCTCCCAGGTACTTCGTTGAGTGCATGCTTATTAAGTTTCGATACTGCTGCTGACATGGGAGTGAGATCTATTCACTGCTACTTGAATGCAAATTCTGAATTAGTGAGCTAATTCCCAACACTGTTTCATGGACTTGGGAAACTTAAGACAATGAAGGTACAGCTTCACATTAATGGATATATTTGCTCTGTTGCACAGCGGCATTGTTGAATTGCCGCCGACTGGATGAGAAACAGCCGGCTGAAGCTGAACTCAGACAAAACGGAGGTCCTCATCCTCGGGTCCACCCCCTCGGCTTGGGATGACTCCTGGTGGCCCTCCTCGCTAGGAACAGCCCCCACACCGACCGACCACGCACGCAACCTAGGGGTCATCCTCGATTCCACCCTCTCCATGACGAAGCAGGTCAACGCCGTCTCCTCCTCCTGCTTCAACACCCTCCGTATGCTTCGCAGGATCTACAAGTGGATCCCCACCGAAACTAGAAGGACGGTCACCCAGGCTCTCGTCAGCAGTAGACTGGATTACGGAAACGCCTCTACGCCGGAGCCTCGGCGAAACTCCTCAAACGGCTCCAACGCATCCAGAACGCTTCAGCACGTCTGATCCTCGACATCCCGCGCCGCAGCCACATCACACCCCGCCTGAAAGACCTGCATTGGCTCCCCGTCAACAAGAGGATAACCTTCAAGCTCCTCACCCACGCACACAAAGCACTCCACAACACCGGACCAGTGTACCTCAACTGCCGCCTCAACTTCTACACCCCCACCCGCCAGCTCCGCTCCGCCGACCACGCCCTCGCCACCGTGCCCCGCATCCGAAGAACAACCACCGGCGGTAGATCCTTCTCCCACCTAGCCGCCAAGACATGGAACACCCTCCACCTACGGCAGGCACAGGACCTACTGACCTTCAGGAGACTGCTCAAGACCTGGCTATTCGAACAGTAGCAGCTCCCCCCTCCCCTCAGCGCCTTGAAACCCTCACGGGTAAGTAGCGCGCTTTACAAATAGATTGATTGATTGATTGATTGATTTCACTTACAGGAAGCCATTGATAAAGAACTAGGAACACTGCTAATGCATGACATCATTGGGCGCTCTATTTGTCCGACACCGTGGGTTTCACCCATTGTGGTGGTGCCAAAAAAGGCCAATGTAAGTTCAGTGCACATTTGCGTTGATATGCGTCATGCCAACAAAGCAATCAAAAGAGAAGGACATCCAGGTCCACACATTGCAGACATGATCACGCAGCTGAATGGTACCAAGGTCTTCTCCCGCCTTGATCTGAACAAAGGTTACCATCAACTTGAACTGTAAGAAAACTGTAAGTACATTACTACTTTTTCAACGCATGTTGGTTTGTTGAGATATAAAAGACTCAGTTTTGGTGTGTCGTCAGCTGCGGAAATCTTTCAAGATGTTATTCGTCGAATAATTCAGCCTGTCACACATGCTTTTAACAATAGTGATTATATACTGGTATTTAGGGCTACACAAAAGGAACATGACAAAGCACTCACACAAGTATGCCGTCTGCTTGCTGATGCAGGCCACAAACTAAATGCTGAGAAGTGTGAATTTCACAAAAATAGACTTTAATTCTTTGGGCATATGTTACCTGAAAAGGGAATGACTCCTGACCCTGAAAAGGTAAAAGCATTGTCATCTACTTGACTCTAGATGATTTTCACCAAGCTACGATCTTTCTTAGGCATGGCTAGCTACTGCTCTAGGTATATTCGTGATTTTGCCACTGTGAGTGCCCCTGTAGGAAAACTAACAAAGCGAGATTTTCCATTTGAATGATCATCTGAATGTGACCAAAGTTTCCAGAAAATAAAACGTGCAATTGAAAATGTAACTGAAATGGTTTATTTTGATCCAAAATTACATAACGAGATTATGGTGGATACAAGCCCGGTGGGGCTGGGAGTGATCCTTTCCCAACACAATGGACAGCCCGATGTTCAGAGACACGTTGTGCCCTATGCTAGCCAGAGTCTATCTCAGACTGAACGTGCTTATCCTGAACTGGAGAAAGAAAGCTTAGCTGTAGAGTGAGCATGTGAACACTTCCATGTGTTTCTGTACGGAGAGCTTTTCACCCTTGTCACAGATCATAAAGCGTTGCTCACCATCTTTAGAAATCCAAAAGCCAAGACGCCCCTCACATCGAGAGATGAGGATTGCATCTGCAGGAGTATGATTACACTATTGCACACAAACCAGGGAAAGATCAAAACAGCGCAGACTATTTTTCACGAGTGTTGTTACAGGGTCATAGCACAGCTTCCAAAGCGGCTGAGGCCTACTTCAATTTCATAGTAAACTCAAGCATGCCTGCAGCTCTTTCTATTGAAAGAGATTCTGACAGCTACTAATAATGACAAAGACATGCTTAAGATCAAGGAAACCATTAGAACACAATCATGGAGGCAACATACTTGACCTCTTACAGATGATCTTAAATACCAGAAATTTGAAAATGTTCATGAAAAACTTTCTTTTACTTATGATGGTGTCATACTAAGAGTGACAAGAATAGTTATCCCTGAAAGCCTGATTCAACAAGTTATTGAACTAGCACATGAAGGCCATCGTGGCATTGCTGCAACTAAAAGAGCCCTCTGGGATCGAGTATGATTCACACGTCTTGATGAACGAGTTGAAAGAGAGCTTAAAGCTTGTTATCCATGCAACTGACTGTCTCCAAAAATGACTCAGCACCCGTTGAACAAGTTTGATCTACCTAAGCAAGCTTGGGACAGAATTGCGGTTGAATTCTTCAGACCCCCAGCAACAGACATCATCTCATGGTAGTTGTCGATGAGTACTCATGTTTTCCTTTTGTTGAAGACTTATCTTCAACTACACATGACAGAGTCATTGAAAGTCTGGATGACATTTTCACAACATGGGGTGTTCCCTCCATTCTCAAATCTGACAACGGTCCACTTTTCAGTAGCAGAGAGTTCAAAGACATTCTTAATCATCTGAACATCAAACATCAGAAAAGCACCCCTCTCTGGCCAAGAGGTGAATGACATTGTTGACGGTTTATGAGTACTTTGAAAAGGGTGGTTCAATGTACTGCACTGGAAGGCATCGACCTCAAGTCTGCTTTAAGCCCAGTCCTTCGTACCTACTGATGCACTCCTCAATCCAAACCAGGAGAAAATCCTGCCACCTTGCTGTTTGGGAGAGCTCTTGGAACGAAGATACCACAATGGGCCACCAGCAGGTCAATAGACCCTGATGAGATTCGTGTCACTGACACCTCTCGCAAATAAAAAATAAAGGCTTATGCCGAAAAGCACTGACGTGCTTGAGACACAGTTTTTGAGAAAGGAGACAGAGTTCTTGTCACGCAAAAGTGGAAATGCAAGACGGATACTCCATTAGATGCTGAACTGCTAGGAGTTGTGGGGAGCAGAGGACATATGGTAACTGCCCAACAACCTGGAAAGTCCATAACCAGAGACTCATCACACTTTAAGCCTTTGCCTCATTGTTCATCAGCTCCAGAACTCACAAGCGCAGCAGGTCCACCTGAGTGCTCAAGTCAAGCATCCCACTCTTTTCCAGAGATGCCAGATGAAGGTGCCCCTCCTCTAACTCGTACAACTAGATCTAGAAGACAGGTGCAAGCACCTCGACAACTCATCGAGGAGTTGTAATGTGTATATATTTGTTCATACTTTTTATTTAACAAAGTGTGAGACATTGTGTCCTGTGTTTATGCGTATAAGGACTCTAGTGATCTCCGTCAGACTCCTTACAAGTATTGCACAATCTGATGGGTGTAGCTGGGTGTGGTTAATACATTTTGTGACGCAGTGCGTTCAGTTAATGGCTGCATGCTGGAGAATAAAGACGTGCAAACCAGAGCTTCATGTATGTCATGGTCTGTTGCGTGCTCCCGGGCTGGGGAAGACGCCACATAGCCAATTTTCAAACCATAGCAACCAGTTAATTGATTTAATTAGACCTCTTTTGATTTAGGGCAAGGGGCCTTACAGGCTTATGTGAGCCTTTTTCTCCATAGGGTAGCAGCAGATGTGTCCAAGAGGGGATGTGGATATTTTCTTTGATCCTCTGCAGGGCCCAAAGAAACTGGCCGCAAAGATGAATCCCAAATCTGATGGATGTCGCGGAATAGCAGAATCTCTGTTTTATCATAATTTAATTTCAGGCAGTGAGCCATCATCAAACTAGCTACCTCCTAGAGACAGCCAGAGAGGTTTTTCCTGGTGTCTTCATGCTTCTGCCGTATCACGATAACCGATTGGGTGTTGTCTGTGTATGAGCAAATCTCAAATCTCCAATTTCTGACCACCGTGCCGATAGATTAGACGCACACATTCAAAGGTGTCAGACTCAGAGAGGAGCTCTGAGGGACCCTGCATTGGGAACTGTGGGGGAAAGATCTGAAAGTATTCAACTGAATGGACTGAGTCCTTTTACTTAAGAAGGATCCAAACCATCGTAGGGCTGTGGAGTGGAGCCCAATTTCATGAAGTTTTTTTATCAATAGGCTGTACGAGAAGGTATGGAATGCCGCAGAGAGGTCAAATAGAATCAGGGCAACAGCCTTGCCCTGATCTACTTCTAATCTAATACTGTCCAAAACAGCAAGGATGGTGTATTCTGTGCTGTTCTTGGTTCTAAATCCAGTCTGAGATGGATCTAACAGGTTCTTGTCCTGTGTTGAGCAGGGCTGAGAGATGGATTTAGGAAGACATAAGCATGACTTAGAGCTGCCATTTTGTTAAACTGTAACACAAGGCGCCATGGCATTATTTTCACAGTAAGACATTTTAATGACACGGGAACTGTGTGACGCTGCAGTAAAAAGTAGGCAGACAACGAGTGAGAACTTTAGCTGGGTTTGTTCAGGGGCTTTTACCAATCATTCCTGAAAACATGTTGCAAGCTCACTGTGGTGATGTGTCTCCAGCTTTATACGGACTCTAGACCTGTAATGTGCTTCACTGGCTAAGGATGCTTGCCTCGTGTTCACCCATTAACAGCAAGGGTCCAGACCTGGTTAGGGTTGTTTGTCGGCTGTGACAATTACTCTTCTACATCTGGGAGACTGTCGATGATCCTGTCAATAATCCTGTGCACAGACTGAACTGTATCTGCCCAGAAGAAAACCAGCCCACCAGCAGCTGACATGACCTTTCGTGAAGGCTTTTTCAGAACAGTACTTAATTAAATGAGGAGGTGTCCAAGACCTCATTGAAAGTTTGGGGATTTTATACCACCACAGAAAACGTTTCAGAACTTTTCCTGAAAGTTGGATCTTTCAAAATCTCAATATCTTTTGAGTTCCTATTTTAGTTTGAATTCCTACTTTTTTCCATCAATTGTTTTTTAATAACTGGTGATCTGTATAGGTAATGTGCTTCTTGTTGTGTCTTTTTTTGACTGAATTGTTCCCAGAAATTTGACTTGCTTATTATCTTGCAGTAATGTTGTTTTGGTGTTGCTAGTCAAGTCCCAAATGCGTCTTTCTCTGAGGGAGGCCTTGTTGCTTTTTTCCAAGTGTAACCCCATATTCCTTTCGAAACCTGTCTTCTGAAAAATATTATAATTTGCATGCCTTTGTATAAGTTCAGCCTCATAAAGACTGCAGCCTCTCTGTCCCATAGTTTCACAAAATGGCTGGCCCGGCTTTAGCGCTGGTGCAACAGCCCCCCTCCCCCCATGACCTTCTTCTCCACAAATTCCCTCACTACCATTCTCCAACAGGGCCCCTAATCTCTCCAGAGTCCCTCTCTGACCTACTTTTAATTTTTTTTAAAGCACTACTCATAGTTTATTCACACTCAGTTTTGCGATCTGCATGGTACACGTTCTTTTCAGCAGGCATATTATCCCCCTGAGCTACTTTATGATGAGTTAAAACTGCCGCTAGACAAATTTCCGATCTCTCACCAGCAGTAACATTAATCACCAGAGTTATCTTGCCATTTTTTTTTATTGTTGCCTGACACTGCTGGACCCACAAGGAATTTCACGTGAGAAATTTTTAAACACAGCTCCTCCCACCAAAGCCAGCGCTAGGTGCAGCTGCACCAGTAGCACAGCCATAAAGCCGGCCCTGCAAGATGGTTTCCTATAACTGGCATAGATAAAGGCATAGTAGTACAAACTGCAGAGGTTCCATGATGTAAGCGTAAATAAAAAATAAAACCGCGTGCAATAATTAATTAGAGTCATGCCTAACAATAAGTTTCACAATGTAGCAGCAGTAAATGGTTAGTCATTATTATTTACATTTAAAAAAAATCGAACACTATCAAGGCCAAATTGAGGAAAAAATTGCCTTCTTTTTTCTCTTCAAATAAAATATGTTTCTAAAATTATTTTGAGGCAGGCCTTGAGTGATGATGCTCTGTGCCCTCCTAACTAGAGATGCACTACCTATAGGTTAGCAGAATCTATCCATTTTCCTGTCAAGGCATGTCATTACTTCTAACCGAAGCAGATTTGCATACATTCATTACAAATGCAAGGCAATGAAAGATTTGCAATTAGAGCACCGTCTCATTAGGTGCCCTTTCCTTAACATAGTAATGATAAGAATTCAACAACACTCATTTCAACCTTTTTGTGTAGAGGTTTTAATAATTGCTTTCCTGGTCAATATTTCCTATGACAAGAAACAGCATTTCTCCTGGGAGGCATTTTCCAACAAGCTGACGACCTGAATAAACAAGAAGCGTGGTTTTTGATCAACAATCTCCAGACTCTTATCTCCATTTAAGCCTCTCTATTCTCTTTGTACCCTGGGATTGAAACAGCTGTCTGTGCTATCTGCCAGTACACTGCTCCTTGCTCTTGCACGTTAATTCTACTTATATAGGTGGCCATCTGTAAGGCTTTTGTAGGTAAGGATTGTAGTGAAAGCTCAGATAGTCTCACCTTCACATATAAATCGCAGTCTTGGTCTTCAATGTCAACATTCTACATTGTATAGATTTAAACATGTAACTCCACACCGAAATATCAGCATCGGAACACATTACACATAGGAGCATATTTATAAGGCCCTGATCCACCGGAGCCTCACCTTTTTTGACGCTTCGTCGGCACACAATGCTGAGCCATATTGACAAGGCCACGCAAAGCCACCCTGGTTGGCTTTTCATGGCTTTGTAAACATGGCCCCCTTTCACACATTACTCTGTGTGAAAGGGGCGTTTCATGGGTGTTGCTGTGGGTGTTCCCACGTATCGCCCATGGATTCTGAAGCGTTCCCAGATTTACAAGGTTTCGTAAACCTGGGAATGCGCCAAATTCGATAGCCTCACCAGGGGCGGCGCTAAAGTGGTGTAATGAGGAGAAACACTTTCATTTCTCCTTGTATTTTCCCCTTTCTATGTATGCTGCATTCTGCAGCACACAAAGAAGGAGGAAAATGCCATCAATGATTGGTTTTTGCAGGAAGATGTCCCATCCTGTACAAAAAACAAAAACAATCATCCCTGCAACCGAGGCCCCCTTGCACCATGGTGCATGGGTGCATGCTTTGGTGCTAGGCTGCCAATTGTGCACCAGTGCAGAGGAAAGCACAGGGATGGCATTGTATTGCTGTGAATACGACGCATCCCTGCGCTTTCCTAATGACGCAGCTCGGCTCAGCAAGTTGTCTTGCAGTGTTACCCCATTTTCTAGTAAATATCCTCGGTTGTATCTTGGGCCCAATTCACAAAGGGCCTCCTTACTCGTGGTGGAGTCCCCGCAGTTGTGGCAGGGGCCCTGTACTGTAATTACTCATTGCGAAAATGTGACTGCGAGTTCAAAGGCCCTTTGTGAATCGGGCCCTTGCTACTGTACAACAGTCTTAATATTCGGAAGCCATTCGTATTTGTAATTCAAAATGAAAATCGCTCTATTTCTTTAATATCACATTGTATGTATGTATTGGACCAACTGAAAAATATGTTTCTCTAGTGCCCAAAAGAGTCACATTCTTCTGTTAAATTGTAGTGAAAAGATTCAGTAGTATTCTGGGCCAGGAGCTGAGCTTTATTGGTCCTGTGCTGTGTGTCACATTATAACCAGCTCTGCAGCAAACAGTAATTATGCCTCTATCATGCCTTGGATGCAGGGGAGATCTACTTGTAACTAATACATGCTTTGGCTGGTTTGTGTAAACAAGTAACAATACATGGGACTAACCCCCACACCAGTATTAGTACTATATTCAAGGTTAGATATGAAATCTTCGCACAAGCTTTATAAACACACTGTCATTGTCAGTGGGAAGATGACCACTCTGCAACATCCTTGTCCCAGAGGTCCACTGACAGGGCCCCCTGCCCCAACCAGGAGATAGCAACCCACCTTCTAGCCAATACCAAGAACATCTTCAAGAACTTGTTGCTCATTTTCCTCCCTTTGGCTCTCACTATGTTCCTCAGCAGACAGAACTGTGGTGCAAGGTCACCACGCAGTGCCGCGGAAAGTACAAGTCTGTCCATCACTATGGTCCAATAAGCCTTCACCGATGGGCAATCCCAGGCTGGATGAAGGAAGTCTGCCCCATAAACCCACAGAGCGGACAAGCGGCAGTACAATCCGGAAATATACGGTTCAGTGTCAGAGGCGTCATGTATGTACGGTGGAGAAGGTTAAAAAGAATCAACTTGAAATGCGCAATGCTAGTGACTGTCCTTGTCAGGGCACACACCGGTGCTCAGTCCCCATCTGAAAGCGGGTCCCAGAAGTCAGGGTCCCATGCCGACCTTGCACGCAGAGGTCGGTGAGCAACATCCGCTACCATGACTTTATACAGTAATAACACCAAGTGTCTCACAGACCCGCAAGACAACATGGCCCCAAGGTGCCGGACGTGGCGGGCACCATTGAATTCATCAGCCAGGTCTGCCAGGCAAATTCTGCCACACCAGCATAGTGGAGAAAATGACCAAGCCCCACCTCAAACTCAACCTATGCATCTTTGAAGGAGATAACATTTTAATTCTGCTATAAATCCCCCAACAAAGCGCAACCCCTTTTCCCCCATGCTTGGAAGGACATATTGGCTTCCATACGCCGAAGTAGAGCAAGGATCCATATTGCCAGCTCTAGGTGAAACGGCCCCTTCTGGAGTGCCACAGCTACCAGTCTCTGCCACAGATGTGCAATTTGTCGGACCACACAATGCAGGTCTGTAAATATACCCGACCCTTCCATTAACAACGATGGGAGATCCTCACCCCCCCCCCAATGTCCCTTCCACCAGCCGCTTTTCCCAGTTACTGCTGTCAGCCAACCACTGGGCTGCCTGCTGCATATGAGCTGCAAAGCTATAATACTGTAGCCGCAGCACCCCCAGTGCCCCCTCTTCATAACTCCTTATCAAAATGTCCTGGGTCACCCTGCTTCATTTATTCACCCAAAGAAGTGAAGTAAGCAATGAATACAGATGCCTGTACATGCAGGAGGGTAGGGGGCAGAGGGCATTCTGAATAGTATAAGAACAATGCCAGAGAAGCACTCTCTTAGAGATTGCTATTCTGCTTATTAGTGACAGCATTAAGGTATTGCAACTGGTTCTTTTTTGAATGAGCAACCATCATTCTCAGGTAGCAAAAATGATCCATGCCCCAAGCTTGATAGACTATCCTCCAGGAGCCCCACTAATGCCGCCACCAGCTGGAACAACAATGACTTTCTATAATTCAGGCACAGCCTGAACACCTCCCTAAACTCATCCAGTATGCGCAGTAGTTCTCCAAGAGACACCCTAGGTGCCCTAAGATAAAATAGTGCTTTCAGAAACAATGGTTCCTGTGGACTGATACTGTCTATATTGATATTAATATTTTGCGCAATAGCAATGTAAGGGGTTAATGTGTTGTCAGAAGGCAAAGAAACCACCAATACCAATGATTTAAGTATATCACAGTAGATTTTATAATATAGAACGAAGGAAGGAATATATACAATATCAGAAAATGAAAGGCAATGAAAAACAATTGTGCGTAGAATCCCCAGTGAAAACAGGAACCTCAAATAATGGTGCTAAATTGTGACAGTATTTTTACAAGGTTTCCACTATTCTTTAAAAGTCGACCATTAAATATATACAAGTTGAACAACAGCTATATACAATGATATGCGCTTGTTAATGGTTCGCTTTTGCTTTGTGTCGACGACGTTTCGACCCTCTGTGCAGTGTGGGGTCTCATCAGGACCTAGGGTTGTAGGGACATCTGGTGATAAGGCCGCGCAGCTGCGTGAGGAGTGTGTGCCACACGTGAGTGAAAGAATAGACAAGAGATACTCACAATGGAACCCAGCCTGGTACCCAATTTGTGAGAGGAAAGGAGGGGCTGCTCGTAAAGGATAGCACAGCGTTACGATGAAGAAATGGTACACTTATAGCATGGGTGGGCTACTAGTGTGAAGGGGGAACTCTCAATGGCAATATGAACGGGCCTGCAAGGCTCCTGTATCAACAGATAAGCAGAAGGATGTGTACTTCTTTACTTGAGTAACCTAATGGTAATTAATAGCCGAGAGTTCCTCCTGAGCTCGGGACGATGCACCGCGCGGACAGCAAAGCTGGCTATTGAACCTGGGCAAAGCTGATTCACGCGGCTTTGCTGTCCGCGTGGTGCATCGTCCTGAGCTCAGGAGGAACTCTCAGCTTTTTAAGGACCCGTTTTCTGAAAACATCAGCAACACCGATGGCGGTACCTTGGCTATTAAGGGCTATTGAGAGTTCCCCCTTCACACTAGTAGCCCACCCATGCTATAAGTGTACCATTTCTTCATCGTAACGCTGTGCTATCCTTGACGAGCAGCCCCTCCTTTCCTCTCACAAATTGGGTACCCGGCTGGGTCCCATTGTGAGTATCTCTTCTCTATTCTTTCACTCACGTGTGGCACACTCCTCACGCGGCTGCGCGGCCTTATCACCAGATCTCCCTACAACCCTAGGTCCTGATGAGACCCCACACTGCACAGAGGGTCGAAACGTCGTCGACACAAAGCAAAAGCAAACCATTAACAAGCGCATATCATTGTATATAGCTGCTGTTCAACTTGTATATATTTAATGGTCGACTTTTAAAGAATAGTGGAAACCTTGTAAAAATACTGTCACAATTTAGCACCATTATGTGAGGTTCCTGTTTTCACTGGGGACACTACGCACAATTATTTTTCATTGTGTTTCATTTTCTGATATTGTATATATTCCTTCCTTCGTTCTATATTATAAAATCTACTGTGATATACTTAAATCATTGGTATTGGTGGTTTCTTTGCCTTTTGACAACACATTAACCCCTTACATTGCAAAATATTAATATCAATATAGACAGTATCAGTCCACAGGAACCATTGTTTCTGAAAGCACTTTACCTACCCTGGTTCCTTAGTGAGTAGGGTCCCCTTGTTCTTGCTCTCGACACTAAGATAAAATAGAGCATCATCCACGTATATCAACAAAAGGTGTCGTGTCACTCCCAATTCTATGCCCCAGTCATGCAGCTCCAGGCAGACCCAGATCGCCATGGGCTCTAACGCTAGTACAAACAATAAAGGTGACAGAGGACATCCCTGTCTGGTGCCACTTCCCAATTCCCAACTATCCGACTGATGGTGTTCCACCCAAACCCTGGCGCTGGGGCATGTAAAGAGCTAGCAGATCCAAGCCAGAAAATGTGTCCCAAAACCCATGACCCTCAAGACCTCCAGTAGATATCTCTATCCACAGTATTGAAGGCTTTTTCAATGTCTATCGAGACCAGAGCCATTTCCTCATCCATACCTTCTACTTCATGCAAGATGTGCGTCACTCTCCTCAGATTTATTCCTGTGTCTAACCCAGGATAAACGTGCATTGGTCTTTGTCCACCAGGTACCTAATGACCGGGCTCAGACGCTTAGCCAACATTTTACTTAGTATCCTTACATCTGTATTTATCACAGTCAGTGGGCAGTATGCTTCTGGGTGTGTCCTATCCTCACCCAGCTTTGGCAACACCCTCCCTCATGGTCGGAGGTAGCACTTATGTGTCTCTTCCTTCCAGGAAGAAATCTATGATCCCCTGCATGAGAGCAGCTAATAGGCTTGATAAAATTCTGTTGGTAACCCATATGCTCGGAAGCCTTATTCCTAGGAAGCATCCTGAGTGCTGCCCTCAACTCGTCAAGTGTGAGGTCAGAGTCCAAGTCAGTGCACACCTTCCCTCCCACACGAGGGGTCTCAAGATGCCCAAAAAAAGTCTGGATCCGAGTGTCCGTAATATTCGGGTCCCCTCTGTAAACCCCTTTCAAGTGCTTCTGAAATGTGGTCACAAGCGCTGCCTGAGAGGTTGCCAGCACCCCATCCACTGCAATCAAATTCGTGATAGGGTTAACGGACATTTCCCTATGTAGAATCATCTAGGCCAAAAGTCTCCCTGACTTATCCCCTTCCCTATGTAACTATTGATGACACTGTTGCAGTGTGAAACTATCCAATCTATGACATGTGTCCGCAATATGGCAGCGCTCCTCAGTTTCCTCCTTCCAAAGCCCCGGGTCAGATAAGTCCTGTTTCTGCGAGTCAGCCAACGCAGCCTCTTCCTCCTGGAGGTCCCTCTGCAATTGCCTTTGCACCGCACACGTCAGCCCGATTCACTGGCCACACACACTGCTTTATGGCCTTCCATTCAGTGGCCCTACAGGAGGCTGATCCCCAATTCATTCATTCAATCAATCAAGGGTTTGTAAAGCGCACTACTCACCCTTTAGGCTCTCAAGGCGCTGGGGGGGGGTGTGCAACTCCGTTGGGGTCATTCGAAGAGCCAGGTCTTGAGGTCTTTCCTCAATTGTGGCAGTGTTGGCCTTCGCCGGAGGTGAAGGGGGAGATTGTTCCAGGTCTTGGCTGCGAGGTAGGAGAGGGACCTTCTACACGCTCTGTTCCAACAGAAGCTTGGGACAGTGGCTAGGGCGAGGTCGCTGAGCGGAGGTTTCTCTTGGGGGTATGGAAGGAGAGGCGGTTGCTGAGGTATTGTGGTCAGATGTTGTGGAGGGCCTTGTAGACGTGCATGAGCAGCTTAAAAGTTATTCTTTTTTCGACGGAGAGCCAGTGGAGGTTGCGGAGGTGTTGGGTGATGTGGTTGTGCAGTGGGAAATCGAGGATTAGTCTGGCTGTGGCATTCTGGATGGTCTGGAGTTTGTGGAGGAGTTTTTTGTTGATTTTGGCGTAGAGGGTGTTGCCGTAATCGTGTCTGCTGGTGATGAGGGCGTGAGTGACCATTTTCCTGGAGTCGGGGGGTACCCATTTGAATGTTTTGCATAGTATGTGGAGGGTGTTGAAGCATGCGGAGGAGACGGCGTTGATCTGGCGATTCATAGTGAGTGAAGAGTCCAGTATGATACTGAGGTTGCATGCATGGTCTGCCATGGTAGGTGGGTTTCCGAGGGCGGGGGGCACCAGGTGTCGTCCCATGCAGAGGGGGTTGGAGCCGAGAATGAGGACCTCTGTTTTTTCTGAGTTTAGTTTCAGGCAGCTGTTCTCCATCCAGGTTGCGACGCCTGTCATCCCTTCTTGGAAGTTGTGCCTGGTGACGTTGGGTTCTTTGGTGAGGGAGAGGATGAGTTGGGTGTCATCATCGTAGGAGACTATGTTGAGCCCATGGTTTCTGACGATGGTTGACAGGGGGCCATGTAGACGTTGAAGAGGGTGGGGCTGAGGGAGGATCCTTGGGGTACTCCACATCTGGTCTCTGTCGGTTCTGAGAGCAAGGGCGGGAGTCTTATTCTCTGTATTCTGCCCGTGAGGAATGAGCGTATCCAGTCTAGGGCCTTGCCTTGGATGCCGGTGTCGTGGAGTCTGGTGGTTAGTGTGCTGTGTGAGATGGTGTTGAAGGCTGCTGATAGGTCAAGGAGGAAGAGGGCTGCCGTTTGGCCTTGGTCGAGGAGGGCGCGGATGTCGTCTGTGGCGGCGAGGAGGGCGGTCTCAGTACTGTGATTGCTGCGGAATCCGGATTGGGAGTTGTCTAGGATGTTGTTGGCTTCAATGAAGTATGCTAGCTGGGTGTTGACAGCCTTTTCGCTGACCTTTGCTGCCAAAGGAAACAGCGAGATGGGCCTGAAGTTCTTGAGGTCCGTCAGGTCTGTAGAGGGTTTCTTTAGGAGGGGGTTGACTTTGGCACGCTTCCAGTTGTCGGGGAATGTGGCGGTCTCGAGGGAGCAGTTGATGGTTCAACGTAGCTCGGGTGCGATGGTTTGGCGGCCCTGTGGAAGATGTGTGGCGGGCAGGGATCTGAAGGTGCTTCGGAGTGGATGATCTTTATGGTCTTTAGGGTTACTTCTGTCGTGAGTGGGGTCCACGTGAGTAGGGTCTGTTGGGTGGTGTCCCTGGGGGTGGGGTTTGAGGCAGCTGCAGATGTCTTGGTCATCGAAGTTATAGTAGAGTGTCTTGATCTTGAGGTGAAAGAAGGAGCTTTGCTCCATATATTCAGTCAAGGTCCATGATAGCACCTCCCAACCTTCCACATCTGTCAAAATATCTGCTGGGATGGCCAATTTGCACCTTACTCCGTAACCCAACACCACCTTAGTTCACAACAGATAGGGTATGATCAGACAGAAACCTAGCTACGTATGACACATTCACTGGGTCATCAATGGGGAACCCAGTCATCATTATGCAATCTATGATGGGTGAGAGAGTGGCATGTGTATACAATTTGCAGCAGGTGCTGCAATCTCCAAAAATCAGTCAGCCCCAAATTATGCATCACCACCCTTCAAGCAACCTACATTTGGGGTTTTGTGCCCTGGCGAGTGGGAAGCCTGTCCAGTTCCCTATCCAACACATGATTAAAATCACCCAACCAGATTAGGGGTGGATCCACATCTTGGCCAACAAAATCTTCCATGCTATAGAAAAATCAGGATCATCCGTCTAGGGTGCATATGTTTTAAGTAGGGAGATGTCCTTCCCATCCAACCGACCCAAAATTAGCACGTACTGGCACCCAACGTTAGCCTCTGAATAAGTATGGGAGAACAACATCCCAGGCACAACCTAAATCAGCACTCCCCTAGTGTACTCAGAGTAAGACGCGTGATAAACCAGCCCCTCCATTTCGTGGCCACTTTCTCTGCTTCGAAACGTCGACATCTACCAATCGGGCCTGCACTCTATATGTAACCCCCCCTACCCTCTACCCCATATCACAGATGGAAATTCACTGTGCATTTGATTAAAGAATAACCTTTGAAAAGTGTATTGTAAATCAACATCTTGGGGCAGGTCCACTACAGTAGGGTTACTGGCCACATTGGGATCCAGAGCCAGATCCCTCAAATATCAAGGATCTTGAACTTTTTATAAATGTCTTTGATGATCTTCTTCTTTCCATTCTCTCTCACATGAGTGTAGGAGAGTAGGATCTGCTTCACAGGGGTACCCCCACTTTTTGCTGATACTTCACTGGTTTTCGACATTAGTCTGGCTGGGGCCCTGCTATTCAGAACCCCAGCCTAGCTGTTTCCTCTTTAAAAGGGTCTCCATGTGCCTTAGGCACATCACTGATTGGGATCTGGAGTGCCCTTGTAAGTCCCTAGTATATGGTATACTATGTACCAAGGGCATAGGTACCTCAGAGGCCTGCCAGGGGCTGCAGCATGTATTATGCCACCCCTGGTAGGCCATCCAAACTGGCACCACAGGTCTGCTACTGCAGCCTGGGTAAGGTGGTGCATGCACCCCTTGCAGTGGTATAGGTTACCTATATCACTAAATGCATACACACATATAAACCTATAAGTCACTCCTAAGGCAGGCCTTATCAATCCTAAAGGCAGAGTGCATGGTTCCTATGTGAGAGGGTGCCCCTGCATGAGCAGGGCCCCTCTGCAGCGTTCGGAGACCATCTCTGATGCTGTTTGTAGTGCAGCCTGACCATATACTCTTAAACGCATTATATCCTCGCGGTAAAATGCTAACTATGGAATGGCTGCACCTAAACATGTCGTGTTTGGTGTCAAACATCTTGGAATACTACCCCCCGCCAATCCTGGCGGCGGGGGTAGCATTCCACCCTTCTAGAGGGAAAGGCATGTTAACTCTGACGAGTCCGGTAACTTCTTTCCAGAGCCTGGCATCACAAAATGGATGCTGCTGCCACAGACACGAGTCTGGCCTCCTGCTGCTGGACGAAACTCCGGCAGGGGAGGCCTGGACAATAGGTTTCCTGTCCCAGGGAGGTGTGACCACCTCCCCAGACAGGACAATGTGTATTGGGGCTGGGCGGGAGCACTTTCGGGTGCTTTGAAGTCCTGCACTGGGGGCACATTTGGTGTCCCTGTGCATACCCCAGTTCAAACCGGATCAGGGGCTTGCAGCCCCTGCTTTGGCGCGAACTGGACAAAGGGAAAGGGGTGTAGCCACCCCTCTGCCCTGACCCACCCATAGGTGGGGCCACAGAGTAGTCCATCCCCTATTTTTAGAATAAAGGTAGGAACCCAGTCCCTAGGACTTTAGATTATACCTGGACGAAACTCTGAAACAGAATCCTGGACCTTCGACGCTCTACTCACGATTAGAGGACTGAAGAATCTCCCTTGGGGTCAAGGAGTGACTCCCCTGCTTGGCAGGCACCAAAGAAGCATCTGTCCGGTTCGCATCACTGAAGCTCCCGTCGGACGCCGAAGTCATCGCATCACCAGAGGTGGATTCTCAGACTTCCCGAGGCTACCCTGAGTCCCCAGCAAAGCTGAGGCCCGTGGCTATCGTGGGTAACGTGAGACCGTGACCCCTGGACACCGAGCACATTTGCAAGTGCACCATCTTCTGGGTCTCCCAAGGAGTCGTGCTTCGGGCTCCGAGTAGCCCTAGCCTCCAGCACCTCCTGCACCGAAGATCACTGGCCCCCACTCCACGAGTGTCCTGTAAGCCAGCTCCACGTGCGGCGTCACGAGGCTCCTTCGCGGTCGCTAGCCCGTTGGCTAGTAGCCCTTAACGAAGGCCAATCTTTTCTTTACTTGGCAGTCTGGTTGCTCCAGGCCTGCCCTCACTTACCCTCGCTGGGTGAGTTCCCCAGACCTTGCTGGTCTGCATCATCGACGATATACATCTTACTCGAGACTTGCCGTTGCCAAGGCTTGTTGGGTCCAATCTGGTCGCCGACACCTCTGCACTCGACAGACATCAAGCCACAGCCCGAATCCTGCTCCTGGTCGCCGACAACGCCTCCTGGACCTCGTGGCTGAAGAGTCAAGACGACCGTCACCGAATCTGAAGCACTCGACATCGGTGGGCATCTGTCCATCGCCTCCCTGGTCACTGGCTAGTGACCCAGACTCTGTCCCCTCTGCTTTCAGGTTCTTCAGAACTCCGATCCACTCTTGGATCCACCCGGACACTTTTCTCCTGGTCGCCAGCAGCACTTTGCAGCAGATCGCCATAAGAACCGACGACGAAACCCGACCCCGAAAGGCACCTATGCACCCGGCTTCCCTGGGTGAGGTAACACGAGTACTCCGGTGCTCCCGTGGGTAGAGACTCTTCAAAGTCCTAGATCTCAAAGGGTTTTGTCCTAGTCCTCTTCTAAGTGTCCCTTTCCTCTACTTTCCCGATCCCGACTTTCTCCATAGAAGTTAACGGCGTATCGCGGTTGTGTATTTACACTGCACGCGTCTCCCGTGGGTCCCCTGTGTCACTACCTTGGGTGGTTCCTTGTGGTCCAAGCACTTCTAGAGGCTCTAGGCCTAGTGTCTAGTTCAGTCGTGGTTCGCATACCACTTTATTGGTATATGGTTTGGTACGCCCCTGGGGCCAAAACGTGTATTTGTGCTATTACTGTGATTTAAGATCTTATAACCTATGTACTTCGAACTCTAGCCTCATAAAGAGACTAGAGGGGTGTGTTTAGTAATAAATACATATATTTTGAATATATACCTGGTGTGGTGCTCTTTCATTTGGTCACTCAAGAGATTATAGACTGGTAAAACAAGCTGCTTTACATTCCTTCAAGACTTAGCCTGAAGGCTGCTCTCCATAGCTACCACTAGGATAGCTTTCAATAAGGTTGTCTTTAACCTACCTACCATAAGAGTCGATTTGGACTGGTGCAAGGTGCCCACTATAATTAGTGGACAGCATATGCCAGGCCAACTTCTCACATTGGTGGCAGCGGTGGGATTCCAGCTTGCTATTGTTTTACCAGATAATCTCAATTGAATTGATCAACTGAAAACCACTAAAGGTACCTAAGGTACATATAATTTAAGCTTAGAATATCAGTAAGTTCTACTGAACTTAGAGTTGTGTGTTAAGGGATAGCACAACCCTTTCTACAACTCAAGAGAGTTTAGTAGGCCACACTAGAGTAGGTAGTGCATACACCACACCACACTAGTAATGTCTTTAAAAGCAGGATCTAGAGATGCCCTGCAGGAAGCCATTGAGCTTCCCCCTCCAAGTATGACACACTCCCATTCTTGGAACTGAGAGCTTTGTGTAACGTGAGGAAATTAAGGACAGGCCAAAGTCCCACCACCCAACACCTCCAGGAGTTGTTGGTGGCTTATGATCTTAGTAAGTCTTCAGAGACTGAAGGGGTAGGAGCAGAGGGTGGGCCAGCAGATGAGGAAGGGGCCAGGGGTACTACTACCCCCAGCCCCCCTCTGAAACTGACCAGGAGGGTGACAATGACCCTGACCTGGAAAACCCAATCCCTTCTGGGGAAGATGAAGATGAGGATCTTGAGAACCACACCTTTGTCCCCCAGGAAGGATTATGAGTGTGCTCAGAAAGTCTAGGTCTCCTTCTCAGGAGTCTAACCACTCTGGCACCTCAATAGGGAGCTCTGTTTCTTCTCACAGGAGGGAATCCTCTCATGAGAGAAGAAAGAGACTGGTCCAGTATGAGGAAACTCAACTGGAGATCAGGAAGAAGCAATTGGCTTTAGATAGAGAATCCCTAGATCTCCTTAAAGAGAGAAGAAAGTTGGGACTAGAGTCCCATGGTGGCAGCCATGTCCCTAGAGATAGGGAAAGGTCCTATGACCATAGGAACCTGAGCAAGATTGTCCCTCCCTACCAGAGTGGGGATGACATCCACAAATGGATAACTGCTTTAGAGAGGGCCTGTAAAGTACAGAAGGTCCCTCAGGAGCAGTGGGCAGCAATCTTGTGGCTCTCCTTTGCTGACAAAGGTAGAGACAAGCTCCTCACTGTTAGAGAGGAGGATGCTGATAATTACAAGGTCTTGAAGAGTGCTCTTATTGATGGATTTGGCCTAACCACTGAACAGTACAGGTTGAAGTTCAGAGACACCCAAAAAGCACAGACTCAAGACTGGGTAGACTATGTGGATTGTTCTGCCAAGGCTCTGGAAGGCTGGTTGATGGGCAGTAAGGTGTGTGACTTCTCAGGATTGTATAATCTGATAATGAGGGAGCAGATTCTTAATAACTGTCAAAACCAGCTGTTGCATCAGTACCTGGTTGACTCTGATCTGACCTCTCCCCAAGAATTGGGAAAGAAGGCAGACAAATGGGTCAGAACCAGGGTGAAGCAGAAGGTACAGAACCAAGGTGGGGAAACCAAGAAGCAAGATGCTAAGAACTCTGACAAGGGTGGGGAGAAGGGTAAAGATCAAAAGTCTTCATCAGGCCCCCAAAAATCTTCTTCTGGTGGGGATTCCCAGTCTACCAAGGGTAAAGGCCAAAGAAAACCATGGTGCAAGGTCTGTAAGCAAAAGACCCACTGGACCAGTGATTGCACCAAGTCCAAAGACTCCAGTCCAGCACCCACCAATGCCCCTAAGGCACCTGTTCCCCCTAGTACAGTTGGTGGAGGTGCTCCAGCAAAGGGTTTAGTAGGGTTCACCCTGGGAACTGAGTTGGGCTCTGACTTAGTCAGGGAACTGACTCAGGCTGTGTTAGTCTGTGATGGAGGCATGGATGTGACCTCCACTGTGAGTCCCAGTAATCTGGGCAAGTACAGACAACAGCCTTTAATCAATGGACGAGAGGCTTTGGCATTTAGGGACACAGGGGCAAGTGTCACAATGGTGACACAAGACCTTGTGCTACCTGGGCAAGTTATACTTGGTGAAATGTACCAAGTGACCAATGCTAGCAATGTCAGAACAGACCATACTCTGGCAGTTGTTAACTTCTCCTGGGGAGGGGTAACTGGCCTTAAGAAGGTTGTGGTAAGTGCAAACCTACCAGTCGAATGCTTGCTTGGCAATGACTTAGAGACTTCTGCTTGGGCAGAAGTGGAGCTCAGGACCCATGCAGAAATGCTGGGGATCCCTGCAGATGTGTTTGCTGTGACCAGGTCACAAGCTAAACTGTCTAAAACTGAACAGGCCTTGGATTCTGGAAGAATGGACCAAGTGCCTTCCAAGAGGAGGAGTAGTAGGGTTAAGGCAGTGCCTTCCCCTTGGCTCAGGAGGAAGATCAGTCCCTTGAGGGGGATGATCTCAGCCCTGAAGAAGGAACTGTCCCAGAGGAACTTGAACCTGAACAGGTTGAGTTCTTGGGGACAGGGGGACCTTCTAGGGCAGATCTGAGCCAGGAGCAGCAGAGCTGCCCCTCCCTTGAACCCCTCAGACAGCAAGCTGCTGCTGAGGCTGCTGGGAAAGCTAGTGGTCCCCATACAGTGTATTGGGATGATGGACTCCTGTACTCAGAGAGTAGAGACCCCAAGCCTGGTGCTACCAGGAGGTTGGTAATACCTTTGAAGTTCAGGGGCTTCCTATTGACCCTAGCCCATGATATTCCCTTAGCAGGACACCTGGGCCAGAACAAGACTTGGGACAGAATTGTCCCTCACTTTCACTGGCCCCACATGTCTGAAGACAGTAAGGAGTTTTGTCGCTCCTGTGTAACCTGCCAAGCCAGTGGCAAAGCAGGTGGCACTACAAAGGCCCCCTGATACCACTACCTGTGGTGGGGGTGCCCTTTGAGAGGGTAGGGATTGACATTGTTGGTCCCATGGATCCCCAAACAGCCTCTGGGCACAGGTTTATCCTGGTGGTAGTGGATCATGCCACCAGGTACCCAGAAGCTATTCCCCTCAGGACCACTACAGCACCTGTGGTGGCAAGGGCCCTCCTGGGAATCTTCTCAAGAGTGGGCTTTCCTAAGGAGGTAGTATCAGACAGGGAGCAAACTTCATGTCTGGTTACTTAAAAGCAATGTGGAAGGAGTGTGGAGTTACTTATAAGTTCACCACACCCTATCACCCACAATGCAATGGTTTAGTTGAGAGATTCAACAAAACCTTGAAGGGCATGATTAAAGGGCTCCCAGAAAAGCTTAGGCGTAGATGGGACATACTCTTGCCCTGCCTTTTATTCGCATATAGGGAGGTGCCTCAGAAGGGGGTTGGTTACAGCCCTTTTGAACTTCTGTTTGGCCACCCTGTGAGGGGTCCACTGTGCTTGGTGAAGGAAGGATGGGAGTTACCTCTCAAGCCCCCAAAGCAAGACATAGTGGACTATGTACTTGGTCTCCGCTCCAGGATGGCTGAGTACATGAAAAAGGCAACCAAAAACCTTGAGGCTAGCCAGGAACTGCAGAAGGCCTGGCATGACCAAAGGCTGTTCTGACTGTTTACCAGCCAGGACAGAAGGTGTGGGTGTTGGAGCCAGTGGCCCCAGCAGCTCTCCAAGACAAATTGAGTGGACCCCACACTATTGTTGAGCAGAAGGGTGAGGTCACTTACTTAGTAGACCTGGGAACACCCAGGAGTCCAGAAAGGGTTCTCCATGTCAACAGACTTAAGCCATATGTGGACAGGGCAGACATGGGCTTGCTCATGGCTACTGATGAAGGGCAGGAGGAAGAGAGTGACCCACTCCCTGACCTGCTCTCACAGAACCCGGACGATGGGTCAGTTGATGGTGTAGCCTTGGCAGGCAGCCTCACTACCCAGCAACAAACTGATTGCAGGCAAGTCCTCAATCAGTTTAGACATATGTTTTCACTGACACCCAGTCAGACCACCTGGTGCACTCATGAAGTGGACACTGGGGACAGTCTGCCTATTAAAAACAAGATTTATAGGCAACCTGACCATGTCAGGGACTGTATCAGGACTGAAGTCCAGAAGATGTTGGAATTGGGAGTGATTGAGCCCTCAGATAGCCCTTGGGCTAGTCCAGTAGTCCTAGTACCTAAACCTCACACCAGTGGTGGGAAAAGAGAGATGAGGTTTTGTGTAGACTACAGAGGCCTCAATGCAGTCACTAGGACTGATGCCCATCCAATACCCAGGGCAGATGAGCTCATAGATACTTTGGCCTCTGCCAAATATCTCAGCACATTTGACCTAACAGCTGGCTACTGGCAGATCAGACTAGCTGATGCTGCAAAGCCCAAAACAGCATTTTCAACCCCTAGTGGGCATTATCAATTTGTGGTGATGCCCTTTGGTCTGAAAAATGCACCTGCCACTTTCCAGAGGTTGGTGAACACAGTTCTCACAGGACTGGAAGCCTATAGTGCAGCTTATCTAGATGATATTGCTGTCTTTAGCTCCACCTGGGAGGATCACCTGGTCCACCTCAGGAATGTTTTACAGGCCCTGCAAAGGCAGGCCTGACTATCAAGGCCACTAAGTGCCAGATAGGGCAGAGTCAGGTTGTGTACCTGGGCCACCTTGTGGGTGGAGGCCAGGTTCAACCTTTGCAGAGCAAGATCCAGACCATCATGGACTGGACTGCTCCCACTACCCAGACTCAGGTGAGAGCCTTCTTAGGCCTGACTGGGTACTATAGGAGATTTGTCAAGGGGTATGGATCAATAGTGACACCCTTGAATGACTTAACTTCTAAGAAAATGCCCAAAAGGTTCAGTGGACAGTTAGCTGTCAAAAGGCATTTGATGACCTCAAGCAGGCCATGTGCACTGCTCCAATTCTGCAGAGTCCTGATTACTCCAAGAAGTTCATTGTTCAAACTGATGCATCTGAATTGGGGGTAGGGGCTGTACTGTCACAATTGAATGAAGAAGGTCAGGATCAGCCAGTAGCTTTTATTAGCAGAAGGCTGACCCCTAGAGAGAAACGTTGGTCAGCCATAGAGAGGGAGGCCTTTGCTGTGGTCTGGGCTCTGAAGAAGTTGAGGCCATACTTGTTTGGTACACACTTCCTGGTTCAGACAGACCATAAGCCCCTCTTATGGCTAAAACAAATGAAGGGTGAAAACCCCAAACTGCTTAGGTGGTCCATTTCCCTACAGGGGATGGACTTTACAGTGGAACATAGGCCTGGGAGTAACCATGCGAATGCAGATGGACTCTCTAGGTATTTCCACTTAGAACATGAAGACTTAACTGGGCAAGGTTAGTTTAATGTCCCTACGTTGGGGGGGTTGTGTAGGAGAGTAGGATCTGCTTCACAGGGGTACCCCCACTTTTTGCTGATACTTCACTGGTTTTCGACATTAGTCTGGCTGGGGCCCTGCTATTCAGAACCCCAGCCTAGCTGTTTCCTCTTTAAAAGGGTCTCCATGTGCCTTAGGCACATCACTGATTGGGATCTGGAGTGCCCTTGTAAGTCCCTAGTATATGGTATACTATGTACCAAGGGCATAGGTACCTCAGAGGCCTGCCAGGGGCTGCAGCATGTATTATGCCACCCCTGGTAGGCCATCCAAACTGGCACCACAGGTCTGCTACTGCAGCCTGGGTAAGGTGGTGCATGCACCCCTTGCAGTGGTATAGGTTACCTATATCACTAAATGCATACACACATATAAACCTATAAGTCACTCCTAAGGCAGGCCTTATCAATCCTAAAGGCAGAGTGCATGGTTCCTATGTGAGAGGGTGCCCCTGCATGAGCAGGGCCCCTCTGCAGCGTTCGGAGACCATCTCTGATGCTGTTTGTAGTGCAGCCTGACCATATACTCTTAAACGCATTATATCCTCGCGGTAAAATGCTAACTATGGAATGGCTGCACCTAAACATGTCGTGTTTGGTGTCAAACATCTTGGAATACTACCCCCCACCAATCCTGGCAGCGGGGGTAGCATTCCACCCTTCTAGAGGGAAAGGCATGTTAACTCTGACGAGTCCGGTAACTTCTTTCCAGAGCCTGGCATCACAAAATGGATGCTGCTGCCACAGACACGAGTCTGGCCTCCTGCTGCTGGACGAAACTCCGGCAGGGGAGGCCTGGACAATAGGTTTCCTGTCCCAGGGAGGTGTGACCACCTCCCCAGACAGGACAATGTGTATTGGGGCTGGGCGGGAGCACTTTCGGGTGCTTTGAAGTCCTGCACTGGGGGCACATTTGGTGTCCCTGTGCATACCCCAGTTCAAACCGGATCAGGGGCTTGCAGCCCCTGCTTTGGCGCGAACTGGACAAAGGGAAAGGGGTGTAGCCACCCCTCTGCCCTGACCCACCCATAGGTGGGGCCACAGAGTAGTCCATCCCCTATTTTTAGAATAAAGGTAGGAACCCAGTCCCTAGGACTTTAGATTATACCTGGACGAAACTCTGAAACAGAATCCTGGACCTTCGACGCTCTACTCACGATTAGAGGACTGAAGAATCTCCCTTGGGGTCAAGGAGTGACTCCCCTGCTTGGCAGGCACCAAAGAAGCATCTGTCCGGTTCGCATCACTGAAGCTCCCGTCGGACGCCGAAGTCATCGCATCACCAGAGGTGGATTCTCAGACTTCCCCGAGGCTACCCTGAGTCCCCAGCAAAGCTGAGGCCCGTGGCTATCGTGGGTAACGTGAGACCGTGACCCCTGGACACCGAGCACATTTGCAAGTGCACCATCTTCTGGGTCTCCCAAGGAGTCGTGCTTCGGGCTCCGAGTAGCCCTAGCCTCCAGCACCTCCTGCACCGAAGATCACTGGCCCCCACTCCACGAGTGTCCTGTAAGCCAGCTCCACGTGCGGCGTCACGAGGCTCCTTCGCAGTCGCTAGCCCGTTGGCTAGTAGCCCTTAACGAAGGCCAATCTTTTCTTTACTTGGCAGTCTGGTTGCTCCAGGCCTGCCCTCACTTACCCTCGCTGGGTGAGTTCCCCAGACCTTGCTGGTCTGCATCATCGACGATATACATCTTACTCGAGACTTGCCGTTGCCAAGGCTTGTTGGGTCCAATCTGGTCGCCGACACCTCTGCACTCGACAGACATTGAGCCACAGCCCGAATCCTGCTCCTGGTCGCCGACAACGCCTCCCGGACCTCGTGGCTGAAGAGTCAAGACGACTGTCACCGAATCTGAAGCACTCGACATCGGTGGGCATCTGTCCATCGCCTCCCTGGTCACTGGCTAGTGACCCAGACTCTGTCCCCTCTGCTTTCAGGTTCTTCAGAACTCCGATCCACTCTTGGATCCACCCGGACACTTTTCTCCTGGTCGCCAGCAGCACTTTGCAGCAGATCGCCATAAGAACCGACGACGAAACCCGACCCCGAAAGGCACCTATGCACCCGGCTTCCCTGGGTGAGGTAACACGAGTACTCCGGTGCTCCCGTGGGTAGAGACTCTTCAAAGTCCTAGATCTCAAAGGGTTTTGTCCTAGTCCTCTTCTAAGTGTCCCTTTCCTCTACTTTCCCGATCCCGACTTTCTCCATAGAAGTTAACGGCGTATCGCGGTTGTGTATTTACACTGCACGCGTCTCCCGTGGGTCCCCTGTGTCACTACCTTGGGTGGTTCCTTGTGGTCCAAGCACTTCTAGAGGCTCTAGGCCTAGTGTCTAGTTCAGTCGTGGTTCGCATACCACTTTATTGGTATATGGTTTGGTACGCCCCTAGGGCCCAAACGTGTATTTGTGCTATTACTGTGATTTAAGATCTTATAACCTATGTACTTCGAACTCTAGCCTCATAAAGAGACTAGAGGGGTGTGTTTAGTAATAAATACATATATTTTGAATATATACCTGGTGTGGTGCTCTTTCATTTGGTCACTCAAGAGATTATAGACTGGTAAAACAAGCTGCTTTACATTCCTTCAAGACTTAGCCTGAAGGCTGCTCTCCATAGCTACCACTAGGATAGCTTTCAATAAGGTTGTCTTTAACCTACCTACCATAAGAGTCGATTTGGACTGGTGCAAGGTGCCCACTATAATTAGTGGACAGCATATGCCAGGCCAACTTCTCACAATGAGCACCAACTTTCACTCCCCTTTCCTTCCTTGGAAGTAACCTTTTGAACATTACATGCTTGACGCTTTGTTTATGTTTGTTTTTCATTTAATGCATAGGATTCGTCCTTAAATAAACCAATGTGTAATAATCAAACTGCTTCTTAGGTGCCTTTTCCTTTAAAATAATTCACCGATGTGGAATGTGCTTATGTAATACATACTCTCCCTACTAGATGATTTAATCTCTTCCTGAAGCTGTGCCATTTTCTCTCATTGATTGGAAGAAAATACTTTTGTCTAGCACCAACTGTTTCCTTTACCACTTTCTCAGCTTCAGTATCGTCCAAGTGAGTGTCCTGTAGACAGGCAGGCTATGCTGATGTTATGTAGCTTCAGGAAAGAGAGTACCCTGTATTGCTTGTGTAGGAACCCAACAACCGGACATTCTATGGCAGAAATATGTACTTATCTCCCTTGCATGAATTTCAATAATGCAGGGAACACTAACATGACCTGCAGTGCAGTGACACCCATTGTAGCTGCAACAACCCACACCAATACAACATATCTATAGCAACAAACTCCCCCCAACCCTTAGACAAGCATAGTGAAACATAATGTCTATGTGTTCCCATCTAAATCATGTGCCAAAACCAGCACAGAGTGCCCCACCCCATCCAATAGGCACAGGGCCCCAAACACTCGGCTCCCAACCCGACCAGGTAGCTCAAAAAGAAAGAGAAAAGACCACCCCCAACCCCCCTCAAGAGGCACAGGTGCCACCCACCGTCAGGGCCAGCAAGAGCCACTGCAGTACAGACATCCCCTCACAGTATCTCACTCATTTCAAGCACACACAACAATGCGCCAAAGTGTACATCCCCGGAAAGCCCCCAGGGGCCACCAGTCAATGCGGTTACTATGAGAACTCAAAAAATAAGTGCTCCCCAGGACCCCAGGGCCATTTCAGTCATTATAGAGAGGCAAGCCTCCACTAAAGAGGCTAAGGCCACTCCAATGCAGTCAACAGTGTTCAGGCACAAAGTAAGCTGTGCCTCCGAGGTCATCAGTCACAGGCCCAGTGTTAGAAACGGGTAGCGTGGTGCAGAGCGGGCGGGCCAAACTCCAGAGGAAATGTGTAAAGCATCTGCGCAGCACATTCACAGGCGACACACCAGGCACACTACAAAAGGAGACCACACCAGGTTAGGTGGAAAAAAACAGCATATGTATTATGCAGAACATGTTAGGATATTATCACAGGTGCAGATAACTGTGCCAACCGGCACTGGGTAGCAGTTCACAGGGGGGACTATTTACAAGGCAGGGCCAATCGGGCCGCTGCCAGAACCATCACCAGGACAAAGAAAGAATAAATGTAAAGTCCATCAGCATTAGGACACATTGGCATCAGACCTGAAAGGAAAACATGCTTGCAGGCCATGAGGCGTCACCTGAGGCATAAAGACGTCGTCCGGCATTGGGGAAACAGCATTAACATTGAATACAAAACCATCAGCAGTCAGCCTTAGGGGAAAAACATTATCAGTAACATAGAGCATTAGGCCGGAACAACCACAGTAGGCATAGACCTGTGAACATCACATTAAACATGCCCATTAGCATTGGGTATAAAAGCACACTAGGCACATCCTGAGCCTGGGGCATAAAACATGTGAACATAGGGCATAGAAACACATTTAGCATGTGGCTCCTCCTCCGCAGGAACCCAATAGGCCTACCATCAGCACTGCAAACCTGAGGGAAAAGCTTTAAGTAGCATCCTAGGTACAAATGCATTATGCAACCATATTATGCCATAAATCATATGGGGCAATAGGCCTCGCCAGCATAACCGCAGTTCACCCCAGTCGGGGGCACAACACTGAGACTGGCCCCAGGCCAACTGGCCTCTCTCGGGGGTTCAAATGCCCTATGTCCCACACAGTCAGGGTTGGCTGCAAGGGCGGCGAAAACAAAGGTGCGCAAAGCGCTAGGGTAGGAGGGTCCCTCACTCCTCTCTCTTTCCCTTCTGGGTAATCCAATGCCCCCAATGCGTGGCAGCTACCCCCTGTCCTGCGGGGTAGCTGGGTAAACCCAACAAGCACTGGCGCCAACAATGCAGCGATGGGAGCCCCACTCCGGGCTCTAACAGGAATCTGCCCACAAGAACACTGGCACGGTGGAGCCCCTCTTCTGGGACTCTAGTATTTCCCAAAATGCCTCTGTCGTGCAGCTGAGGGAGGAAACAAGTACTGGGCACGTTGGAGCCCCCCTCCTATGGGACTCTAAACACAACCAATGCCCTCCAAAGAATACTGGCACCGGGGGCGGGCACCGACAATGTGCCCCGACACCCCCCCCCCAATCACAGGATGACTGAGCCCCACTCACCGGCAGTCTGGGGCCCCTCTGGATGTCTCTGCAGTCTCCGGGCACCGGCAATGTGCCCCGACAGGTCCCGCTTCTGGGACCTCTCCTGGCTTCAACCTCAGTGGAGCCTTCTCCTCGTCAGCAGCGCGAAGGGGCAGGCACCGACAATGTGCCTCGGGCCCCTCCGCCGCTGGACTCCTCCTTGGCAATTTACATAAAGCGCTCACGAGGCGCTAGGCGGCAGGAAAGTTCTTGGGCTGAAATTAAGTTGTAGCGCCCACAAAGCGCTAGGTCCCACACCATAAAGTGGTAGCGCTCCCCTTCACTGGCAATGAAATATAGCCCTCCCGAGGCGCTAGGGAGCAGGCAGGAAGGCACAGTCACTGGAAATATAGCACTCTCGTAGCACAGCGCTGCAGATGTCGGCTCCTCACCTCCTGGGCAATAAGATAAAGCGCTCTTCTTCTCCAGGCGCTAGCCAGCAGGCAGGGATGGTCAGTCACTTCAAATGTAGCGCTCCTCTTCTGCTGGGCACAGTTATAGCGCTCTCGCAGCAAGCAGAGCACAGTCAATGCAAATATGGCACTCCGGCAGCCCAGCGCTGCAGGACCCACACAACTTCTTCTCCTGGGCAGGGCTGGAGGCAGCGCTCTCCTGGTGCAGGAATAAGGTTGTAGCGCTAAGTCCCACAAAATAAAGTTGCAGCGCTCCTCTTCCCCTGTGGCACAGTTATAGCGCTTTAGCAGCACAGCGCTGCAGGCATCAGCTCCTCTCTTCTCCTGGGCAGACCACGTGCTCACAGGGTGCTAGGCAGCAGGCAGCTGGCAGTAAGATATAGTGCTCACCAGGTGCTGGGCTTAGGACGGCAGGAGAGCAGGCAGGCAATACTGGGCAAGATCAGCAGGCAGTGGGTACTCATCAGAACAGGACAGCAGCTCCTAGAAGCAGTCATCTCCCATAAAGTGGCACTCCTCCTGACACAGCAGTCTTCACTCCTGTAAAGGGCTCTCACTGGCCCTGTGGACAGCAGAGGGGTGCAGATGGGCACAGGGGCCAGCACACAGGCCCAATGTGGCGGTACCTCCTGGCACAGTGTCCCCTCTCAATCTAGTCCATGCTCCATCTGAGCACATGGAGGCACAGCCCCCCTATATATACACCCCTCACCCCACCTACCAGAAAGGGCTAGAACCTTCCAAAAGGCTCTCTGGGGAAACCGGTCCCAACTGGCTTTGGGGGAGGTGTAGGGCACCCTGTCTGCCAGGCTTCCCTCCAAAAGCTGGGGGTGCTGGGAGACAGACAACTAGACCGCCAACCCAGGGGGCGGAGTCAGCCTTGGTCACTCCGAACACTAGACCTGCAACCCACTTGAGGCAGCAGGCCCAAAGCACACAGACAGGGTGACATTTTAAAAGTGACATTTCTTACAATGGTGAAAGTAAACCTGCATACCCCATTGCACAGCATTCCATCACACACATACAGCAAAGAGGCTAGGAGGAAAAGGCGGAAAAGTTCGGGATGACCCTGCAAGCAGGGCCAAGTCCAACATGACCCCCTCCCAGCCAAAAGCCAGGGTAGACCAATCAATGCCTTGATGGGCTTCCCTGCTTAGGGCGAGAAAACATGGACGCGGGCCTGCAACTGCAGGGGCACCCGCAGGTTCTCCGCCACTCTGGACCCAGAGGGTTCCCTCTGTCAACACTCCCTGGACCGACTAAGCCACCCCACTGGTACTCTCTATTCGGTTGCGGCCAGGACCGGCCCCTAGGCCGTCCAGATGTCTCTGGCCCTTGCTGTCTCACAGAGTGGGGGGCAGTAGCCCCAGGCCCTTAGTACCCGTTGGCCACTCTACTTCTCCTCCGTGCAGTTCCAAACTGCCACTGGTCCTCCCACCTGGGGTCCGCACCCTCAGGCTGACCAGCAGTCAGGGGCGAGGCTCTCCTCCCCCTACCTCTCCTTCTGGGGTTCCGCACTCTCCTCCTATGCGAGGCACCCTCAGGCCACCACTCTCTCCCTCGTCCAGGTCCGTGACCCTGCATCTGATCCACCAACCCAGGGTCTAAACCCTTAGGTTGCACCGGTGCTAGAGGCGAGTCCTCCCTCCCTCTGCACCCCCTCCCAGAGTTCTGCATCCTCCCAACTGGAGTAGTACCCCTGGAAGACAACCCAGGGGGGACACTGCTTACAGACGTCCCTCCCGCCAGGTCAGGCAATAACTGAACCGGGCCTCCCAACCCAGGATCGAAGCCCTGTGGTTGAGCCGGTGCCAGAGGCGAGTCCTTCCTCCCTCTGCAACCCCTCCCAGAGTTCTGCACCCTCCCACCTGGAGAAGTACCCCTGGCAGTCAACTTGGTAGGGACACTGACTACAGGTGTCCCACCCTCCAGGTCAGGCAGTCCCTGAACCTGGCATCCCAGCCCAGGATCTAAACCCTGTGGCTGAGCAGACCCCAGAACCCCTGGAGCTCTGATTACAGATGCCCCGGGTTCTCCTGACACGAGGGGCTCCCCTTCCCTGGACGGCCCATCAGGACAGCCTAGGCTCCCAACCTGGGGCTCCCTTATGGAACACTCCAGGCCCTGAGACTGCGGTTGGGGCACCTCGGGACACCTCCCCGTCTCACTCCTTCTTGTAGACAGGACGTGAGGCCCTACAACCCTCCCACTACACTGGGACCTAGCTGGGCTATTTTGCACCTCTCCCACCTCGCTGGGTTGGAAGATCCCTGCACCATTCCCTTCAGGATCACTCCCCAATGCCCTCTCAGACTCTCTGGCACCCACCCAAAGGTCTGCCTCCCGTGCAAGCTCCCTGGGATCGGAGAGCCCACGGTCAAACAGGTGGTGGCGCAACCTTGGGAAACAATTTCTGAGCATGTGCTCCCTGATAATTACATGGAACAGCCCTTCCCAATCATTCACCGCGCTACACACCATCCAATCCTCCAGTGCAGTCCAACACACCTCCACAAACTCCTCCCAGGACTGGTGGGACAGTTTCTTGCTGCCCCTAAATTTCAACCCGTACCCCTCTTCCTGGGAATCAGGCACCGTCTTCCGGGCTCTGGGAGTGGGACTCCCTACACTGGATTCACTCTCGCTGCCACCACTGGATCCCCCCCTCACTGGTGAATCCAGACCACAGAAACCACTCTCAGGGGACAACCTACCCTCCTGAGCTAGTCTCTCTCTGGCGAAGACCCTCTCTGCCTCCGCCATCCTTTCCTGCGCTAGGACCTTTTCGGTCTCTAACCTTTTTTCTTGCACCCTCAGCTGAGCTATCTCCTTGGCGTGCTCTAACCGGAGCTTCTCCAAAGCCAGCTGATGTTCCCTTTCTTCCCTCCTATCTACCCACTCTTCTGGGGACAGGGAAAGGGATGGGGCAGTGCCCCTGACACTGGACCCAGCACGGGACTCCCGGTCTATGGGGTCCTCCCTACTTACTGCTGTCCCCGCCCTGTCATTTTATACCTCCTGTTCAGGATCCTTAGGGCCACCCTCCTGGCATACGGCCAGGGCCCTCTCTTGCTCATAGTGCTCGCAGTCCCACTCATCCTCTTGCCATTGAATCAGGAATCCCTGAAGGCCTGGCTTGGTGTCTGACCCACTTACTATTATATCTCTCTCCTCACAGAACCCCCTCAACTCCACCACACTGTACTTGAACAGATGGTCAAAATCAAAGGAAGATTCCATTTTGGCAAGACACCAAGACGCAGTGCAAGACAAGGGACCTAGGTGCAAGGGCTGCTACAGGAGTGCGCAATTCAAAATGCCACTTCCAGGGCGCAACAAAATCAGGAACAATAATCCCCAAAACCTGTGATTACTCTACGTGTAGAATTTGTAGTGCAACCAGTTGTCGCTGTGGTACTGCGCAAACACAAGTCCTATCCCACCGCTGAACACCAATGTTAGAAACGGGTAGCGTGGTGCAGAGCGGGTGGGCCAAACTCCGGAGGAAATGTGTAAAGCATCTGCGCAGCACATTCACAGGCGACACACCAGGCACACTACAAAAGGAGACCACACCAGGTTAGGTGGAAAAAAACAGCATATATATTATGCAGAACATGTTAGGATATTATCACAAGTGCAGATAACTGTGCCAACCGGCACTGGGTAGCAGTTCACAGGGGGGACTATTTACAAGGCAGGGCCAATCGGGCCGCTGCCAGAACCATCACCAGGACAAAGAAAGAATAAATGTAAAGTCCATCAGCATTAGGACACATTGGCATCAGACCTGAAAGGAAAACATGCTTGCAGGCCATGAGGCGTCACCTGAGGCATAAAGACATCGTCCGGCATTGGGGAAACAGCATTGACATTGAATGCAAAACCATCAGCAGTCAGCCTTAGGGGAAAAACATTATCAGTAACATAGAGCATTAGGCCGGAACAACCACAGTAGGCATAGACCTGTGAACATCACATTAAACATGCCCATTAGCATTGGGTATAAAAGCACACTAGGCACATCCTGAGCTTGGGGCATAAAACATGTGAACATAGGGCATAGAAACACATTTAGCATGTGGCTCCTCCTCCGCAGGAACCCAATAGGCCTACCATCAGCACTGCAAACCTGAGGGAAAAGCTTTAAGTAGCATCCTAGGTACATATGCATTATGCAACCATATTATGACATAAATCATATGGGGCAATAGGCCTCGCCAGCAGTCGCGGTCCGTGTAGGAGTGCCGGCCGGGCGGTGACGTGGGGCAGGGGAGGGGCAGGGTGGGGGTAGCAAAGTACGGATTATGGACCAATACAGGTAAGTAAACATTTAAATCAATAAAACGAATTTCGTTGTGAGCGCTGCATCGCCAAATGCGATGCAGTGCGCGCAACGAAATTCGTTTCATTGATTTAAATGTTTACTTACCTGTATTGGTCCATAATCCGTACTTTGCTACCCCCCACCCTGCCCCTCCCCCGCCCCACGTCACCGCCCGGCCGGCACTCCTACACGGACCGCGACTGCTCGCCAGCATAACTGCAGTTCACCCCACTCGGGGGCCCAACACTGAGACTGGCCCCAGGCCAACTGGCCTCTCTCGGGGGCTCAAATGCCCTATGTCCCACACAGTCAGGGTTGGCTGCAAGGGTGGCGAAAACAAAGGTGCGCAAAGCGCTAGGGTAGGAGGGTCCCTCACTCCTCTCTCTTTCCCTTCTGGGCAATCCAATGCCCCCAATGCGTGGCAGCTGCCCCCTGTCCTGCGGGGTAGCTGGGTAAACCCAACAAGCACTGGCGCCAACAATGCAGCGATGGGAGCGCCACTCCGGGCTCTAACAGGAATCTGCCCACAAGAACACTGGCACGGTGGAGCCCCTCTTCTGGGACTCTAGAATTTCCCAAAATGCCTCTGTCGTGCAGCTGAGGGAGGAAACAAGTACTGGTCACGTTGGAGCCCCCCTCCTATGGGACTCTAAACACAACCAATGCCCTCCAAAGAATACTGACACCGGGGGCGGGCACCGACAATGTGCCCCGACACCCCCCCCCAATCACAGGATGACTGAGCCCCACTCACCGGCAGTCTGGGGCCCTCTGGATGTCTCTGCAGTCTCCGGGCACCGGCAATGTGCCCCGACAGGTCCCGCTTCTGGGACCTCTCCTGGCTTCACCCTCAGCGGAGCCTTCTCCTCGTCAGCAGCGCGGAGGGGCAGGCACCAACAATGTGCCTCGGGCCCCCTCCGCCGCAGGACTCCTCCTTGGCAATTTACATATAGCGCTCACGAGGCGCTAGGCGGCAGGAAAGTTCTTGGGCTGAAATTAAGTTGTAGCGCCCACAAAGCGCTAGGTCCCACACCATAAAGTGGTAGCGCTCCCCTTCACTGGCAATGAAATATAGCCCTCCCGAGGTGCTAGGGAGCAGGCAGGAAGGCACAGTCACTGGAAATATAGCGCTCTTGCAGCACAGCGCTGCAGATGTCGGCTCCTCACCTCCTGGGCAATAAGATAAAGCGCTCTTCTTCTCCAGGCACTAGCCAGCAGGCAGGGATGGTCAGTCACTTCAAATGTAGCGCTCCTCTTCTGCTGGGCACAGTTATAGCGCTCTCGCAGCAAGCAGAGCACAGTCAATGCAAATATGGCACTCCGGCAGCCCAGCGCTGCAGGACCCACGCACCTTCTTCTCCTGGGCAGGGCTGGAGGCAGCGCTCTCCTGGTGCAGGAATAAGGTTGTAGCGCTAAGTCCCACAAAATAAAGTTGCAGCGCTCCTCTTCCCCTGTGGCACAGTTATAGCGCTTTAGCAGCACAGCGCTGCAGGCATCAGCTCCTCTCTTCTCCTGGGCAGACCACGTGCTCACAGGGTGCTAGGCAGCAGGCAGCTGGCAGTAAGATATAGTGCTCACCAGGTGCTGGGCTTAGGACGGCAGGAGAGCAGGCAGGCAATACTGGGCAAGATCAGCAGGCAGTGGGTACTCATCAGAACAGGACAGCAGCTCCTAGAAGCAGTCATCTCCCATAAAGTGGCACTCCTCCTGACACAGCAGTCTTCACTCCAGTAAAGGGCTCTCACTGGCCCTGTGGACAGCGGAGGGGTGCAGATGGGCACAGGGGCCAGCACACAGGCCCAATGTGGCAGTACCTCCTGGCAGAGTGTCCCCTCTCAATCTAGTCCATGCTCCGTCTGAGCACATGGAGGCACAGCCCCCGTCTATATACACCCCTCACCCCACCTACCAGAAAGGGCTAGAACCTTCCAGAAGGCTATCTGGGGAAACCGGTCCCAACTGGCTTTGGGGGAGGTGTAGGGCACCCTGTCTGCCAGGCTTCCCTCCAAAAGCTGGGGGTGCTGGGAGACAGACAACTAGACCGCCAACCCAGGGGGCAGAGTCAGCCTTGGTCACTCCGAACACTAGACCTGCAACCCACTTGAGGCAGCAGGCCCAAAGCACACAGACAGGGTGACATTTTAAAAGTGACATTTCTTACAATGGTGAAAGTAAACCTGCGTACCCCATTGCACACCATTCCATCACACACATACAGCAAAGAGGCTAGGAGGAAAAGGCGAAAAAGTTCGGGATGACCCTGCAAGCAGGGCCAAGTCCAACACCCAGTCAATAAAAGCATGGCAGGTCCCAGTCAAGCGTCAGTGGCACAACTGATTCTGACACCCGCCTGGTGCCATCCTCCTGAATCGTGACTAGGTGGGAGTCTGTGTGTTCAATCTCTGTTGACCCCAATGAGTCAGGCCCCTCAAGAGCCACAGCAGACCACGCACCCGATTTCAAGTGTCCTCGCTCCCTAAGCCGGCCAACGGGGGATCTTTTCAAAGTTCCAGCGAGTCCAAGACCTCATCTGGCTGTTCAAAAAATGTGCTGTACCTTTTGAAAGAACTTTCAGTCTGGAAGGGTACAACAGCATGCACTTCAAATGCAGAGCATGCAGTTTTTGCTTTATAGCTTTGAATGATATGTTCTGCTCCTGTACCTTCCTAGTGTAGTCAGGATGTATTGCAATCATACTGTTCTCAAACAGAGGGACCTCTTGCTCCCCGGAGTCTTGCAAAAAAACAATCCCTGTCCCAGTAGCTTAGGATCTTAGCAATAATAGCCCTCAGGGGGTCACCAGGTGGGGGAGGCGGCACCATCACCTCGTGCGCCCGTTCGACCACAAAGAATTCCGAAAGCCCCATGGTTGTAGTTGCTGTCTCACCCAGCTCTCCAGTAACACCTCTACAGACTGCCCCTCAACCCGCTCCAGGAACCCCACCAACCTAATGTTACTGCTGTGGGCGTGGCCCTCCGCGTATTCCACCTTGAGCTCCAACTCTCTGGTAACAGTAGTCATTTTGGCCATTTGTTGCTTAAGCAGAGAGGTGTCCTCCTGCAAACTCTCAGTGTTACCCTCTGCTGTCGCCACCTTGTCAGCCACCATCTGCAGATCAGCCCTGGGCAGGTTGATATCAATAGAAACTGCCCCAATCTTATCTTACAGTGCCATCTCGAATCCCTGTATCGCTGCCAGCAAATATGCGTGTGTCGGGTCTCCCTCCGGCTCCAGGGATGCACCCCTGGAATCCGCACCCCCCTGATGGGTAATCTGCTGAGATGGCTGCCTGAATGTAGTATATTGGGTGATAGTGTTGGCGGAATTCAAGCAAGCCGGCTTATCCTTTCCAATGGTGCATGGTTCTCAGGAGCCTCAAGACAGTCCCCTCAGGCATACAACTGTTTTCATGGAAGAGCGGGCTACCGAATAACCCAGCATTGGACTCAGCATGCACTCACAAAGCCATCAGTGCTCCCAGTTCCGCCCAATAGCCCAACTCTGTGCCGGAAGGTGCAGCAGAGTCTCCAGAGGCACAGAGTGAGCAGCAGGGCCCAGACTTCTCCGATTCCACAAGGCCCCCAGCGCACTGCTTCGTGAGGCAGCCCCAACCCGTTCAGCACCACAGAGTCAAGGACGGCAGGTCAGCCTCCATAGCTAGGTATATCCCCAGTTCGTGAGCAATGACACCCCCCCCAGGGTCATGACCTCCAGGCCCCTCGCTGCCGCTTAAAGGCCTTACCTGTGGGGATATGCCTAGCCGGAACATACCAGTCCCTTCCACATGTGCAGGGAGGCCTCTCCTCTCACGGGCTCCCAGAGGCTCTCCGTTGGAGCCTAACAGCTGTCAGCAGGAGCACCACAGCACACATCTCCCACATGAGTCCCTTCATTTGCTTGGAGCCCCAAGACAAACCACCAGTCAGGGCCAGTCCACAGTCACCAGCTGTCCCCCTCTCCTCAGAAGAGCCCCATGGTCATGTTCAAATAAACTGGGCCTCAAGGGTCAAAATCCAGCTCGTCTCCTGTCCTGGAGTCAGGGCCACAACCACCCTTCCAGTGTAGCCAGGCAGTTCAGTGACTCCAGATGTCCCTCTCTCCTCAGGGGGCCCCAGGAACAGTATGAAGGCCCAAATGCATGGGCTTTCAAGGGCCAAACACCACTGCGGCTCACATCCTAGAATCAGAGTCCCTCACCAGCCTTCCACTACTCAAAGCTGCAGTGCAGATAGGAAGTGCTCTGCCTGCACAGCTAGGCAGGCACCCTTGTGACTCCTTTCAACCTTGATCGGGTGCTTTCACTGCACAGGCCGCCGCCAGCACCAAAGCGATGCCCCTCCTCCAATGCAAGGCCTTTACAGGTCCCTGCTGCGGCAGGCAGTGCATGGCAGCTGGACCCATCCACAGCTTCCTCGGCCCCTAGGGACCCACATCTCCGGAAGTGACTCCCTTGCATCACACAGCCCCCGATAGACACGCGGTGTTCTCCGGCACCACGCGGGCTGGCAAGAACACCTAGAATCACGGCAAGGCCTCTGCTGAACAAGTAGCCGCATTCACCCAGAGGGCACAATCCCCATGTCCGTGCTAGCCAGGAATGTAGGGGACAGGATAACATTCACCTCTGCTGATTAGCAGCAGAATTCCGCCAGAGTTAGGATGGACGGTTCGGTAGCCAAGCTTGACTACTTCCTGTCGGCCATCTTGTCAGGCCATGCTTTCTATACACTTTAATGTAAAATAAGACCTATTGTAAAGCATACAAATTACACACAGCAATGTGACTTCGTAAGGCATTATGGAGTGTCCACTATATGAAATATGGATTATAAATGTCCCAAATTCTACCTTTGGCTGCAATTTAGAAAAGGACTTGGTTTTGACAACTATTGCCCTAAAAGATAAGACGTTGAAAGGATTTCCTCTGATGGAAGTTGTAGGGTCTGTCCTACAATAAGGCCGCTGCATTCACTTGCTTTATAATTCTATAACAGGTGGTCCACAGAGCGGACACCAAATTGCAACAAACTGCCACAATCCCATTAAACTATAGGAAAAGTAGCACCAGAACAGGATTTTTTTTTTCTGGGGCTCCAAATATCCTGTCAGAGGAGCCAGTGAGCAGCACTTCTCAGAGTTGGCCACTGAGAAGTACATCCATATCTGGGCAAAGATAAGATCATTGGTACTGCAAAAACAAAGGAAGGCACAGTGGAGTAAGTAATCAACCAGTTGGAGTGCCAAGACAAGCAGAGCCTCAGTGCTTACCGATGAAACTGCAACAACCTTAAGGTGATGGATAGAATGCTTGAATTAAACTCATGCTAAAGAAAACAGTGGTCCTATACAAGTTAAATAAATACAATATCACAATTTAGTAATCAAAATTGGGATTACGAATGTATCGATGAAAAATAAAGAGTTTAATTAACAATTAAGTTTAACGCAGAGATAATATACAAAAAAGGTGAGTGAGCAAGACGTGACAGGGTAAAGCGAAATCAGCCGATTTCCTTACCACAGGCAAGTGACTTAAAAAGTGACTTTTCAATTTGTGAAAATGTAGATAAACAAAAAGTCACAATCAGAGTTACATCTCATACTCCACAATTAGATACAAATTATAGTACAGAGTTGAAGATGTATGTGTCGACGACGTTTCGATCCCAATTGAGGTATAGGGTTCTCATCAGGACTAAGCGATAAAACAAGTACCTGGGAAGTTGCCTGGATAAGTATAAAGGAAAGGAAGGTAATGAATGAAACTGCAACAACCTTAAGGTGATGGATAGAATGCTTGAATTAAACTCAGCCACTGGCAATCACTCGGGGGGCCCATCCCAATCCATCATTTTTCGCCGACCATGCCAACTCAGTTTGGACCCAGTCAACAACAGGGAACACTCAGACAAAAGACTAGGTACACCCAGAACTTGTACTTTTACACTTCACCATAGATTCTTTTGTGTCTCAACATTAGTTTCAGACCACTACTAACAACACATTTCTTGAAAGCAGTAATGTTGCAAAATGAGTTCCTGGCATCGAAAACACTACACTACAATGCCTCAGTCATGGTGAACTCTGCCATTTTCTCACATTCAACTTAAACCACTGTTGGTCTTGACCCCCTCTCTGCAGGGTCACCCCCAAACCTTTTGCTTTCTCCCCTCCTATTTTTCCGAATTCACAAATTCATTTTTTACTACTGCGAGGCCTAGGCAGCAAATTCCAGACATTTCTGTGAGGGGAGCCTCCAAAAGTTCCTTCCATTTCAACGTGGGCACCAGGTATAAAAAGGGGACCCGGAAGACCCACTCTTCAGTTCACTTTCTGGACCTATGGAATGACTCTCAGAGGACTACCTGCTGCTGTGGCCTACTGCGTACTTCAGAGGACTGCCTTGCTACACCAAGAAGAACTGGTTTGCTGCCTAAAGCCTGCCTGTGGCCTCAGACTACTGCCCTGCTGCTTGAGACCTGTTCTACTTAGATCCAGGACTTACAGAGTGACTCCAAGGACTAGATGGCTGGCCTCCTGATCTGAGACTTAGGGACAGAAAAGGCTCCAACGATCTTGAACATGCACCTGTACCCTGTCTGAGTGAGCCCTGACCCTCCAAGTAGCTCCACCAGTCCTGGACAAATCGAAGTGGTAGTAAGGGTGTCAAGATAGCACGAATCCAAAACGTGGCACATCAAGCATTTTTGGTGAGAAAGTGCTCGGAGAACATAGAGGAGACCGGAACCTACCTGCTCATCGATCCTACTAAGGTGCATCGCCAGTCGGCCTCGCTTCGTGGCAGCTCCCACTACCTTCTTCTCTGCAGCAGCAAATCCTGTTCAGCGGCTCCTCTGAGAAGGGATAACTGGTCTCGTGGAGCCCTTGTCAGCTACAGCCTGCTGCCTGCAGCTTTATCCCGCTGGAGAGTTTAGACTTCCAAAAAAGAAAGTTCAAACGTAGGAATTTCTATCACAACTTCATCCAGTGGCTCCCCAATGACGACACCTCCTTCTCGAACACCGCCATCTGCCTTGCCCCGCATTTTCAGGCATTTTTTCTTGAAATTTCAATTGTAATGTTATTTAGTTTTTAAAATCAATAAATGTTTTTTTAAACCTAAAAAGAAAAAAAAAGTTTTTTTTTTTTTAAGTCTGAAGGTAAGCGGAGACCTGACCCAATCCACTTTATGTATCTGAACTGCGCTTCATCGCAGTCGGCCATAACTTTAAACTTTGCCTCGGTGTTGCGCAACTAGATATCCGTGGTTGGAGCTTTGATCTTTTATGCACTGTTTTTTACTTTAAAAATTGATAACTCTGGTTCTACTGATTGAATTTTTGTTGTTTTGGTGTCAAATAAATAAATAACTTTTACTCTATTTTTCTTAATTGGTGAACTTGCGTTGTGTTTTCACTTTATTACTATTTGTGTGCTACATAAATACTTTACACATTGCCTCTAAGTTAAGCCTGACTGCTTTTGTACCAAGCAACCAGAGTGTTAAGCACAGGTTAATTTAGTGACATTTTGTGGTTCACCCTGACAAAGATTGTGGCTGTTGCTTGTGTAGAGTTTCAACGCCTTTCAAACAACAACCAATTTCTCACAACCACCTTGCTCGATAAGCTGTCAACTTAGCCTTCCATTTCCATCATTGCTCCTTCAATGCGAGCCGACATATCTGGAACTCTCAAGGCAGTATTCACATAATAATATTAATGATACCCATCTCAAACATACCGAATACCCTTTAGCATATCAAAATATATTTTATTTTTATTGGAATAAAATCTTATCACTTCAAACAATCAAAAATTCATTGAAATACATCACACATATTACCAGGTATGGATGGCAGGGATGCTGGTAGTGAATAGCTGTACAGGGAAATGTTATGTATATTTTTGTGAGGTTACATATATGCACATTATGTATCCTGACACTAATAAGCATTTATTTTTATTTTTGGGCTGGTCTATGGTTGTCCTATTCAAAAGAATAGATTGTTTGATTATATGAAAATGATAATGCTTTATACTAATGGTGGCTTACTGGTTGAGCAATAATTTTGAATGCAAGCTATTGGTGTGCACGAGAGCTGATATCATTTACAATTAAGTAATTCTTTGCAAGTTGATTAATAATGCACGTTGACTTGATGACAGGGATCTGCTTGCTACTGGAGACAATTCATGACACTGGGTATCCTGCCTAGACCTGATCTGATTATTTCAAAGAGTGCTGACTCAATATTGATAAATGTTGTATTGGCTAGTGGGATGGAACAATGATGTCCAGAACATGTGCATTAAGAGTTCACTCGACAGAAAGGGACATTCACTGGAGATAAGTGTTCAAGGAACAAAGTGTGCATTTAGAAAGTAGGAACTGGGGAAAGAGTGGTTTTGGATTGTGCACTTGAGCAAAGTGTTCGAAGAGCAAGGCATCCGAAAAGCAAGTACGGACCGACAGGAGAATGAGTGGGTTCGTATAGTGCGGAGATTAGTGATTTCCTGAACGCAGAATATGAAAGCTTAGTTTTTGATGCACTGGGGGGGCATATTTACAAGGGGATTTTGCCACCAGAACGTCACTTAGGGGTCTCAAGAGTGAGCCAGCCTCCAATGCAAACCTATTTCATAAAAAAGCCCACCTGAGTTTGACTAGGTTTCACAATTTCCTATTGTTTTCTCTTTGTCTGTCTAGTCGCTCTTTGACACATAAATAAAGTTTAAGAGGATGTCCTCACAAATCTGCCAGCTGTCATGCTTCATCACTGGACAACCCCAAGCACTCCAAACCATAGATTGATGGAGAGCGGGACTACACCCTGAAGTCACGGAGGCACTTTTCTAACCGAGGATCCATAAAACAAATTTAAAAAAGATGTGGTTACCCAGTCTAGCTTTACTTTGCAGGGTACCAGTTGGTATTAAAAACAGGTAGTGGAGTACAGGGGAATAAGTACCCCAGCCCCACTAAGTTCGATTAAGAGTCTGGGGTCCACAGACTGCCAGACTCACGGGGACACGGCAGTGGCGGTCTTCCAAACAACTATGTGGTCCCGCCAAGCACATAACAAGTTTCCTCTCCGCCACGGTTTCATGGTAGTTCCTCCTCCATGAGTGGAGAGGAAACATGCATCTAGGCCATGGGGTGCATGCAGGGGGGCACAGCATGTGCCCCCCTGTGTTCATGCACCCCAGTTCCTGCACGGCATTGACTTTACAGTTCATGCTGTGCAGGAACTGTTTTTGGCGTTCCCATTGGGGTGCCCATTTTCTGAGGCAGCGCCATGGGAACGTCAAATAAAAACCTGTCAGGCACGAGAAACACTCGTAATCTGGCGGGCAGCCTGGTCACGGGTTTGGCGGTGTAGCCGATTAGCGGACCCAGCGCCGCACCGCCAAACTTGCAATCAGGCCCTATGTGTCGACATGTTTCTGCCAAGGTGGCTCCTAAGAGTCCACGGCATTCATCAGGAAATGTGTGGGATCCTACAGAAGTATACACCACTTGCATACACTAATGGAACTGAATGAATACTTGCTACTAGCCTTGCTCTAAGGTTCTCTTGAACCTAACTAAGGGTCATCTGAACCCCATGGAGGAAGGCCCCTGGAACCCCAGTGGCCACACTTACACCAAGGTGTGTTCCTCTCAGTCCACCTACTGCTTTAGGAGGGAAGAAGAGCTGATTATCCTTAGTTAGGATCAAGGCAGGACACTTGTTCACCTTAAAATCATTTCGCCTCTGAATTAACTTTACATCATGAAGCAGTAACACTATTATTCTTTCTGGTTTGCCTATGAGGGTCTAAAAATTTCTTTCTTCTGCTTTTCTCCCTCTGCCATATCACCGATGAATGAATGAATGAATTAATGATAGGGATTTGATACAGTGCGCAGCTACTCAACAAGAGTGTCCCGGGGCTGAGAAGAACAGATGGCAGGACTCTGTAACGCAAACTAATCCTTAAAAGCCAAGTTTTAAGATGTTTCTTGAAGGATGTCAGGTCAGCAGTGGCTCTCAGCAAGGCGGGTAGTCGGTTCCATGCCTGAGCACCCAGAAACCCAAAGGACCATCCCCCAATGCGGGTCATGTCAATTTTAGGGATGCAGACGAGATCGGAGGAGGAGGATCTTAAGGTCCTTACTGGAATGTAGCAATTCACACGCTTATTTAGATAACTGGCTCCTATGCCTTGGAGGGATTTGAAGAAGATCACTAGGGCCTTAAACTTGATCCTTTCCTTTATTAGCAACCAGTTTATGGTCTTTATAATGAGGGCCATATGAGACCTGGGTTTAGGTCTAAGGACCACGGCGTGGCGTTTTGTATCACTTGCAGGCGCTGGATAAGGCAGCCGGGTATGCCCAGGTACAGGCTGTTTGTGTAGTCCAATCTTAATGTCACCAGGGCTTGGACCACAGTCTTCCTAGTATCAGATGACAATAGGGGAAGGATTTTTTTTAGCATACGAAGTAAACCAAAACAAGAACCACCCAATGCTTCGACCTGGGAACTCATGGAGAGGGTACTGTCGATAAAAAAAAAAAGATTTTTGACCCTCATTTGGGCTGAAAGGGGGGAAGACAGCTCCTCCGGCTAACATAAACTCCAATTGCTAGCTACAGGCTGGCCAAAAAAGACAATCTCAGATTTATCTGGATTGCATTTCAACTGGTTCGCTTTGAGCCAGTTGACCACCTTTGAGAGGCATGATCTAATGTTGTCTCCATCGAAGTCAGCTCCTTTTTCCCAGCTGAAGATAAGTTGTGTATCATCTGCATAAAAAATAATCTTAGCACCGTAGTCCTCAATTAAGGGTGCAAGAGGGGACATATAGATTAAAGAGGGTAGGGCTAAGAATGGAGCCCTGGGGTACTCCTACATCCATGCCTGGCATGGGGGCTGAGAAAGGGGGTATCCAGATTTCCTGAGATCTGTCCTTCAAGAAGGAAGTCATCCAGGCTAGTGCCGTCCCACCCATGCCCAAATGCCTCAATCTATCAAGAAGTCTCCCATGTGGGACCGTATCGAAGGCCACCAACAGGTCAAGTAATATCAGAACTGCCCTAACTCCCATATCTAATTTTTCATTTATGTGCTCTGTCACTTCCAACAGGGCAGTCCCAGTGCTGTAATTAGCCCTGAAGCCAGATTGGGACATATGCAGCAAATAGTGACTTTCTGCATACTCTGAAATGACTCTATTAACGTGTTTTTCTAAAACTTTAGAGAGGGCCGGGAAGAGGGAGATGGGCCTATAATTAGCTGGATTATTCTGATCAGCGGTCGTTTTTTTAGGAGAGGTAAAATGTTTGCCTGCTTCCCAATATGCGACACCTTGCCTGTGGAGAGGGATATATTAGGCACCTTATTTACTGTGGGTTTGATGGTGGGAGCTAGTGATGCTAATATATTAGCTGGACAGGCATCTATTGGGGAGCCGGACTTGAGGCCTTTGATGTAGGTAAGCAACTCATCCAGGTGTAATTCAGGAAACTCCAATAGGGGCGTAGTCTGCGAGGGATCAAACTTTTCATTCAAAGGTTGAACTAAGACCTGGTTCTCCACAGGTGTTTTAAAATAAGACTGTTGGATTGTGGCAATCTTATGGTGGAGGGATAGAGCCACCTGCTTGGTCCACTCAGCTGAGTGCCGGGATTCTTTCTTAACCGCCTTAGGGGAAGTAAAGGTTTTTATTAACTTGAAAATGTCCTTTACCTCGCTATGAGCTGTTTCAATCTTAGCTTGTAGATAGTTTATCTTGGCGCCTTTCACCTGAGAATAATATGATTTTAAGGCGGCCTTGTAGATCCTCCTGTCTTCAGGTGAGTAATGTTCCCACCATTTCCTTTCTAACCTTCTGCATGTGCTTTTACATGTCCATAAGGATTCATTAAACCATGGAGCGGGGGACTGGTCCTCCTTGAAGGATGAGAGGTCAGAGGGGCTGCCACTTCACTGTTAGACTTGAGCCAGGATTCGAGCGCGGGGGCATCAAGTTCCGGGTTGCTGGATAACATTGGGGCGGAATGTTCTAGAGCCTCCGCCAGCTCCGGTAAGGATATTTTGTGAAAGGCTCTGGGATTGTCAAACAAACCTTAGGCACACACTACATACAAATTATATATCAAAGGTTTTTCACAGTTTAGTGTTCATCAAGCTTGTATTCTTAATTAATTCCAATTTCCACATGAGAGTTATAGTCATCCAAATCTTGAACTCCAGAGATCTTTTATTTGTAGATCGTTTTCAATGTTCAAGTAGCCAACACGTGTTTCGTCGGATTTAGCGACTTCATCAGGGCTGTAGTTGTCTTTAAGGATCAATAGTAAGCACAGCCGTGCTTAAATAAGGTCAGTAAACCACCCCAATAGGTTTCTTCGCCGTGCTAGTATTTCACCAAAGCAGAGAATCATTAACAGTAGATTCAGGTAAGAATCTGGTGTGTTTAATTTCAGTATTAAGCCTCAAGTAAGTAAAGTATTCAGTTTGTGGTCAGTAGACGCCAGGCCTGTGTACGGCCCCACTACGGCGTTTCGTGTGGCATAACCGATGGCACTGGGATTGTGTTCACTCCTTGACGCTTTTGGCAAAGAGCCCATGCCTAGGCTAGGTATCTTAAAATTTATAATAAATTGATCAGACCAGATAATGGGGGTTGGCAGATCTGCCACCATTTCCGAGTTGCAAAAAATCTGGTCGAGAGTGTGGCCCTTATTATGTGTGGGAGTGAAAATAAAAGGGGACAGATTGCAGACCAGCATGGTATCAGACAACGAAATTACTGAAGGCTCCAGTGTCTTATCCATGTGTAGGTTAAAGTCACCCAAAAGGAGGAACTGGTTGTATCTGAGGGCAAGCTGAGTTGTAACTTCATTGAGTGAAGTAATAAAATTGCCGAGAGTCCCCGGACGCCTATATAACAAGATTCCGGCTATACATTGTCTGGGGGATAAGGTGCATCGAAAGCCCAAATATTCTGCACCCTCTATTGTATCTAATCTGAAAGAGATACAGTATAGTTCTTGTTTAAAAATGATGGCAACACCACCTCCTTTCCTGCTCGACCGGTCTTTCCTCATAATTTTATATCCCAAAGGAATAGCCGTAGGGATAGCGGGATAGTGGGATTTGACGACTGGGATAACCATGTTTCTGTGAGGAATAGGAGATCAGGGCGGTCTTCTAACAGGAGGTCATGGATTTCCGCCTCGTGTTTTTGGAGCGATCATGCATTAAGTAGTGTTGTTCTAAAGTGTTTTCTATATTTAATTGGACTGTTGCCCCTGTAACCAAAGGAGGAAGTCTTAGAAGGCTCCTCTGTGGTACAGGGAAAGGACCAGTTGCAGGTAGAAAAGTAAAAGTTGGCCAATTTTCGACTTCAACAGCTGGACACTGGCATGGTTGGAGAGCATTCAAGTTAAGCATTACCTCACACTCGTAATGTACGATGTTACTAGTACCCTGCAAGGACTGGGCAGCATGGCTAGGGCCGGACGCCTCCGGGACGCTGACGGGCACAGACGGGCTTGCCTTAGGCACGCCAGCGGCACGCCCGCTCCGCACATCTGCTCAAGCATGGCTTAAATAAGGTGGTAGGCAGCAACAAGACTGCGCACCTACCCGGAAAAGCCCAAGCGGAAATGAAGCCAGAGATTCGAACCTGCCCTCCGCACAAACGGCAATGCAGCTGCGGCAGAACGGGGCAGGTGATCACCTGCAGAAGCAGCAATCGGTAAAAGAATGTAAGTTTAAAAGATCACCAGAGCATGACAATTTGCAATCATTAAAAATGAGCCAGGTTGCGATGAACCAGGGAGACAATGTCAGCTGACAAGATACAGTCCTCAGCAGCCAAAGGATGTAACATGTAGCCATCAGGTAAGAGCTGTGGAAATGGTGTTCTGATCATGATGGGATATTGCACAACCCTAGAGTCATCTCCTCTTCATGCTCATCTTCTCATTTGCCCATAGGAATACCAAAGCCACTCAGTATTAGTCCAAAGATCTAGATGCTGTTGAGCAGTTCCTTAATCATAGGTACTCCAGCTCATCCTTGTAGCATCTCTGAAATTCAGAGCCACCAAGAGACACACAGAAATTTGACTTTTGGCCCTTGGACATACCACCAACAGCTCCTTTAAGAACTTGAGTCACCACATAGACCCAGGTCTACTGGATGGGTGAGACTAGAACATTTCCATCAAGGAAACATAATAGCTGTCTCAATGTGCTGCATGCCCCACTGGTTCTAACACCACAGCATTCCGCCATCCTCACTCACCATCACATTGGCTCTGATGAACCATGATGAAGGCAATACTGGGACCTGCAAGGGAGCGTCATACCTTCATAATCATCTTGTCTTTCAGATGGCAACATGCCTTGCCTTTTTACTTTTCTAACTGAGTCACTGCCAATTGTGACACAAATGCTAGTCTATTTTAGGGCATTGGTGTGTTAAAGAAATTGTAACTAAAATAATGTTTGTTTCAGAAAACAATCTTCACATCTTGGGAGGAAAGGCACAGAATATGCTCACAAATTGTCACTGGATAGCAGCTGTTAGAAGTTTACAGCTATCTGAATCAGCTCATGGTTTAGCAGCAGGCCCGGTGAAGATGCACAACGTCTCTGGTTTCTTGGCTCATGAGGTGCGCATTGGCTGGCTTCCCACTACAAGTGTAAAATGCCTCATCCATCCTGAATCACTCTCTAGTGAGAATGCAACATACTGAAACTAACTCAGGCCTGAACCAAGATTGAAGATAGGAATCCTGTGACACACCGTGCCTCTCACAGTGCCCCTCAGAATGAGTCCTGAGGATCAATTAGCAGACACTTTAATGACTAATAATTTTAATGATGATTATCATATTACAAAGGTAAATGCTGATTCTTGTTCCAAAAGCATAGATCAGTACAGCAGCTGAGCAGTGGGAGTTGACTTTTGGTAAGCTTCAGGATGATTTCTCCTCTGAGAAAAATTGGACTATATATCCAGGTCTGTTGTGAAGGCTCATAATACCTAAATACTCCTTAATGAATCCACATTGAGGAACCTTGATCCACCTGGGACTAGAGATCTTATGTTACTTTCTTAACTTTGTTTTGCCCAGAACCTGGGAGTTTAGACATATATGCTACTTGATAATTCGGGTCTGGGGGCTCAGTGGACTAATGCATCCACTGCAGGGGCCTGTGTTTAACCTCATGGTCACAGGTCCAAACCTGGCAGGTCCACTCAGCCTTTCATCCGTCTGAGGTCAATAAAATGAGCACCATTGAGTTGGTTAACCATAAACATCTGTTATTCAGCGCCAAGATACCCAAGGGTGAACGTGTGCTTTACAAATAGTTATGTTCATTATTTTTCTGCCATGCATGGCACTAGTATCTAGTATCAATGCCTATTTCATACCATGACACAAATTAAACTGTTTGGGAAGTAGTTATTATTATCAACCAATTTACATTCTCTTGACCAAGCTCTAATGAATGAAAGGCTGTGATGGTAAATGGAGCAGCAAGAACGGTGTTAGGCTTCAGAAGTTCTGACCACATAGCACCAAAACTAAAATGCTTACACTGGCTCATTTTGCAATAGACAGTAACATTAAAACCAATGCACCCTATTCAGAAAGGTAAATTTAAGAAGTGTAAATGTACTCAAATGTAAAGTTACTCTTGCACCTAGGTATAAATTTGCACTTTTTTTTTGCCATTCACCATTTCCGAGTGTTGATTTATATCCAAGTGCAATATAGAAATATTTAACTCTAAAATAAAGATGTAAATTGAATTAAAATAATTATTAATAACCTAGAACTAATATAATAAAAAGTTACAGCACCTTATCTCATCATATTAAATATTCATTACATAATTTAATAATAACATATATACCACCCCTTCTGCATGGGACAGCACCTGGTGGCCGACCGCCCTCGGAAGCCCACCTACCCCCTCAGACCACGCCAAGAACCTCGGCATCGTACTCGACTCATCACTCACCATGAACCGACAGGTCAACGCCGTCACCTCCAGCTGCTTCAACACCCTCTGCATCCTCCGCAAGACCTTCAAGTGGATCCCCCCTGAGTCAAGGAAGACAGTTTATGTTTATGTTTATGTTTATGGATTTGTAAAGCGCATAGCTGCCCGAGGGCTTCCCAGCGCTGAGAGAATTGGCAGAGGTTGCTTAGAGGATTACGGGAAGAGCCATGTTTTGAGCTTTTTTCTGAATGCCACTTCATCAGTTAGCATGCGTGTTTCCCTAGGCAGGGAGTTCCATAGTCCTGGGGCCAGATACGCGAAGGATCTACCTCCCCATCTGGCTCTCTTTATCCTGGTCTGTTTCATGACTAGATCTGTGGAGGATCTAAGGTGCCTACCTGGGATGTAATGTGTGACAAGTTTTTTAATTAAAGTCGGGCCTTTATCATACATGGCTCTATGGGCGATGCAGAGTGATTTGAATTCTATTCTGGCCTTTATTGGGAGCCAGTGTAGTGTCTTCAGGGCTGCCCTAGCTGACTGCTGTCTAGGGATGCGGAGTAGAATCCTAGCTGCTGCGTTTTGTGCCACTTGTAATCTGTTTATGACGTATTTGGGTGCGCCAAGATACAGGGAGTTGCCATAGTCCAGCCGTGACAGTACTAGGGCCTGTACCACTGTTCTCCGAGTGGTTTCAGGAATGAGCGGTAGGATCTTCCGTAGCATTCGCAGTGCTCCGAAGCATGAGCCTGCTATTTTTCTGGCTTGAATCTCCATGGACAGATTTTTGTTCAACCAAATTCCCAGATTCTTTACCTCTGTCTTTGGGACCGGGGGATCTCCTAGTTCTGGAGGCCAGCTAATAATGTTTCTTGGGACCTCCTTATTACCCAGTCACCCACGCACTCATCACCAGCAGACTGGACTATGGAAACGCACTCTACGCCGGCATCAACAAGTCCCTACTCCGCAAACTCCACAATACAGAACACCGCCGCCAGACTCGTCCTCGGCATCCCCCAACACGAACACATCAGCCAACACCTACGAAGTCTCCACTGGCTCCCCGTGGAGAAAAGAGTCACTTTCAAAATCCTCACTCACGCCTACAAATGCCTACACAACAATGGACCCAAATACCTCAACAACAGAATCAACTTCCACGTACCAAAAAGAAACCTCCGATCTTCCAATCTCACACTGGCCGAAACCCCGCGCATCCACAGAGCCAGAGCAGGCGGAAGATCCTTCTCTCACATTGCAGCCAAGACCTGGAACGAGCTACCGGCAGACATCAGACGCGCCCCCTCCCTGAACACCTTCAGGAAGACCCTCAAGACCTGGCTCTTCGGCTAAACAGATCTGCGGACCCCCCCTCAGTGCCTTGAGACCCTCACGGGTGAGTAGCGCGCTTACAATTCCCTGATTGATTGATTGATTGATTAATTTAATGTATATATTTTTTTAAAGAACATAAAAAGAATTCCACACTCTCTAGCACTTTTAGATGAAATTAATATTTAGCGCATTTAAATAAAGGTTGTGGATATTTATTTTAAAAGTGTAAATAAAGTAATTATTTCAATATTATTCAATATAAGGTCCTATTTTAAGCCCCTGATTAAAACATTGCCTTATAAAAAATGAGTTGCAGTAACTGTGAATGGTCATGTGTGGTGCTAGACTTACTCTAAGGATGGGGTGGAGTAAATTTAGGTCAGTTTTGTGACCTTTTGGCCTGTAGTACATTTAAAAGTGTAGTTTGTGAATAGGATTGGTCTTACTCTTTTGTGCGTGGGAGTTTGTATTCGTATGACTTCCTTACCTGTTCCTAACCCATCATATTATGTATAGGTATTCATCAATTTCTAGCCACTCCCACTGGTTGCTTTCAAATTTACTACTCATTAGTAAATATACACAAGTGTGAATTTCAACTCACATAAAAGATAGGAGAGGCGGAGGTGGAAATTTAATTCCTTAGATTTGTAAATTACATTTAGTAGTAAGAAGTACTACTGCCTTGCTCATTTAGAGACTACAAAATGCAGTTTGTGACTGAGGTTTAATGGGCCTGAATGCCCACATGCCTAAGGAAAGTGACACAGCACTACTCATTTGACTGAAAATTGGGATTGACAGAAGACAGCAAAAATTATGTAAATTAAATTCATCTGCAACCAACTTGGGAGAAAAATCTTTGTACTTGTTGGGAAGGAGGCTTGAACCCAAAGATTTGTGTGCTACAACAGGCTCGTGACCTGAGGAGCTTCAGAAAAGATCTAAAAATAAGAGGTGTCTGCATTATTTTCCAGTTACTGAGATCTGAAACATTTCAAAGCTGTTTTTTTCCTGCATCACTACTTTAGTGGGTTAACCCTGCCCTTCATCAATTTGTCGGTGTAATTTCTACACACATCATTTTTTAGGATTTTTTCACCAAAATAACCGTTTATGAAAGCATCTCACATTAAATCAGATCCAGACTTAAGAGTAGTATTGTCTATTATTAGCATGTCAGTAAATACCTTCTTGGATAAATTTTAATATTCAAAATAATGATGCTTGATTGGGATGATGATGGCACAGAAATTTAGGGCCCGATTTACTAAGCTCTTGAAACTGCCCTTGCGTCACCCAGGGTGATGCAAGGAAACACAAGAGCTTATGTGAGATTTTCTAAGCCACACACAGCCACATTGTGTGGCTCTACGTGGCTTAGTAAATCCAGAGTAATGCAAGGTAGTGCAAATCTCTGCCTTGCATTACTCTGCGTTGGGAAGGAGTTCCATGGAAGGAGCATGGGCATTTCCATGCATCCACCCACGGATTTTGATGGAATGCCAGATTTAGTAAGGGCAGTAAACCCAGGGTTGAGTCAAAATGGTAAGCCTTCTTAATAGAGGCGTGATGAGGAGAAATATCTTAATTCCTCCTTGTTATTTCCTCTTTCTATGTGTGCTGCATTCTGCAGCACACATAGAAAGAGGAAAATGCTTCTACGGATTGTTTTTTGTGCAGAAAGATGTCCTTTCCTGCGCAAAAACAATCCTCCCTGTAAGGCAGGCACCATTGCACCATGGCTCAAAGGTGCCTGTGTTGGCGCTAGGCAGTACTCAGTGCACCGGAGCAGGGAGAGATCTCTAATATTAAAGTGCTCTAGGGGCACTAAAATGGCCCTTAGTGGTAATGTCAAGTGATCCTTCACATTTGTGCTACCTTTTTGAGGATAAGCAATAGAGGCATTCCATACAAGAGACAGAAAGGTAAGTGTTCCACCAGACACAGTAAGTTCTAGTCACAAAAAATGTATCTCTGCCATATTATGCTCTCAAGTATTTTGGGAATTCACAACATTCACAGAAGTACACCTGGAAAGCTTCTTCAGGGACAGGTTTTTAATTGTGTACTTCAGGGATTGAGGTGTGACTGTTTCTGTGGCTCTTATTGCCCCGTCTTCTATTTCCACCAACTAGACTACTATATTGCAGAGATATCCACTAAGAGTGTGCAGTAAACTCCTCTCCGCTGGCAGAGTGTGGTGAGTTTTTGATGTTTCGTGCTCCGCTCAGAGCGCGGAGTTCGGCACAAACTCTGCCTACCACTGGCGGAGCGGAGTTTGTCTGTGCACGCTCACCTTAGCCTTCCTTGCAGTGCCATTGTGATGTCAACACAACACTCGTGATCTGGGTGAGGCCGACTGCAAAAGTGCAAACAACACAGAAAGGAACCAGAAAGGTTTGTAAATGTGACATGCCACGCAGGGGTGTTTGGTCCTACCCCCGCCTAACCGCACCCATTTGGCTTCACTCGCTGTCATGTGACCACAGCAATAAATAAATGGGCGTGGGCATCCCATGCCATAAACAAACCCTCATTGTGTGTGCCCTACTGTCTGCATTGCTGCACCATACGCGGCCTACCACCAGTGTGTCCCGGCCCGAGATTTTACTGGCTCGAGGACACAACAGAACTGTCCAGCCAGAGCGGGACTTTCCCGAGACCCACCTCCATGCATATAATGGCCAGAGGCAGGCAGAGCTCATGCACTGCCTGAGGTCGTGTACTGTTCTGGGACTTGATCTGACAGCTGCGTCTCACAAACCCGAGTGTTAGGATATGAAAGTTCCTAGAGTTTAGCGTCCTGTCTTCTAGGGGCTACACTCTTTGAACCCCAAAGACTCCTCACAGTCCAAGCATCAGCTGCCCTGCCATGGCACTGAGGGTGACGGTGAATGCCTATCTCCTGGGCAAGGATGAGGTACACAGGGAGACACGCCACTTCCAGCCCCAGGATCCAGAGGGCATTGCGCCATGCACAAGAAGGTGGCAGAAGACTTCCAAGGCCTGCGGGGGACGACCTTCCATATGAATTACAAAGTTAAGGGGGCGCTTTCATGTATTATATACCTACCATGTGGTAAAGTGGAAAATGCTGGCAGAAATTAAGCAATAAAGTGCTGTAGGAAGCCTTACTGGCCAGTTATTGCCGGTTCCTATGAGTACCTGTTTTTTAGTATGCCCATCTGGCAGTCTGTGTGATGGGGTGCATGTATGTAGGCCTTCTGTGTACCTAGGTACTTGTTCTAAATCTGTCTGCATGGGTACCTCTATTTCTAGTGGTCTGTGTCGACATGTGTACGCCTGCAAGCCTATATGTTTCATATGTATCTGTGTCCTTTCTCAATTCGAGAATGAGGATGTTTTGGTCCTCAGTGCCCAATCACTTTTCCAAAGCCACACCAGGGGCATAGCTAACATTAGTGCAGCAGTGCAGTGGCACTGGAGCCCAAAGACCTGAGGGGCCCATGGCAAGGCTCAGCGTCAGTGAGAGCCAGATTAATTAAGACTCCATTAATAGTCGAGCCAATGCAGTATCAGTGAAGTTGAGAAAATTAAATCTTGCGGGACTCAGCTCATGGTCGATTTGTGTTGTGATTAGAATGTAAGCCATTTTGGAGCTGTAACACAGTCCAAGGAAGGCAGAAGTTGTTTGGGAGGGAATTTCCGTATGACACGGTGTGCAGACTAAATATCGAGTTTTAAATGTCGACTTACAGAAATAACGACTCCTAAATATCGTGAGTGAGAAATATCGACAGCAAGAATATCGTGGTCAAGATTATCGATTTAAGGTAAGAAATATCGATTTTAAAAATATAGAAGTGATTATTATCGTTTGCAAAAATATAGTTGTTCAAAATATCGATTGTTTAATTAGTGTTATGTATTTTAGTATATATTTTAAATGTATGTGATGTATTATTTTTGTATAAGAATTGTTTATATTTTTTAATAAATGTGTTAATTTTTTAGTAGTTATTAATTTTATTTTAATTGAATTTTGCGTTTTTTAGTTTAGTAGCGGGTTGTGGGTTTATAGGGGAATAGCGTGGGAAGTAATTTAATTATATTAAACTAATGGTTATCTTTAGTTTATTAATATTTATTTAATTGAGATTTTATAGTGTTAATTGTGTAAAGTAATTTATTATTAATAAATTAATAATTGGTTGTTAATTAATATTAATTACTTAATTGGTAATTAATTATGGTAATTGTGTAATTAATTTTAGGTGCATGTTTTGGGGTTTAGAGGGGTAAAGGATGGGAAGTAATTTATTTTTGTTCAATTAATAATTAGTTGTTAATTGATATTAATTAATTTATTGAAAATTAATTATGGTAATTGTGTAATTCATTTTAGGTGGTATTTTGGAGTTATAGGTGTAAAGGGTGGGAAGTCATTTATTTTTGAAGAATTATAATTAGTTATTAATTAATAATTAATATTAATTAATTAATTTAAAATTAATTATGGCAATTGTGTAAATAATTTTAGGTGCGGGTTGTGGGGTTTATAGGGGTAAAGGGTGGGAAGTAATTTATGTTTATTTAATAATTAGATGTTAATTAATATTAATTAATTAATTGTAAATTAAATATGGAAATTGTGTAATTACTTTTAGGTGTTTGTTTTGGGGTTTATAGTGGTAAATGTTGGGAAGTAATTTGTGTTTAATTAATTGATAAATAGTTGTTAATTAATATTAATTAATTAAATGATATTTATTTAGGGTAATTATTTATTTTTTTGTGTGTGGTTTTTACTTTTAAAGGGTAAAGAGTGGGTATTAAATAAATGTTATTTACTTTTTGATTAGTTGTTTAATAGTAATAGTTTTTTATTTGAAAATAAGATTTAGGGGCCGATTTCGATCTCGGCCGGTAGGGCTCCGAATTCGGAGCCCTATTTCCCGACCGATTCGTACGTGCGTCCGAGCGAGCGAGTACGATGTGAGCGCACGCGAAATCGCCGACCGACTCGTTCGCGCGTCCCAACCGCACCGATCGACTCGCACGGACACGACTCGCACCCCGGCCGGGCAAGTACGATGCGTGCCGCGAGCAGTCCGACCGACACGCGCCGTCCGGCTCCAAGGAGCAGTCGGAGCCATACTTCGGGGGTCCGTGTCGGACCCCCCTGTACGCGTAGCCGCGCGAGTCGCACACAGGCATGTACGGCGCGAGTCGCTTCGCCGCGTACCCGCTGTAGGGGGCGCCCTTGTTCACCTCGCACCCATTGAGGCAATGGTAGCCCGCGTACGCGTTGTACGACCGGCTCCCATTGACTTCAATGGGAGTCCGACCGACTCGAGTACGATAGCATACGGATGCATCGTACTCGTTCGGTCGGGCTGTTAGGGTCCGATTCGGTCGGAAATCTCTCCGGGTCCGGCTCGGTCAGAGAGATTTCCGTCCCGAATCAGAATCGGCCCCTTAATTTTGTAATTACTTTTTTACAGTATAATTTTAGCTGTGTTGTGGAGATTATAGGGTTAAAGTCTGGGAAGTTAATTAATTTTTATTAGTTGTATTTTATTTAATTAATACTATTTCTTTAATTGGTAATTAATTATGTTAATTATGGAAGTACATTTTTTTAAATTTAGATGTGGGTTGTGATTTGTGTGGTGTTATAGGGTAGGAAATAAAATAAATACATTTATGTAATAATTAATGTTTTTGTTTGTAAATATTTCCTAGTAAAAAATATTTATTTGTTTGAAGTTTATTTTTTATTTTAGTTATATAATATTTGTCATATTAATTTAAAATATTTTTTAGATTTTATAATATATATATATATATATTTTTTAACTGACTGGAGTGTTAATAGTAAATGTTATCCCTCCGCTATCCAACACTTTCCCTACTGTTGCACTCACTGGAGTGGGAATAGTAATTTTTACCCCTCCGCTATCCAACACTTTCCCTACTGTTGCACTGACTGGAGTGGGAATAGTAAATGTTATCCCTCCACTATCCAACACTTTCCCTACTGTTGCACTTATTGCAGTGGGAATAGTAATTTTTACCCCTCCGCTATCCAACACTTTCCCTACTGTTATATTAATTGGAGTGGGAATATTAACTTTTGTACCCATTTATTATCCTACACTTTCCTTACTGTTGCACTCATTTGAGTGGGAATAGTAATTTTTACATCTCCGCTATCCAACACTTTCCCTGCTTTTGCAGTCACTGAAGTGGGAGTAGTAATTTTTACCCCTCCGCTATTCAACACCTTCCCTACTGTTGCACTCATTGGAGTGGGAATACTAATTTTTCCCCCTCCGCCATCCAGCACTTTCTCTATTGTTGCACTCACTGGAGTGGAAATAGTAATTTTTACCCCTCCGCTATCCAACACTTTCCCTACTGTTGCACTGACTGAAGTTGGAATAGTAAATGTTATCCCTCCGCTATCCAACACTTTCCCTACTGTTGCACTCACTGGAGTAGGAATAGTAACTTTTACCCCTTCACTATCCAACACTTTCCCTACTGTTGCACTGATTGGAGTGGGAATAGTAATTTTTACCCCTCTGCTATCCAACATTTTCCCTACTGTTGCACTCACTGGAGTGGGAATAGTAAGTTTTACCCCTTCGCTATCCAGCACTTTCCCTACTGTTGCAGTCAGTGGAGTGGGAATAGTAAATTTTACCCCTCCGCTATCCAACACTTTCTCTGCTGTTGCACTGACTGGAGTGGGAACAGTAAGTTTTTACCCCTCCGCTATCCAACACTTTCCCTACTGTTGCAGTGACTGGAGTTGGAATAGTAAATTTAATCCCTCCGCTATCCAACACTTTCCCTACCCATTGAAATGAAATGAAATGAAAAGAACATTTATAAAGCGCGATAGCTACCCTGAGGCATCCCAGCGCTGTAGACAGACGCAGACAAAGGAGAAGGATCAGCGGTTAGAGGTGTTAGTTAAACAGTAATGTTTTTAGGAGTTTGCGGAAGGGTAGGTGATGGGGCTCCGTCCGCATGCGGATGGGAAGAGCATTCCAGAGCTTGGCGGAGTTGTAGGAAAAGGAGCGTCCACCGCTCCTAGCTCTTTTTATTCTTGGCAGTAGGGCAAGGGAGGTGGATGTTGAGCGGAGGTGCCTGTTGGGCTGATAGGGGGTTATCAGGGGCTGGCTGATTAAAGAGCCCGTTTTCCAAAACACCTTGTGCGCGATGCACATGGCTTTAAATTGGATTCTTTCCCTGATCGGTAGCCAGTGAAGGCTCCTTAGCGCAGGGGCTGCGGACTGTCGGTGGGGGGTCTGGAGAAGCGTGCGGGCTGCACAGTTTTGGATTATTTGGAGCTTGCAGATGGTGGATTGTGGGGCCCCTAGGTACAGGGCGTTCCCATAATCCAGGCGGGATAAAATAAGACCTTGTACCATAGTTCTTCTCGCTTGAAATGGGAGAAGTGGGAGTATCGTACGTAGCATCCTCAGCAGTCCATAGCATGCGGCCGAGAGTTTTGCCACTTGGTGGTTAAAGCTGAGGGAGCGGTCCAGCCAAATGCCAAGGCTTTTGATCTGATCTTTGGGTACTGGAGCGGGGCCAAGGCATTTTGGCCAGAGTTGCTCCGAGCTGGGGGTGGGAGTTTCCGAGAAACATAATCTCAGTTTTGTCCCCGTTGAGTTTTAGGCAGGAGAGTTCCATCCATTTGGCTACCTCCTCGAGACAGCTTGCAAGGTTACTTGGTGATTTTTCGGGATGGTTTATTGCCACCACAAGCTGAGTGTCGTCAGCGTAGGTGATGATTTTTATGCCAAATGGAAGGACAGTCTCCGCCAGGGAACTCATGTAAATATTGAACAGTGTGGGGCTTAGGGATGAACCCTGAGGCACACCACAGCTGAGGGGCATCCGTTTGGATACAGCATCACCTTCAAAGACCTGGAAGGATCGTTCACCTAAGAAAGATTGTAGCCAGGCGATGGCGTTGCCTGATATACCCAGGTCCCTTAGTCTCTGGATTAGTATATCATGGTTTACAGTGTCGAACGCGGCACTGAGGTCGAGAAGAATGATTGCCGCAGAGCCTCCCAGATCTAAGATCCTCCTTGCCTCCTCCATTACAGCAAGGAGAGCTGTTTCCGTCCCGTGTTGGGGACGGAAGCCAGTCTGTGAGGGATGAAGTAGATTGTTGCTTTCTAGAAATTCTACCAACACTGAGTTGATGTGTTTTTCTAAGATCTTACTGAGCCAGGGAATTAAGGAGATTGGCCGGTAGTTGCTCAGGTTGTTCTGGTCAAGATTGGGCTTTTTTAAGAGGGCCTTTACCATGTCACGTTTCCATGCCGGGGGGACCACTCCAGTGGAGATGGAGGCGTTCAGCAGGTCAAAAACGGTTGGTAGAATATGTGCTATGACTGGTAGCAGGATACGGGGGGCGCTGGGTCTAGGGGGGAGCCCGACTTTACCCGGTGCATGATAGAGTCTAGGGATGCGGGGTCCAAGGGGGGAATAGTTCCAATGTTGCTTGAATTCCATGTCCTGAGCAATTAGTGGGTTCGGGCTGGGTAGGAGTGAAGGTAGAATATATATTTAGTACTTTCTGGTGGAAAAATTCCACCAGATTGTTTCATCGGGATGGAGCATCAACGGAGGTAGGTTGCTTCTGGGGCAGTTTTGAGAGGGTTTTGGCGATCCGATAGATTTCCTTAGGAGAGTTAGAAGCCGCTTTGATTTTTCCCTCGTAGAATGCGGCTTGGGCGAGTTTTATTTCGGTTTTATAGGTTTTTATTGCTTTTCTATATTCGGATTTGCTAGGGGCTGCATAGGTCTGTTTCCATTTTCTCTCTAGCCTTTTGCAATGTTGTTTAAGCTCCCGTAAATTGGGGGAGTACCAGGGAGATGTCTTGGCTCTGCATATATTATGGGTAGGCCTTATGGGGAGAACGGTGTCTAAGGAGATCTGAATCCACCAGTTAAACTTCTCATTGGCTAAGATGGGGTTAGGGTGCTTGTTAGGTCTGGAGGTTTCAGGGGCTGAGGTCCAGAGTTCTCTAGGAAGCTTGGACCAGTTGCGTTCTAGGCGTGAAGTTGAATTGGTAGGGAGGGTATATTTTGGGATTTCCCAGGTCAGGGGAATCAAAATGTGGTCAGACCAGGGAAGCGGAGATGGCACCCCTGAGGTAAGATCGGGGCAGTTACTAAAGACGGGGTCAAGCAAGTGGCCTTTAATGTGAGTGGGTTTAAAAACTAACTGTTTGAGCTGAAGTGCGGAGAGGCTAAGGTTTAGTTCATTAGTGGTATGATCCGAAGTATTGTCCAGGTGGATGTTAAAATCCCCCAAGACTGTGAAGTTTGAAGGCGAGCAGGCTAAGTTTGCAATGGTCGTCGGGAGGGTGTTGAGGAATTGACCCAGGGGTCCAGGTGGGCGATAAATTAGTAACCCAGAGAAGGTGGTAGTGGGGGAGAAGTCTATGGAGAAGAGGAAGCTCTCGCAGTCTGAAACCTGGTCTGGGGAGATGCGGCAGTTAAAGTGGTCTTTAAAAACAATCGCTAGGCCCCCCCCTCTGCCTTCTTTACGATCCTCACATTGTATGAGGTAGCCGCAAGGGAGATTTTGGGCGAGGACCGGCTCTGACTCATTATTAAGCCACGTTTCCGTCAGGAAGAGAGCATCAGGGTTAAGTTCCTCCAGTAGTAAGGCAATTTCAGTGGCATGCTTAGGGAACGATCTGCAATTTAGCAGAAACATCTTTATGTTGGCGTGATTTATAGGGGGGAACCGTGCTGTAACGACCGGCCGAAAGTTGAACCCACAGTGGGGACAGTCAGAGTGTGCCTCTGCTACATTCCACAGGTGACGGCATTTGTCAGAGGTCGTTCCTCTTAGATTCCGTAGGGTGTGTGAACTAAAGGATCTGGTTTGGGTCGGGAACGGACAGGGGTTCTGGCCCCTGGCCCCGGCTGAACGTGGACAAGCGCAGACGGGCTTGCCTTTGGCGCGCCGGCGGCGCGCCCGCTGCGCGCGTCTGCTGCGCGATGCTTGTGACATGTGGGCTAAGTAGTGTGAGAGCTCCGCCCCCTCCGGTCTCCTGCCGGAAGTGGGTGGGGAATGGTGCCGGATACTCCCTCCACACAATCGGGACAACCCGTGGTGGACCGGGGAGCAGTGCGGTTCGAGAAAGAACAGGTAAATGAAAGTAAAATGCGGCGATTTTAAAAAGAAGGATTCTTCAGTTTTTAGCAATTAATAACAACAGTGCTTGTTTAAAAAGTATGAGCTCTTCAGCTTGCAGCGGGTTTAAAGGAAGGATTCTTCAGTTTGTAGCAATTACTAATAACAGTGCTTGTTTAAAAAGTATCAGCGCTTCAGCTTGCCTCAGCCTGCGCGTGTCCGCTGTGCGATGCTTGTGACATGTGGGCTAAGTAGTGTGAGAGCTCCGCCCTCTCCGGTCTCCTGCCGGAAGTGGGTGGGGAATGGTGCCGGATACTCCCTCCACGCAATCGGGACAACCCGTGGTGGACCGGGGAGCAGTGCGGGTCGAGAAAGAACAGGTAGGTGAAAGTAAAATGCGGCGATTTTAAAAAGAAGGATTCTTCAGTTTTTAGCAATTAATAACAACAGTGCTTGTTTAAAAAGTATCAGCGCTTCAGCTTGCGGCGGGTTTAAAGGAAGGATTCTTCAGTTTGTAGCAATTACTAACAACAGTGCTTGTTTAAAAAGTATCAGCGCTTCAGCTTGCCTCAGCCTGCACGCGTCACTGCCTTTATCCTTTCGCTATCCCACACTTTTCCTACTGTTGCACTCTTTAAAGTGGGAATAATAATATTTACCCCTCCACTATCCAACACTTTCCCTACTGTTGCACTGACTGTATTGGGAAATTTAAGTTTAAATATTTTTAAATAGTTTGATGTTTTAATTTATAATAGAATGTTTTTTTTATTATTTCTATGTTATTAATATATATATATATCTATTTGTAAATGTTATATAATTTTTAAATTATAAAATAAATTAAAATTAATACTTTATTAATTGTTTTAAAGTATATATATATATATATATAATTATGTTTGTGGGGTTAACTTTTTAGAATTAAGTTTATTTGTTATATTTTGTTCAAATGTATATTAAATGTAATTAATTTTGTTAAAAATTATTTTATTTAATATATTTAATATTTTTTATATATATATATATATATATATAAATATATAAAAATCGATATTTTGTACACCTTTATTTTTTACATAAATATTCTTTTGTCGATATTTTTATACTTACCTGTTTAAGTATAGGGAGTCGATATTTTTGCAGTCTATTTTTTTTTTCATTGTTATTTTTGACATCGACGTTGTGTCAGTGATCCGTATGACACTAATCCTCAGCCTCTGAGCACCTTTCAGGGGATGAATAACATCTGATAGCTTCTCGAACAGCCCGACTGTTAAACCTGCATTGCCCCTCAATCCTGACTCAGCATTGACTCTTGCGCAAGTATTATGTACTGCCACGGTGGCTGCATTATTCATCTGTATTTACTCACTGAAAAAAAGTGAAAAATAATAGGCAGAATGAGGTTAATGGCCACCATCTGCCTGCTCTATTAAAATGCGAGGCATGGGAATGGAGCAACATTCTTCACCGCTCCCGTACATCCGCCCTCAACACAACCAGTAAGGAAATGCTCCTCAAGATAGCCCATTACTGGTACCTAACCCCAGCGAAAGTAGCTACATGGGACCACAGGGGGGATGGGATGTGCTGGCGAAGCTGTGGACAAAAGGGTACACTTACTCACCTCCTATGGCAGTGCCCCAAGATTGGCTCAGTTTGGTTGGATGTACTGAATGCCGTTGACACCATGTTTGACACAGACATACCCAGGCTCCCCACTTTCACACTGTTAGACCTTCCTAACCCGCTCACTTACCCATTGAGGTCCCTTCGGGGCAAGGCTATTACCCTTATGTTGGGGGCCGCAAAACAACTCCTACTGGCCCGATGGGGGACTGATAAGATCCCTTCTCATTAGGACTGGCTGCACAAAGTTTGGGATGTTCTGGGGATGGAGAAACTCACGGCGGTGGCTACACAACAATTACCACGGTTTGACAAAATGTGGCAGCCATGCATAGCATACCTAGCAGATGAGTTCCGTGAACTGACATGCCCCCAGTACCTACGAGTCCTACACCTTACATACGCCGAACCAAATACACAACAATGGGCCGCACCCACTTCCTAGCTATAACACCACCCTGAGAGAGAGGAACTCCTGCACTCTTCCCCCCTCCCCCCTCTCCTCCTCGCCTTCTTTCCCACCTTCCATATTTTAGTTTGCATTTAACAATGCTGTTCTAAGTCTTTCATGTACCTTAATGTTTTTCATTTATGTCAACCTACTGAATACGCATCTGAAAGTATGCCCACCGGCCAGTGGATGTAGGCGGCTCCAGTTGTACTGTTGTTAGCATGCAAATTCAATAAAAATTATTCAAACAAAAAAAAATGTGTGGCGTGCAATGAGAGGATCCATTCAGTGGCGGCGGGTGGCGCGAGGACAAAAGTAGTGGAGCAACAGGCGTTCGCTTGAAAAAGGCTTAATGAGGGCAATAAATAATTATTGAACAGGAGCAACAGGAAGATGTATTAGATCATCACAAGGTTGTAAATTAATTTGCTTTCGGTTCCACTGCTCCTGCCAAGCTGGCACATGAAGTGGATTCACTGGACTGTATGATAAGGGGGGGGGGAGCAATATTCCACCTGCTTGTGGAACTCTGTGGAATTTCGCTGAGTTTTTTGGTAACTCTGCGGAATTCCACAGAGTGAAACTCCGTGAGCTCCGCCCAGGCCAAATATCCACACAGGTAGAATTAAGCATCCTGTGCAAATGCAAATTTTGTTCTCTACAGGGAATTTGGGGTTCATTCTTTCACCTTCTCTAATGGAAGGCGAGTTACTCCAGCCCTTGGCTCTAAGTTTTGAGACAAATGCTTCCTCCTGCCTCCAAAGGACATCAGCGAGCGGGTAATAAAATTTTATGTCATAGAGCAGAAGATATAGGGTCAGTCCCACTACAGGCCCCTTTCACTCTCTTCTGGTAAGTCCAAATTGAAGTCGAGGGACAAGCCAAAGAAAAAGCACAAGATAAGTAGCAAACATAACTTTTGGACCACCAGATGCTCCAAGGAGAGTTAAAGAAATTCAGCATTTGAACCCTGCCTTAAAACATGTACCAATTCCAGAGCCAATGAGTCTGAGTTACCTGGGCCATTGTCAACTTCTCAGGAAACTGCAGCCTTCAAGTAGGCCACAAAGCAACTGTTTAAGATAGTCCCTGGTCACTCTGTTGTGGCTTCAGGGCCTAATGATCTATCCGGCCCTCCATGTGGGTTTCTTTTAATGCTCCTGGCCCCTGTACTGACTGACCTGCAGGCAACCATTCTACATTCAGTGCTGGGCAGCAACTCACTCTAGCGCCACTAGGTCTATCTGTCCTTCCTTCATTGGAACAGCCCTCAGCTCCAGTAGTCTTGGATCAAATTCAGAGGCCAATTTTTCATCAAGTCAGCTTTGTCGAAGGCTCACCCTTTGTCGCGTTGCAGCATCAAAAACCCCAGCTCAGTTTGGGAATGACTCTCCTCCATCCCTTTGCCTCAGTAGCAATACTTCTAGATGATGGAGGCTCTTATCGGCCACTTACCAATTCCATTAGTAGTATAAGAATTTCTGAGCATGCTTGAGAGACCTTGGGGCCGATTCCGATCTCGGTCGGAGGCGCACCCAATAGCATTCGGTCGGGAAAAAAGCCATGCGAAAGCCTGTTTCCCGACCGATCTGTACAGCACACCGAACGAGTAAGTACGATGCGCACAACAGCACAGAATCCGGCCGAGCCGTACTCACCCAAACCAGGTCCTGTTCCCCGACCGAGGCAAATCCGGAAACGCCGAATCGAGTCGCACGGAAGGGAAAATGCTGCTCCGTCCGGCCGAACAAGTACAATGCGCTTTCCGTACGCTCCGAACCCGTCGCTACGCATGGAACGTCAAAGCATCCGGGAGAGGCGCACATAAGCTCCGAATCGCGCCACAACACGATCCACGGCTCCGAGACGAACACGCCAGCAACGAGGACGAGGCGAAGCGACGAGGACGAGGCGAAGTGACAAGGATGACGTGAAGCAACGAGAAGGACGAACGACACGAACCAACCATGAATCCCTTCGTCCCGATCATACCAATATTCTACATTTACTACCGGAACAGACACGGACGCGTACGGCGCAGAAGGTAAGCCAGACACCAACCACAAAACACATACAACACGTACACGACACATCACACACACACAGAGGGATGCAGAATATACTTACACCAGCAACAGCAGCACCATAGGGGCGGGATGCCCATCACCAATGCCACATATGCACACAGGGGCCTGAATGCGCACCACCACCCCTACCCTGGGGGGCTGGATGCCTACCACTACTACCACCCTCACCCAGGGGGCTGGATGCCTACCACTACTACCACCCTTAGCCAGGGGGGCTGGATGCCTACCACTACTACAACCCTCACCCAGGGGGGGCTGGATGCCTACCACCACCCTTAGCCAGGGGGGGCTGGATGCCTACCACTACTACCACCCTCGCCCAGTGGGGGCTGGATGCCTACCACTACTACCACCCTCACCCAGGGGGGCTGGATGCCTACCACCACCCTTAGCCAGGGGGGCTGGATGCCTACCACTACTACCACCCTTAGCCAGGGGGCTGGATGCCTACCACTACTACCACCCTTAGCCAGGGGGGCTGGATGCCTACCACTACTACCACCCTCACCCAGGGGGTGCTAGATGCCTACCACTACTACCACCCTCACCCAGGGGGAGCTGGATGCCTACCACTACTACCACCCTTAGCCAGGGGGGGCTGGATGCCTACCACTACTACCACCCTCACCCAGGGGGGGCTGGATGCCTACCACTACTACCACCCTCACCCAGGGGGGGCTGGATGCCTACCACCACCCTTAGCCAGGGGGGGCTGGATGAGTACCACTACTACCACCCTTAGCCAGGGGGGGCTGGATGCCTACCACTACTACCACCCTTAGCCAGGGGGGGGGGGTGGATGCCTACCACTACTACCACCCTTAGCCAGGGGGGGCTGGATGCCTACCACTACTACCACCCTCGCCCAGGTGGGGCTGGATGCCTACCACTACTACCACCCTCACCCAGGGGGGGCTGGATGCCTACCACCACCCTTAGCCAGGGGGGGCTGGATGCCTACCACTACTACCACCCTTAGCCAGGGGGGGCTGGATGCCTACCACTACTACCACCCTCGCCCAGGGGGGGCTGGATGCCTACCACTACTACCACCCTCACCCAGGGGGGGCTGGATGCCTACCACCACCCTTAGCCAGGGGGGCTGGATGCCTACCACTACTACCACCCTTAGCCAGGGGGCTGGATGCCTACCACTACTACCACCCTCACCCAGGGGGGCTGGATGCCTACCACTACTACCACCCTCACCCAGGGGGCTGGATGCCTACCACCACCCTTAGCCAGGGGTGCTGGATGCCTACCACTACTACCACCCTCACCCAGGGGGGCTGGATGCCTACCACTACTACCAACCTCACCCAGGGGGCTGGATGCCTACCACCACCCTTAGCCAGGGGGCTGGATGCCTACCACTACTACCACCCTCACCCAGGGGGTGCTGGATGCCTACCACTACTACCACCCTCACCCAGGGGGCTGGATGCCTACCACCACCCTTAGCCAGGGGGGCTGGATGCCTACCACTACTACCACCCTCGCCCAGGGGGGCTGGATGCCTACCACTACTACCACCCTCACCCAGGGGGCTGGATGCCTACCACCACCCTTAGCCAGGGGGCCTGGATGTCTACCACTACTACCACCCTTAGCCAGGGGGTGCTGGATGCCTACCACTACTACCACCCTCACCCAGGGGGGGCTGGATGCCTACCACTACTACCACCCTCACCCAGGGGGGCTGGATGCCTACCACCACCCTTAGCCAGGGGGGCTGGATGCCTACCACTACTACCACCCTCGCCCAGGGGGCTGGATGCCTACCACTACTACCACCCTCACCCAGGGGGGCTGGATGCCTACCACCACCCTTAGCCAGGGGGCTGGATGCCTACCACTACTACCACCCTTAGCCAGGGGGGCTGGATGCCTACCACTACTACCACCCTTAGCCAGGGGGTGCTGGATGCCTACCACTACTACCACCCTCACCCAGGGGGGGCTGGATGCCTACCACTACTACCACCCTCACCCAGAGGGGGCTGGATGCCTACCACCACCCTTAGCCAGGGGGGCTGGATGCCTACCACTACTACCACCCTCACCCAGGGGGTGCTGGATGCCTACCACTACTACCACCCTCACCCAGGGGGGCTGGATGTCTACCACCACCCTTAGCCAGGGGGGCTGGATGCCTACCACTACCACCACCCTCGCCCAGGGGGGCTGGATGCCTACCACTACTACCACCCTCGCCCAGGGGGCTGGATGCTCTACCACTACTACCACCCTCACCCAGGGGGCTGGATGCCTACCACCACCCTTAGCCAGGGGGGCTGGATGCCTACCACTACTACCACCCTTAGCCAGGGGGGCTGGATGCCTACCACTACTACCACCCTCGCCCAGGGGGGCTGGATGCCTACCACTACTACCACCCTCACCCAGGGGGGCTGGATGCCTACCACCACCCTTAGCCAGGGGGCTGGATGCCTACCACTACTACCACCCTTAGCCAGGGGGCTGGATGCCTACCACTACTACCACCCTCGCCCAGGGGGGCTGGATGCCTACCACTACTACCACCCTCACCCAGGGGGGCTGGATGCCTACCACCACCCTTAGCCAGGGGGGCTGGATGCCTACCACTACTACCACCCTTAGCCGGGGGGCTGGATGCCTACCACTACTACCACCCTCACCCAGGGGGGCTGGATGCCTACCACTACTACCACCCTCACCCAGGGGGCTGGATGCCTACCACCACCCTTAGCCAGGGGGGGCTGGATGCCTACCACTACTACCACCCTCACCCAGGGGGTGCTGGATGCCTACCACGACTACCACCCTCGCCCAGGGGGGGCAGGATGCCTACCACTACTACCACCCTCACCCAGGGGGGGCTGGATGCCTACCACTACTACCACCCCCACTCATAGGATGGACAATGCATGACACAACCAGCACACCACAACCTAGGGAATGCAAGAAGAAGACATCCCCCAACACCATGACAAGCGTGTGTAGACTGTGTCAAATGCCTACAACACCAAACATGACTTTGAACATACAATGTGACCCCCTAGCACATGTGCCACACATATATGTGTGTGGCACCCACAATGCAAGCAGGCCATGACCATTGTGGCAATGGGGTCCAAACCCCCATCATCACAGTGACCAAAAGGTAAGTGTGGGGGCCATAGCTGAAGCACATTTTGAACATTGTGGCAATGGGGTCCAAACCCCCATCATCACAGTGACCAAAATGTATGTGTGGGGTCCATAGCTGAAGCACATTTTGAAAATTGTGGCAATGGGGTCCAAACCCCCATCATCACAGTGACCAAAATGTAAGTGTGGGGTCCATAGCTGAAGCACACTTTGAACATTGTGGCAATGGGGTCCAAACCCCCATCATCACAGTGACCAAAATGTATGTGTGTGGTCCATAGCTGAAGCACATTTTGAACATTGTGGCAATGGGGTCTAAACCCCATCATCACAGTGACCAAAAGGTAAGTGTGGGGTCCATAGCTGAAGCACATTTTGAACATTGTGGCAATGGGGTCCAAACCCCCATCATCACAGTGACCAAAAGGTAAGTGTTGACAAAGAAAGAGGTGCAACTGCCAAACTGCATGGATGATTCCTGGTCACAGAACAACAAACACATCAGTGGCAAAGTAGTGTATGTGTCCCATTGCAACATAAATTGGGGGAGCCAAATACTGCAGTGCAAATAAGACATACCTTTGGCCATGTGCAGACAAACAACACCCATGGGGGCTGACACCGTCAACAATCATCAATGACACAATGACAGAAGTGACCATCAGAATGCAGACCCACATATTTGCACCAATGGGCACACACATGCATATACCCTGTGGAGACTGCAGATGTGAGGTGAACAGATACCATACCATGGCAGCAATGGGACACACAAACCATGATCATTGTGCTGACCGATGACCTAGGAGTCCCAGGGACAGCAGGGGAAACCCACCAAACTACATACAGCCAATGGCACACCCAAGATATGCCAATGCAGTGGTGCAGATGCACAAACACAAACAGGCAGACCCACACTGCACATCATACACAACAGGTGAGGGGGGTGCCAGTGTCCCCAGGCAACCACACAACACATGAGGAGACCTGAATACCAATCATACAGATGTGCATACAGTGCCACACAAAGGTAACTCATGGATCCAAATCCCCTATGTGGGCAAGCAGGCATTGACAGATGAGAGGGAGCACAAATCACACATGTCACACAGGCACGTAGGGACAGCAACTGACACAGCAAGACACAGACACACCACAGCACCACCCCCAGGGCCCCCACAATGTGGTGACCCTGGGCTGCATTACAATCCCACTGTGATGACAAAGCTAAATGTCGTTCACACTGTGAACCACAGTCATGTGTCCTGAGCAACTAACTACCATCACACCTACACAAGCACAAATCAAACAGCATGGCCAGTAAGCCAAGGCCAACATGGAGGCAGGGGCCTAGCCGGGCAACAACTCACATCTGCACACACTCAACACCACACCCCTCGACCTCCAACAATGTGCAGCAGTGAAGCACACATGCACTGGTGACATTGCACATGCACCCATGACTATTCCAGGGTGGTGGGTGGGAACCAAGGTGCAGAAACACATCACACATGGCCACTGAACAAGACTCCTGAATGTCTGACACACTGCACACTACGCTGTACATGGACATGACGGCAATACCACACCAACCAATGGGATCCCAGCCACAGTCACACACCAATGAAGAAGCCAAGGTCACCCACAAAGAACACACATAGACAACAACCAACATTGCAGCCCGGACCCTGAGCATTGCCAGCAGTCACACACACAACGTGTCACAATCACTGAAAGATAACACAAACTGGAAATCACATGACAGGGGCAAACAACAAGTGCCAAGGGGAAACCTGACTGTGACCCATCTGCGTCAGCACACAAACTCAGCCCTGACAGCAAACACACCTATGGGTGACACCCTGATGACCAGTAATGTGCCATGCACCCACATCACAGAGAACCCAGGGCGAAGACTTTGGGGGAACATAGGTCAACTCAGCTAGCATCACAAACAGGTACAACACTAGGGATCACAGCATGCACAGCTAAACGGAAGTGAACACACAGACATGCACATACAACACACACCTTGGGCGCAGGCAATGTCACAGGAGTACACACTGCCATGAGGGGACTCCACTCCTGTGTGAGGAGAGCTGTGCCATATGTTGCCTCAGTAGGGCCCCATCATGTCAGCTGAGCACTTGGTCACACAATCAACAACTAGCATCAAATGAGGGCTCCCGTAACATCAGCCTGGTCATGGAAGTGCCAACGGAATCATCAGCACAGATCCAACACACTTGTATAGCAATGTTGCACTGACAACACAGATGAGTCCTTCCCCATTGATGCCCAAACCTGCATGTCCAGTGGAGATGGCCACACGGTCAGGGAAGTAGACGAATTGAACAATGGCAGGCACAACAGATGTGCAGGGGTGTAAGCCACAGATGTGAAATAGGCAATCTAAGTAGGAAATCCCATTGCCAAATACTGAACACATGACACCCTCAGATGCTGCTATGGATGACATGGATACACCACAGGATAGGACACATTCCCCCTGGACCACATGGGTTCCTGCACAGTAACACTTCATTATCATGAGACCAAATATCACCATCACTGCAGCAAGGGCATGGTTAGCATCATCAACATCATGTACATCAGAAGCAAAAGCACTAGAGAACTGAAAGTTGCTTTATTCAGCATATGTGGCATTAAAAGTAGAAGTCCGGTAGGAAATAAACAAAGGCCAATGGCCAGTCCATCAACAAAGTCACAAGTGGGAGACAGTGGCAGATGCCACCCTACACATGCCTGCACAAAACCAGGGACAATCCACTAGGAGGGGCAACCGGGGGGGTAGGCCAGGCACCGCAGGGACAGGATCAGGGCTCACCAGGAGGAAGCAGGGAAGGGGTGGTGGGTGCTGGAGAGCCACTGACAACTTCAGTGGAGGTGTCTGACATGGTGTGTGCCGGCACAACTGGGGGCATGGCTCAGATGTTGTGGGTGCCGGCACGACTGCAGTGGACCCTGCAGATGGAGTGGACAGGTCCGCCACTGCAGTGCCCAAGTCAGACAGGGTGGTAGTGGACTCCACTGCAGTGCCTACCACCAGGGGAGGAGAATGGGGAACAGGCAAGGTGGGCTGGACAGAGGGGGAGGACACCCTCACCACATCAGTGGCACAGACAAGCGCAGCGGGGGTGTGGTGCCGGGAGAGCAAGTGCCAGGGGAGAAGGCCGGAGCCTCTTGGGGATGGTATATCTGTGGGTGGGGGAACCTGGGGCAGGGTGTGGTGGGGGCACCTGTGGAGTGGGGGCCAGAGGGATGGAGGAAGGAGACCTGGTGCTTGAGCTGCAGGGCGGCGGCGGGGTCTTGCTCTTACCACTCCGGGGGACTTGCGGGTGGGGGCCTCAGTCTGTCTGCGCCTGGGGGAGGGTGTCCGGGGGCGAGGGGCACTCTGCTCCGTGTGGGGGGCTTCCTCTTCCCCCTGGATGCTGGAGCAGCTGGATCGGAGGGGAAGAGGCCGAGGTCACTGAGGAAGAGGCGCTGGGTCTTTGGGGTTGCAGGTGAGGCAAGGGAGGGTGTTTTGGAGGGAGAGGCAACTGAGGACTGCGCAGTGCCCGTGGATGCGTGTGTGTGTACCAGGGCCCCATCCCCTGTGAGTCTGGTTTCAGTCCCCTGACTGTGCGTGCGTGTGCGTTTTGTTTGTGGCGTGTGTGTCTGTGTGCTGGACGTGTGTGTGCTGGTGTGTGCCTGTGCCGGTGTGTGTGTGCTTGGGACGGGTAAGGTGCTGGGGAGTGTGGATGGAGCAGAGGCAGGAGGGGTGAGGGACTGTCTGAGGAGGGACACTGCTGCCGTCAGGGAGGAGTCCATGGACCTATTGCCCCTCTGTAGGTCAGACATGCCCGATGAGATGCCCTCCATGAACGACACCAGCTGAGTCAACAGAGCGGTGTGCGCATGGAGGACACTCAGCATGGCTGTCTGCCCTACATGGAGCTGGCGAAGGAGGTACACAGACTCCTCACTCAGGGCAGCAGGGGACACAGGGGCAGGGGTGCGGTGCCTGGCCCAAAGGAGACACGCTCCCGAACATGGGAGCCTCCACGGACCTGGGGAATGGGAGCCGATGGGAGGGCGGTGGTGGTGCTGGTGGTGGCGGGGACAGCAACACTAGCTGGGGTGTGGTGGCTGCTGACACCCGCCTCCATAAGGGAGTCATCCTCCGAGTTGCTCTGGTCCTCAGCTGAGGTGGATGGTGCTGAGGACTCCTCGGTGTGGCTCCCCTCGCCCTCCGTGCCACTGGGTCCCTCCGACCACTCCTCGGCTGCTGACCCAGTCTGGCTCTCTGGCTCCTCCTGGTCCGTGGAGCTGTCCCCTTCCGTGGCCGTGGATGTATCTGCAAACAATGGGGAAACAGACAGACATCAGTCACCTGCACCAAACGCACACACCACTGTGAGCACAGCACATTACAGAGCAAGCCCTGGCATCATTAGTTGTACATTGCTAAAAGTGCCCTAACTGAACAGGAGTAGCCAATTGTCAGTCTGATGCCAAGCATGGCACTCACATCCCACATGGCCTTGCACCCATCTGTCTGGTGTCTGTTGGATTGCAACACCCCAGTGTGGACACATGCACCAAGTACACAGTAGTTGGACAGTGCAGAGGACACAGTGTGGCATGTGGACATGCACACATCACAGCTCTTGCCACTGAGTCAGTACAGGTTTCCGGATGAAAGGGATGCCCAGAGTCAAATAGGAAATGCATGTGATGCATACCAGCGACAGACACCATGATGCACCCATGTCCTGATAGCCATCGCCACAATGGTGTGCATGTAGCACATGTCACTCCCCTGCAGGACCACCAATAAGTTGACACATGCCATGGCAGAGGCATGACTGCTAAGTCATACATCACTATCTCAGTGATGTATGACTTGGCAGCCAGACAACAACACTATGCACTGTGTCACAATAGTAGGTCATGGGGAATGCAAGTCCTGGAGCTGCACAAGTGCACATGTACATCCCCCACACAACACATCATCTTAACCCTCATCTGTCCAGGTCATACCTATTGGACATATGGGAGACCTGTGACACTACCCTCTGAACCTGAGCCCCTCACAATCTGCTGTGAATGGGGAACAGCTGCCTGAACTTCACATTCGCATACCCCAGTCTGCACGGGCAGCTGATCAAATACCTATGTGACACACAAGTATCATCTCCTATGGTCACATCTCCAGGGGCATGCTGAGCCCCTACCAAGAAACACCCCAGCAGTCCTGGCAAGTAATCCACAGCACACTGACACAGAGGCAGACACCTGAGGGGTCAAATCACTGCGCACAATGTGTCAGCTGATACACGGGAGTGGGAGTACAGAGTGCATTGCATGGCCTGGAGTAGGCATGACTGTCCTGCTCCACATGAATGAGGGATGAGCCCTGGACAGTGGATAGCTGGCTATGTATGTGTGACACACGTAATCTGCACACTCCTGGGGCCCAAACATTGTTCCCACCCGCTGCATGGGCGTGTGCCACATACCCCAGGCACATGTGGTGGCTCAGCTCAGCAAGTGGACCGCATATCAAAGCAACACGCAGATTACATGTCCGAACACAGGCGTTGTGTGAACAATGGACCCACCCATGATGCCCACAACAGAGTTAGGGAAACAGATGCTGTCCCCCACCTTTAGTGAAGCTAACTGCAAGGACACAGTCCCAAGTGACACAATTCCCTGAATGTAAGGGCCACACCTGGGTATCAGATGAGCAGTGGGCAGTGCACAATAGAGGGACATGGCTCCTGGACAACATGACTGCTGCACTGTGGCAGTTGAACCAGGCCAGAGGAGGGCACAAAGCATGTAATACAGAGTTCACAGTGCAGTCTTTGACTCACCCCCTCCTTGCTGCTGTCTGGCCTTCTGCTGCCCATCCAGGTCTGGAAACACCACCGCCAGGATCTGGAGCATGTGGGGGTCATGGTCCGTGTTCCGCCCCTCCTGCGAGGAGGCGACAGCTTCAGCTGGACCCGTGCAATCCTCCGGGTCCAGCCCCGAAGGTCCTGCCACCTCTTCTGGCAGTTGCGGATCCGGCGCTTGTAGACCCCCACGGACCGGACGGCCCGGACGATGTCCTTCCAGATATCCTGCTTCCGATGGGCATTAACCTGTCAGGATGACAAAGTGAAAAGGCCATTACTACACATGCAACATATCCGTGCATGACACAGTTGCATATACATGTCTCAATCACAGGGGCACATGATGTACACAGGCAGTGCAAAGCTGCCCATGGACAGTTTGCCAGACGTCACTACATGGTATCATTGCATGGGAAGTAAAACCTTGTTCAAATGCACTGTCACTGCACCATACCTGTCCAGTGCATGTCACTACACACTATGGGGGGCGACAACTACTCAGTGTGCCTGCTAGCCCGTGGCGTGCAGACTTTCAGCCTTGCTAGTCAGACAACATGCACATTCAGAAAGGCAGTGCACAGAACACTCACCTGCTCCCCTGGTGTCCCATACAGCTTGCTGTACTGTGGAAGTAGGCTGTCCAGCAGGGCCTGGTTCTCTTCAAGGCTGAAGGCTGGGGCTCTCTCCACAGTACGTGCCATTGCAGGGTCCAGAGGGGCAGAGACAGCAGCAGTGCAGTGGCAGATGTCGTCCTGGAGCATGTAGTGCAGGCAAGTGAGCTCTCAGGGGAACAGCCAGCGATATATATGTGCTGGAGAGGCAGATACTGTCCCTTGTGTCCAAAGTGATAGGTCCAAGTCGTTTGCATCTTCTGAATCTGGCCAATCCATGGAATAGCAGCACCAAAACACACCCACAGCATCCTTCAAATCTTCCACTTCATGACATATAATTGATTTTGCAACATTGTTGTGGGTGACCAACTGAATTTACAGCAACCGACTCGTTCGAAATTCAAAAACGCGTCCGTTGCCAGGCAAGCCCATTGTCAATGGGTGCGCACCGATCGGTCCATTGCGGTACAACACGTACAGGGGTACAACGCGTACCCGCACACATTGAATGCAATGGGCCGGCCGGGGCACCGATCGGTCCATTGCAGTACAACGCGTACAGGGGTACAACGCGTACCCGCACACATTGAATGCAATGGGCCAGCCGGGGGCACCGATCGGTCCATTGCAGTACAACGCGTACAGGGGTACAACGCGTACCCGCACACATTGAATGCAATAGGCCGGCCAGGGGCACCGATCGGTCCATTGCAGTTCAACGCGTACAGGGGTACAACGCGTACCCGCACACATTGAATGCAATGGGCCGGCCGGGGCACCGATCGGTCCATTGCAGTACAACGCGTACAGGGGTACAACGCGTACCCGCACACATTGAATGCAATGGGCCGGCCGGGGGCACCGATCGGTCCATTGCAGTTCAACGCGTACAGGGGTACAACGCATACCCGCACACATTGAATGCAATGGGCTGGCCGGGGCACCGATCGGTCCATTGCAGTACAACGCTGCATAGGGTACAACGCGTACCCGCACACATTGAATGCAATGGGCCAGCCGGGGCACCGATCGGTCCATTGCAGTTCAACGCGTACAGGGGTACAACGCGTACCCGCACACATTGAATGCAATGGGCCGGCCGGGGGCACCGATCGGACCATTGCAGTACAACGCATACAGGGGTACAACGCGTGCACCGCACACATTGAATGCAATGGGTCGGCCGGGGCACCGATCGGTCCATTGCAGTACAACGCGTACAGGGGTACAACGCTGCACCGCACACATTGAATGCAATGGGCCGGCCGGGAGCACCGATCGGTCCATTGCAGTACAACGCGTACAGGGGTACAACGCTGTACCCGCACACATTGAATGCAATGGGCCGGCCGGGGCACCGATCGGTCCATTGCAGTTCAACGCGTACAGGGGTACAACGCGTACCCGCACACATTGAATACAATGGGCCGGCCGGGGCACCGATCGGTCCATTGCAGTTCAACGTGTACAGGGGTACAACGCGCACTCGCACACATTGAATGCAATGGGCCGGCCGGGGGCACCGATCGGTCCATTGCAGTACAACACATACAGGGGTACAACGCGTACCCGCACACATTGAATGCAATGGGCCGGCCGGGGGCACCGATCGGTCCATTGCAGTTCAACGCGTACAGGGGTACAATGCGTACCCGCACATTGAATGCAATGGGCCGGCCGGGGCACCGATCGGTCCATTGCAGTTCAACGCGTACAGGGGTACAACGCGTACCCGCACACATTGAATGCAATGGGCCGGACGGGGGCACCGATCGGTCCATTGCTGTTCAACGCATCACTGTACATGTGACTGGCATATGTCAGCATGCCTGTCTCAGATGGACATATGCCAGCCACAGATAGCTCCCAGGGAGTGAGGGGCACACCTACATCACGACAGCCTGTCCAAACTTTATCATAAGGCATGTAAGGCTGCATTTCCTATTGTGTGTATGTTGGTGTACATGTTGTCCTGTGGGTGTCACCTGTGGGCAGCCACCCCCAGGCTGTGCACGTGTTCATGGGGACAGGATCCTGGGTGTTACGTGTACATGACCACTGTGTTGTGCAACTGTTCATATCTGTGCATGTGCCATGGTCACATTTCACGGTGGTGTATGTGTATGTCATGTCACATACCCCGTGAGTCCCATGTGGGACGGTATGTTTGAGCCAGGGTGTCCCAGTGGCACAATAGTGATGGTCCTCCACAGTCTTTGTGCATGTAGTGTTTACAATGTCTCTGATTTCATGTGCACAATGGGAGACAGTCTCCACATCCAGGTTGTGTGTGCATGGACTTTGATGTTGTGCGTGTGTGTGTCACAGACGTCCATGTCTGTCCTGCCGTGGCAAGTGGGACCACTACCTGTGGGGGTCATTGTTGTTTTGCTGTGGTGTATACATGATACTCCATGTAATGCCAGTGTCCATGTGGCAATACAGGGTCCCTGGGAATGTACCTGTCGTTGAGCTGTGGTGCCTGGGGCACATCTGTCCTCACATGTCACTGTGGGTGGTGATTGTGACACGGCAGCAGGAGATGGGAACTGTGACACGGCCTCATGATATCCAATGGGCCAACCTGGGACTAATTGATGCCACCTGTTGGACCGTGTTGACAGATGTTGGCCATGTATGTACCATACATGTCCTTACGGAACTGCACACTTCATGTAGTTGTGCCTCATAATGATGTATGTTGGGATATTGAGTGTGTTCAATGCCGCATATGTGGGCTGACTGACAATCTTGCTTACTTCTCCTCTGCACTGCAGGGCTCCTGCTGTCCATCGACCATTCCCAGACCTGGCAACGATGGTGGAACGGGACAGCATCCGACGGTACCGCTTCACCAGGCAGCTGATTGAGGATTTGGCAGTGCAGTTTGTCCCCACATTTGCAGCCTGGCCGGCCGTATCCTACAGCGCTGACCCCCAAGGTGAAGGTGATGGCAGCCCTACACTTCTTTGCCACCGGTACCTTCCAACATACTGTGGTGACTGCTGGTGGGATGTCACAGACCATGTTGAGCCGTGTGCTCCGCGATGTTTTGGCGGCAATGTTGCTATTCCTGAACCGGTACATCTATTTCCCTAGACTGCGACGACTCACTGACGTGAAGAGTGACTTTTATGCCCTGGGGAGGATGCCGCATGTCATTGGCTCCATTGATGGGACACATGTGGCTTTGGTACCACCACAGGCCCAGGAGCAGGCCTACAGGAACCGCAAGCACTACCACTCGGTCAATGCACTGGTGGTGTGTCTTGCAGACATGACCATCACACACGTGTGTGCCCGTTTCCCTGGTTCAGCACACGATGCCTTTGTGATGAGGAGTAGTCGCATCCCCAGGATGATGGCACGGATGCAGAACCAGCGTGCCTGGCTTGTCGGTGTGTACTGACTTTGTGCCATTGTGTGTGATCTGATCTGTAGTATTCCGCCCACTTTTCCAAGTCAGCTAATGTGCACTTGTCTGTCCGTAGGTGACTCGGGATACCCCAACATGCCGTGGTTGCTGACACCCCTCAGGAACCCTGTGACACCAGCCCAGATGCGCTACAATGAGGCACATGGTCGGACCAGGAGAGTGATTGAGCGGACATTTGGTCTCCTGAAGAGCCGCTTCCGCTGCCTGGACAAGACCGGAGGGTCCCTCCCATATGCCCCTGCGAAAGTGTGCAAGATTATCATCGTCTGCTGCATGCTCCACAACCTGGCAGTGCGGAAGGAGTTGCCTCTCATCCAGGATGACAATGACCAACATCCGCCACCTGTGGAGGATCCTGGCCTGGACCACGATGCCAGTGACGATGATGATGATGATGATGATGGTGATGTCCGCACACAGCTCATCACCAACTTCTTTAGCTGAATGTGAGTATCCTGAGGTGTCATGTCAATGATGTGAGTTGGCATGATGTGTAGGTGGTGCTCTGGTGCTGTTGGAGTGTGTCCATGGGCTACTTGACTGGATGTGTGTTGCGATGTGTGCTTACAGGTGGGCTGTACTCCCCAACAGTGTTGACATGCTAACTTGGTTCTGGGTGGGTATCTTGTAACATGTATTGTGCATGAGTTTTGCTGTTCTGTCCTGTACTCCATTGCTTTTGACTGTGTGTCATTTCTGTCCTTCACAGGGTACTTTCAGATTCGTTTGGTCAACTGTGTCCACCGACGACGTGATTGCACTTCCAGGCTGGTAGCTGTTGTGTCCCTACAGGTGATGTGCGCCACACCCATGGACTTCCTTCCGTCTACAGTTGTTGACTGTGTGCCCGCTGCCAGGTGGGATTACCTTGCATCTGTAGTGGTTACGACATGTTGCAACTGTGTAATAAACCTGTGCTTCACTTTGTGATGTGCGTTGTCTGTGGTCACACATTTGACTGCCATTTGCTTACTGCACCTGTGGGCTACTTGACTACAACTGGGAATGGGTGTGGTGTCTGTGCATTGCACCGTCTTCCCTGGCAACATCAGTGTAGGCAATGAGTCAGATGGCCTAGGTGTGTATGTGTTGTGTAGCCCTGGTGGTGTGTCTCCCTCATATGTGTCACGTTGCCTTTACTCACATGCCTGTGTTGTCCTTGCTGTTGCAGTTCGCATACACAGTGTAATTTTGCAGTTCATCATCCCCATAACAGCACCCACGTTGGAATCACAACAGAGGCAAGTATGGTGTATTAGTGTGTTTATTGTGATACATTTGTGTGAATAGTGCATAGGATGGGTAGTGCTGTACATAAATCTTGCAATCCGAAGTTCCTAGGTGAATTGAAAGTCCTGGTAGACAGAATCCCCAGTATCGGGGCCACAGTTGTCTGACACATTGGTCCAACTTGTACTCCCCATGCAATGTGTGGGAGTAGTGTTGCCGTCAACAGGGTGAACAGTCTGTGCACACAGGTGAACATCCAGAACAGGTTCAGGCTTCCTGGGAGTTGCGCTTGGCCATCGGCCTCTCACTTGTCCCTCCTCGGACGACCCCTCTTCTTGGGGGGCCCCTCAAGTACAGGCTGCTGCGGTGCAGGGGACTCTCCGCCAGAGTCATCCTCCCTCCCTGTGGCAGTTGCAGTTTGTTCGGCACCAGATGTTGTTGGCACACAGGGAGGTGTGGACTGGTTGCTGTTCATCTGGCGGAGGCATTGTAAAATGTCCCTGTGCACCGCCGTCATCTCATGCAGTGCATCCCACTTGGACTCCACGCGGGACATGTGTGAGTCCACGCGGGACATGTGTGACTCCACGTGGGACATGTGGGAGTCCAAGCGGGCATGATGGGCAGCCTGCTGCTGTTTCATGTCTCTGAGGAGCCCCACTACCTGGCTGAGGTCTCCGGTGCTGGACTGGTACGCATCAGCTATGCGTACCAGTTGTGGGTCATCATGCACACCAGCAACCTCTGCAAGCAGCGACCTCTGTCTCCCACCCCTCCCACCACCCCTGCTGACATGTGCAGTGTGTGCAGTGGCACGCACAGATGACCCTGGTCCACCTTGGGGGTTGGTGGTGGTGGTGGTGGTGTCCATGGCCCCAGGTTGGTCCAGGGTCCCTGTGCTGGTGTTGCTCCTTGTTCTGTCCATGTCGGCAGGGATGGTATTTGTGGTGACAGTCGTTGGAGGGGTGGGTGCAGGGGGTGCAGCTGGTGGTCCTGCTGGTGCTGCAGCTGGTGGTCCTGCTGGTGCTGCATGTAGACTTGCACCGGATGTGCCAGGTTGGTCTTCTTCTTTGTCCGAGGAGGACAGAGGCTGTACGACGCCAGTGAGCTCCGCATCCTCTTGAGCCTGGGACTGGGACTCCTCAGCGTCTGCTGCTGTGTCCCCATCATCACCTGTTTTTGGGAGACACACACAATGTATGTTATGTTTCTGCAGGCATCAATGGTTGACACACATGACAGTTGTGACTGTGCCTCTGGGTGCGGGCCTGTACATTGCATTGTCCTAAGTCGTCACAGTCAGGGGTTGATATTGGTGTGGCACATTGTCCTGCATTATTTGGGCATTTCTATGTATTTTTTGGGGTGTGAACATGGTCTGCATTGGTTGTGTTTGGCTGACAGCCGGCCCTCCTTCCCACCCACCCAGCCAGTCAGTTATCCCACCATGGAACTGTGCTTGCATTGCAGGGAGTGGAAGTTGTCTCTCAGGATGTCAGTCAGTGGTGTCCTGCTGTTTGTTGGTGCACAGTTGCCAGCAGGGCCTTGTGCTCCCCACAGCAGTAGCCAGTGTCAGCCATCTTGTGAGTCCTTCTCCACTCCCTGTGATGTGAGCATGGTTCATGGTGGTGTTGATGGGACAGTTGTGGGGGTGACCAATATCAGTGACTACGACTCCCATCATGCTATTGCCTCCACCCCCTTCCCAGCATGCCCATGCTTCCTTCCTTTTGATTCTGCTTCCCTGTGGGGTGGGCTGGCTGTGCTGACAGGATGGCTGGGAGTGTTGTCCTGGCAGTTGTTTGGCTAAGAGTCCCAAGAGTGTCCCTGTGCTTCACACAACATAACCCAGGGTGGTGGTTCTTTGTGGGATCTTGTGTTAGGATGGGGGCATTGCATTCTACCAGGTGGGTTCTGTGGAGTTTGTGTTGGGGGGTGTGAGGGGAGGTGCTTGTGACTATGGTCAGTGCTGCATGTCCTCCTTCCCACCCAGCCAGCCAGATATCCCACCATGGAACGTGCTTGCATTGCAGGGAGTGGAAGTTGTCTCTCAGGATGTCAGTCAGTGGTGTCCTGCTGTTTGTTGGTGCACAGTTGCCAGCAGGGCCTTGTGCTCCCCACAGCAGTAGCCAGTGTCAGCCATCTTGTGAGTCCTTCTCCACTCCCTGTGATGTGAGCATGGTTCATGGTGGTGTTGATGGGACAGTTGTGGGGGTGACCAATATCAGTGACTACGACTCCCATCATGCTATTGCCTCCACCCCCTTCCCAGCATGCCCATGCTTCCTTCCTTTTGACTCTGCTTCCCTGTGGGGTGGGCTGGCTGTGCTGACAGGATGGCTGGGAGTGTTGTCCTGGCAGTTGTTTGGCTAAAAGTCCCAAGAGTGGCCCTGTGCTTCACACAACATAACCCAGGGTGGTGGTTCTTTGTGGGATCTTGTGTTAGGATGGGGGGCATTGCATTCTACCAGGTGGGTTCTGTGGAGTTTGTGTTGGGGGGTGTGTGAGGGGAGGTGCTTGTGACTATGGTTAGTGCTGCAAGTCCTCCTTCCCACCCACCCAGCCAGCCAGTTATCCCACCATGGAACGTGCTTGCATTGCAGGGAGTGGAAGTTGTCTCTCAGGATGTCAGTCAGTGGTGTCCTGCTGTTTGTTGGTGCACAGTTGCCAGCAGGGCCTTGTGCTCCCCACAGCAGTAGCCAGTGTCAGCCATCTTGTGAGTCCTTCTCCACTCCCTGTGATGTGAGCATGGTTCAGGGTGGTGTTGATGGGACAGTTGTGGGGGTGACCAATATCAGTGACTACGACTCCCATCATGCTATTGCCTCCACCCCCTTCCCAGCATGCCCATGCTTCCTTCCTTTTGATTCTGCTTCCCTGTGGGGTGGGCTGGCTGTGCTGACAGGATGGCTGGGAGTGTTGTCCTGGCAGTTGTTTGGCTAAGAGTCCCAAGAGTGTCCCTGTGCTTCACACAACATAACCCAGGGTGGTGGTTCTTTGTGGGATCTTGTGTTAGGATGGGGGCATTGCATTCTACCAGGTGGGTTCTGTGGAGTTTGTGTTGGGGTGTGTGTGAGGGGAGGTGCTTGTGACTATGGTCAGTGCTGCAAGTCCTCCTTCCCACCCAGCCAGCCAGATATCCCACCATGGAACGTGCTTGCATTGCAGGGAGTGGAAGTTGTCTCTCAGGATGTCAGTCAGTGGTGTCCTGCTGTTTGTTGGTGCACAGTTGCCAGCAGGGCCTTGTGCTCCCCACAGCAGTTGCCAGTGTCAGCCATCTTGTGAGTCCTTCTCCACTCCCTGTGATGTGCGCATGGTTCATGGTGGTGTTGATGGGACAGTTGTGGGGAGGCAATATGTGTGACTGCGACTCCCATGATGCTATTGGCTACACTGACTTGGCCAGCATACACAGAATTCCTTCCTTTGAGTGGTCTTCACTGTGTGTTGGTGTTGTTGTGGTGGCTACATGTCTGGTTGTGTTTGTTAGTTCTATTTGTGCCACTGCCTAGCTGTAGTTGTAGTTGTGTTTGTACATGTGATGGCACAGTTGGATGTGACTTTTTTGATGGCATGTGTTGTGTTTATCTGACTGACATACACATTTTGGGATGATTCTGTTCTGGTTGCTGTGTAATTGCTATGAGTGCATGGTTTGACTCTCCCCTTGACAGTGATGTGTGTGTGTTTTGTGGCAGTATATTGTGTACATTTGTTGTGTACTCACCAGGCTCTGGGATGTCCTCTAGTCCATATACGCTCACTGGCGGAAGGATGGCCCGCACCTTCTCCTCCCAGGGCCTGAGGTATATTGGCTTGGCAGGAGGGCCACTGCCGGTGTGTTGGCTGTTGATGTAGTCTTTTTGAGCAGGTCCCGTACCCTCCTGCGCACGTCATACCACCTGTTCTGGATGTCGCTCTTTGTGCGCCTACATGGTGATTGTGCGTTCACCCTGTTGATGATCCTCTCCCACATCTTGGTTTTCTGGGAGATGGGGGTCTGTTGGACCAGTGTGCCAAACAGCTGTGGCTCTACCCTGAGGATCTCGTCTACCATGACTTCCAATTCACAATCTAGGAACTTGGGATTCTTCTTGGGGTGCATGGTGATGGGTGGTGATGGTGAGTGATGTGTGTGTTGGTGTGAAGGTGAGGGTGTGTGAGTGTGTGTTTTGCTGGGTGTATGTGAGGTAGGTATTTGTTGGTGTGCTGATGGTGTGTGGCTTGTGTGAGGGATGAGCTGTGGGTGTGTGGTTGCTTTCTCTTGGGTGCTGGCAGTGGAATGGCATTTGCAAAGGCTCATGGTTGTGATTTGTGTCCTTTATATGGGTGGAGTTGTGGGTGTGTCTTTGTTCTCTGTCCCCACCCCCCAGTATTTATTGGCTTGGTAATTGCTTGTTTGGCCTTTTTTTGGGTGATTTTTCCTTTGTACTGTCTGTGTATGTTGGAAACGTTCTTGTGACCGAGTCGGACCCTGCATTTGTCTCGTACGGTCTTCTCCGTTTCGTTCACGCTGTGTATGTGTAGTTTTCTATGCTGCGTACGCGTCGGTCGCGGTGTTTTGTGTTGCTTCGGCTCGGTTTTGTATGCGTGTCGGTCGTACGGCTTGGCCTCCGTCCGACTTCGCTCGTGATTTTCGCGCCTTGCATCGTACTTTGCGGTTTGGAGTTCGCGTGTACGTTTCGGTCGGATTTGTTCCGGGTGCGTGTCGGTCGGTTGGATTCGCGTGTTTTTCCGACCGGATTGCTGTTTTCCGTGCGGCTCGGTCGGTCGACTTGGGTTCGGTACGTGTCGGTCGGATTTTGCACGCCTTGCATCGTACTTGGCGTGTCGGGCGCCACAGGTACGTGTCGGTCGGTATTATTTCCGGATCCGAGTCGGTCAGTGCTTTTTCCGGCCCGAATCGGAATCGACCCCAAAGTCCAAACCAACGCGACCAACGCCAAGCAACTGTTCAACGTCATACAGCAGCTCACAAAACCCTCCAGCGAAGCCACAGACATCACACCTTCCCAGGAACTCTGCGACAAACTCAGCTCCTACTTCCATCTGAAGATTAAGGTCCTCTACGACAACTTCAGTGAACAGATGCCGGACACCACCCCCCCCCCCCAACGCCGCCGACAAGCCAACCATCATGACCTGGAATCTCGCCACCGTCGAACACATCACTGCGACCATAAAGAAAACCCACTCAGGAGCCCCAACGGACCCATGCCCACCACACATATTCCACAGGGCCGCCGCCGCCATCGCACCCGAACTAGGACGGATCATCAACGCCTCCTTCATGTCCGGCATTTTCCCAGATGACTGGAAATGGGCGGAGGTTAAACCCCTCCTCAAGAAACCAACGGCCGACCCAACAGACCTGAAAAACTACCGGCCCATCTCTCTCCTCCCCTTCGCGGCCAAAGTCACCGAGAGACTCGTAAACGCCCAGCTGACCACCTTCATTGAAGAGAACTCCATCCTAGATGCCTCCCAGTCCGGATTCCGCAGCAACCACAGCACCGAGACCGCCCTCCTTGCCACCACTGACAACATCTGCATGCTGCTCGACCAGGGACACACTGCGGCCCTCATCCTTCTAGACCTCTCCGCAGCCTTCGACACCATCTCACATCGCACGCTCGCAGCCAGACCTCACGACGCGGGGATACGAGGAAACGCCCTCACCTGGATCCAATCCTTCCTCTCCGGCAGAACCCAGAGGATCAGACTCCCTCCCTTCCTCTCTGAACCCACCGATATCAACTGCGGAGTACCCCAAGGATCATCGCTCAGCCCCACGCTCTTCAACGTCTACATGGCCCCCCTCGCCGCCATCGTCAGACAGCATGGACTCAGCATTGTATCCTACACCGACGACACCCAGCTCATCCTCTCACTCACGAAGAATCCCGAAGACACCAGACCCTGCTTCCAGGTAGGAATGAAGAACGTGGCAGCCGGATGAAAGACAGCTGTTTGAAGCTCAACTCAGAGAAGACCGAGGTCCTCATCCTCGGACCATGCACCTCAGCCTGGAACAACACCTGGTGGCTCTCTGCCCTTGGGAACCCACCCACCCCTACAGACCACGCACGGAACCTCGGCATCATCCTCGACTCCTCCCTCTCCATGAACCGCCAGATCAACGCCGTCGTTTCCACTAGTTTCAACTGCCTGCGCATCCTCTGCAAGACCTTCAAATGGATCCCCCCCCGACTGCAGAAGGACCATCACCAATGCGCTCATAACCAGCAGACTTGACTATGGCAACACCCTATACGCCGGAATCAACAGAACTCTTCTACACAAACTCCAAACCATCCAGAACGCGGCAGCCAGACTCGTCCTTGGGACACAGCATCACGAACACATGACCCATCACCTACGAGACCTCCACTGGCTCCCCGTCGAGAAGAGGGTCACCTTCAAACTCCTCACCCACACTTACAAATCCCTCAACATCGGACCCAAATCCCTCAACAAAAGAGTATCCTTCCACGTACCCAAAAGGAACCTCCGCTCCGCCGTCCTCGCCCTGGCAGAGGTCCCGCATCCGCAGAATCAGAACAGGTGGGAAAGCCTTCCCCTACATCACAGCCAGGACCTGGAATGAGCTCCCGGTGAACATCAGAGGCTCCCCGACCCTGCACACGTTCAGGAAGGACCGCAAAACCTGGCTTTTTGACTGATCCGGAGCTGCCCCCCCCCCCCCAGTGCCTTGAGACCCTCACAGGTGAGTAGCGCGCTTTACAAGCCCCTGATTGATTGTGAGGCGATCCTGACGGAATTCCATGCTGATTGTAATGTCCTCCATGGTTTCCAGGACTGGGACAAGGTGATAGATAGGTGTGCTCCTCCTACGTACTCTGGCCGGTGACACATGCAGAAGTCGTTAAATATTGATGTGATCTGTGTGACAGTTTCACCAGAGACTCACACGGCCACAACATTGACATGACTCTTGAGCACGTGAAAAGAACAAGTGACATGCATTAAGACCTTGGTTCACTCCACCCACTCCTCATACTGAGCATTAGTACATCAACAATATGACATTGTGTATCTCATGTCGTACCCTGCTACATCAGGGTGTGATCAGCCCTGTGTGTTTGGCACAGCACATGTGGTTACCAGCATCAATGCTGACTTGCATGTATCTTCGGCCATTGCACGTCCTCAATCTCAAGTCCGACAATACACAGCAACACAATGGGATGAGGGCAGTCTGTGTCACCTGGACAACATCACATGAGTATGTAGCACAGTAGACATGTTCAAATGTGCATTATGTGGTCAGTCCATCAGGACTGTGTGATGAATCTGCGAGACACACATTGCCACGTTCAAAGTGTATTTGAACAGATACACATGTTTAGTGTATACATGCACACATAGCTTGACAGCATAACTTATGTTGGACCCAGCAATGTATGTTGAGACACATGTGCATTGCCCTGACGTGTGTATGCACATGGAGGCAATTGGAGGTGAGCACACAGCATGGCACACCAGTACATGTGTAGAAAGTGTGGAGCTGAAGAGTAGGCCTGATTTAATGACAATGGCCAGCTAGGGATGTCAGCCGACATCACTGGCATTTCATGAGACAGAACATTGACAAGTGTCTGACCGTCAAGTAGCAAGTGTTACTCCAGACATGTTAACATCTTTTATGTCTCAGTACACAACGTGAGTACAGTGATAGCGGCCTTTGTCCTTTTGGACTCATTTACTCTTTTCGTGCCATGCTGGCCACCACACAATACGAGTGATGTCTTCCCACTCTCCTTTTCATGGACATTCCATGTGTGTCAGGACGTAAGGCATAGGTCACACGCCATGGAACCTTAACAGTTTGCACATTTGACCTTATGCAAATGTTGTGTGGTGAATGATGCAGTTAGCAAAGTGTGCATGCTAAAGCTAAATTGTGTTTACAGGTGCTAGAGCTGGCATCCACAGAGGTAACAAGCATTGGCCCCAATCGAATGGTGCCGGATAGCAGTGGCCGCTGCGTGCCCTCCGCGGGGCGTGACTGCCAATGAGGTATAGCCATCAGCCAATGGAACCGGCAGCGGTAGTGATTTTGGAATGTCGCGGTAGGCGTGCTAGGCCCCTGCGGGGCCAACATTGGCCCCTTATGAAGGATGCTAAGCCGGCTGGCCAATGGTAACAACAGACCAACATTTGAACGAGCCTAGGGTACTATATATATGCCTGTGATATGTACACACCTGTCACTTGCCTAAAGACACTGCTGCCTGCCATTCATCAGCACGAACAGCGGCTGTACGTCATCTCTGGAACCAGTCATGTATCGTAGAGAGAACCCGAGGGCCCGTCCCTTCACCACAGAGGAGCTGGGGGTCCTGGTAGGAGAGTTCCTTGGACAGTACGGGAGGCCATAAGGTGCTCCAGAGGGACTGGAAAGTGTATGACACACTTACTTATGTTGGTCACGAGGGTCAAAACATGTGGCTGTACAGTGCTGTGTGCCTCGGACTGCTTGCGAAAAGGGCAGCATTCTGATTTTGTTGTCTACATTTCACATTCCTTACGCACTACTTGATGCACTTGAGTGTGTGGGGAGGATGGCACACTGTTCAATGTTGCTGCTCAACGTGTCTGAAACATCACACGTGTTACTTACAGAAAGGATGATGAATATGTGTTGGAGTCTGTGTAGCCAAACGAGTTTAAGTGTATACTGATGTGTAGCTCTATTAGCTGAAGGAATGTGGATGTGCCTACAGACATTAGGATGTGATGTTGATATGGCACCACATGACGAGCAATTTTGCTATATGATGGCTGCTTGGAGCATGACTGCCAGTTTGCATGTTAACATCCATGGGCTGTGCATGGAAAAACTTGTAGACTAATGCAGCCTGTGCATGGACGTCACATGTGTGCATTCGGTACATGCTTTTATTTTTATCTTGCCTATCATGTTTGTTGTCAGGCCACTTCACTGAACAGTGTCTCTGTCTCCTGCTGAATCTACCGGGGTCAGAGAAGGTAATGGGCAAGTAACAGTTGGTGTACCTACTGGCATCACTGCTCCCCTGGAGTACAGCGACACTGATGGTACCAGCGCATCGTAGGGGGACCGGAGTGCCCTGGATGAGTCAGCTCCTGAAACGTCTACCTCCATTTCCTCAGACTCAGGTGGGGACTCCTCGGTGTGGTTGGGCAGAGGAGAATCGAGCTGTGCTTCTTCGTCCAACACACCACGTCCTGTGTCCACAGTCCCTGATGCTCCCCCAAACGTCATCCATGCACGATGCCCTAAGAAGGGTAGGGTATCTTTTCCCCCAGGCACTGCTGCCCCAGCCCCTGTGTCCCCTGCTGCCCTCAGTGTGGAGGCCATTGACATCTTGCGTCAGGTGTCTGTGGGTCAGACTTTGCTATTGAATGCCCTACAGGATCATGGCAACAAGTTGTCACAGGTAATAGCGTTCATGGAGGGCATCCATTCTGACGTAGGTGGCCTGCTCTGGAGTGTCCAGTGTCTGGCCTCCACACTGGACGGCTGCAATAGTGCAGTCACAGGCTCTAAGTCTCGCTCCTGTCCCTTCCTCAACCACCCTGTCAGTGTCCTTACATGATCAGAGGAGCCACACACATGTACACTCAGGCACCAGGTCATCCCCACACAGCACACAACAACAGGAGTCCAAGCAACAGAGACACAAGACATCATCCACAAGGAGCACAAGGAGCACAGATGCCAGCACCACCATAATAACCTCACATGAGAGTGCGGAGCAGAAACACAAAAGACATGCCTCAACATTGCAGATGTCAAAGTCCCAGCACTCCAAGACCCCTCCAGGATCCACTACTGATCCAGGCTCAGCACAAGAATTTGCCCTGGCTGCCGTCGGGCTGTTGCGTTCCACAACTGCCCCCCCCCCCACCCCCAGTTCAGAGGGATGTTTTGCCCAGAACTTCCACTCCCACCAAAACCCCACCTGGTAAGCATGGACAGAGAAGCAGTGAGGTTGTGATTGTTCCACAACAGGAGAGGCAGGGTAGGAGCCCCCCCAGCATAGAACTAGGTCTGAGGGTTTTGAAAGAAAGGATCCACGGCCACCTGCTCCACTTTCTGGAGGGAAGGGAGCAGCTGTGGGCACCTCACCTATCCCTTGTCCAAAGACACATGTGGGCTATCGTATCCCAAAACAAGTGAAGCCCAGCCCTCCACATGCAACATCAGCCACTCAGCATCACCAGTGCATGTCACCACCTCCCCGTGAGATGACTCCACCGGGTCCTGCCAGCCCTCAGGCTCCCACATCCAGGGATCCCTCTGCCTGGACATTCTGTGTTTCACTATAAACTGGGTGCGGTAGAATTATCTATTACATTATTGAATATAATATATCCCTGATTGATATGTATAACAGCTAAGAGGCAGAAAGCAGTTTTGCATAATGTACTGTTGAAACGAGACTATTAGTTTTAACATATTACATCCCTGTTTCTTATGTATAACAGTGAAGAGACAGATAGTAGCTTTGCATGATGTAATGTTGAAATCAGAGTTTAAGTTCCAGTTTTTACTCCCTCAGAAATCTGTGATCTAAGGTAGAAACTCCCATAAGGTGGAGGTAAATTTATATTACCGCCTAGGTGAGTCTATGTATTTTTACTTAGAAGTGCTACGGTACGCTCTTGATCACGTGTGTGGTTTAATCACGTGTGTGGTGTTAAGGGTGTCATATTGGTATATAACATTGATGAAACTGACAAGATTGTTTGTCTTTTCTAGACACTGGACCGGACTGCAGCTGGTACCATGTCATAATAACCATGACAATTAAGTATGGTTTTTAAACATTTAATTTTTACCTAAGTTCAGCAGAGTGACATTGCTTTAGGTCCTGATGAATGCCGCGAACCTTGTTGGTCATTTGGCAGAAACATGTTGACCTTTGACGAATAGGACATTCTTTCAGTCCTATATATCACTGACCTTTTTAACCCTAGTCTATGGGGACATGGAATAAATTGAGTTGAGTCACCCATGAGCTAGTTTTAACGCACTGTTAGTTTTTCTTTTGCACTCTGCCCCTCACCCCAATCGCTTACATTGGGAATACCAGAAAACACCTCACGCTCCTCTCCAGAGGGAGAGTTGTAGCCCATACTGTGCACCTTGCGGTCGCAGTGTGTAAGAGGGGACCCAATGATGAAGCATGTCACCCTTGGGTGAGTGAGGGTTCTCGTCTTTAAGATAATGACTTCCCTTTTCCCCGTACACATAATTTGTAGTTTTTGTTGCAATAACTAGCGTCCCATTATTTTGTGTGAGTAACCAGTTCTCCCCCTCCCAGGTCCAGTCCTCAGACTACCCCAGACAGTCATCCCCACACAGTTCCAGTTCTCCACATATTTGATGGCTGGTCCCTCTTCCCAGCCCATTCCTCCCTGAGCGGTGCCTGAGCTGACAATTTGCTAGCCCTGTACTGGTGATGTTTACATGGCTGTGGACTGTGTTACATTGATCTGTGTGTATTTCCAAAGCAAACATGTGCAGACTTGAGTTTTGACTGGCAGTTGCCCTTCATGTTTTGCACTTTACATGCTGATACCGAGTTTGTGTTTGAATGAAGTTATTCATGTTCTTGACGTTGTCGCTGGCCTTACAAATATTGCTGTACAATGTAGGTGCATGTGTTCATGGGTTCAATGCTCTGAAGTCACACTTTGCCATTCTCATGTACTGTACTAGATCTTACAGGGGTTACCAGGGGTTCCGCAGAATGCTGTCATGTTTTGACTCAGAGTATTGATGGGGGCGGGCTACTTGTCAGTGATGGTCCACTCTGGTCCTGTTCATTGTGTTGGCTGTGCTCTCCTTCTTCACACATGTCAGATGGGTTGGATCTCCATCATGTGAATGTCTTCCAATTTACATGATGACTTGAGGGGTGGGCAGGGTACTACATATCTGTGTGGTCTATCTTGATGTGTACACACCAGTGTGGGTGTGTTATCATCTTGGATGGGTATGGCTTCATAGTCAGATGAATGGAGGTACATGTTCTTATTGGAGTCATCCTACAGTGTGAGTGTGCTGTGATTCTCTGAGATGTTGATGTGTGTGTGCCCTTGGGCATTGCCCTTTCACTCATGTATGATCCATGTGATGTGTGCCTGTTTGTTTCCATGGTCAGACACCTTGTGGGGTGTTGATGGACATGTTGGGATTGTTGCAGGAGCTGTGCGCTGTGTGTCATTGTTACCTCGCAGGCCAAGGGTGCACCTGCATGTTTGACTCATCATTGGTGAGTATGCAGAGTGTGTCAGTGCAATGTCTGTGTTGTGTGTCTTGGGATATGGCTTTGGTCTTGCTTACCTTTGTTCGCACTGTGCTGCCTGTCTGTGGGTTGCAAACATGATATGTGATTTCTCACAGGCATACCTGTCACTTGACACTTTCTGTGCCCAAATTGGAGTTGTTCGGATTCATAGCTGTGACAGTAATTGCATTTGGCCATGCACATTGAGTCAGACTTAAACATGGATTTTTGCTCGGGACACTCCTCAACTGTACAGATCTGGTGAATACACCACTTCATTCGTGACCTGTGCCAGTGGCTGCCATGCACATGTTTGACCCTCCACTCCCCTCCATGTTCTGGCACTGTACTGTGTGCTGATGATCTGTTTCCAATGGAATGCTGGCCAGCGGCACTGTTTCAGTGGGTGATGTGTGATATTTGTACCTACTTGCTTTCAGTAATGGTTGCTGTGGTACAGTACAGATGGATTGGCAGCACAGTCCTCTTGTCTTGTTCCTGCATGGATGTTTGCCTGGGTTGTGTGGCAGTTGATGTTTGCAAAATGTGTAGCTGTTTCCCTTGCACCTGCTAGCCATCCTGGGCAGGCATCTTGGTCACTTTGCAGTCTGCAGTGTATGCACTCCCATCACCAATGCTAATCTGTCACCCTGGTCAGGATTGGAGCTGTGTGAGTGGTGCTGGTGGGTGGGTGTGAGGGGAGCTGAGTGGCAGGAGGCGTCAGCACAGGGCAACCTTCTGGCCCCTGAGAGTATCACTGATGTGAATAGGGGAGGCATCTTTCCCCAGATGTGGTTGTGCAGGCCCTGCCTGCACGCTTGCAGTGAGTTGTTGTTGTACCGTGGTTGCATGCGTGTATGGGTGTTGGACGTACCTCTGCTGTTGTGCATGTTGGCGTCTGATCTGCTGGTAATTCATCAGGTACAGCAGCGGTAAGGCCTGTAGGGCTGGATCCATTGCGGCTCTGGTGGTGTACATGTATAGGGCTTGGATATTCCCTCGCTGTTATTGTGCTTCCGCCATCCGCGATGAAGTGAGGTTTCCGCAGCGGTGGGATTGGCTGTTTGGTACATCGTAATGTGGTTGGCGGTGGAGACGTGATTCCGCACGCTGTTCTTGCTCTATTGGCTCCGTCCGCCACCCTTACGTGAGGTTGACACGTGCGGACGCAGAAACACCGCGGCGGTACGGAAATGGACTATGTTAGCCCATTGTAATATGGCGGTCGCAATGACCGCATGGGGTGCAGAGAATTCTCCGCCAGCACTACGGATGCCCTTCCGTCCGACATCCTAATGACCCCCTATATATTTAATTGAAAAAAATACTCACTGAATGCAGTTGGTGAAGTTTCTTTTGTTGATGTTGTTTTTTGTTGAATTCTGTAGAAGCTGTTAAAAGAAAAGTATTTGTTAGTAATAAATTGATTTTTAATAGTTAGGTCTAATTGTTTATTATTTTATGTACTTACTTTGTATTATATTTTCTCTTATCTTGATTTTGTCTTTTTTTCGAACGTAAAGTTTGTTTTGGGGGTTTTGGGTGGAGTTGTTGTGAAGTATATTGTGTGAAAAATAAAACATTATTTTGTAATTTCAGTTAATTTGATCATTTATATTATTTAGTGTTTATTTTTATTTATTTGTAATTAAATAAATATACTTACTCTTTGTAATTGATGGAGTGTCCTTGGTAGATGTTCCTGTTTTGTCGATTTTTGTAGAAGCTGTTAAAAATAAGAATATTTGTTAGCTATGTTTTGCTATTTTATTTATTTTAGTACTTTTAAATAATTTACATTACTTATCGGTGAAGTAATATATCTACTTTGTGTTATATTTTATTGTTGTTGTGTACGTAAATCTTTGTGTTGAATTTTCTATATGCAATTTTACTGAGGTTGAATCTGTTATATGTAAAGGAAAATATGTCATAATATTTTACAAGCTTTTTTCATTTATTTAGTTACAAAGTTTGATGCTTACCTTTATTGCGGAATGTTTGGAATCATTTTTGGTGTTGTTGTTTTTCGTTTTTTCTTCTCTCTCTCAAAGGTTCGCTCTTCCTCCGTGGTCGTCCGTTATACGATAAATTTTATGTTAATTATTTGATTGTTTTTATAGTATTTGTTTAATTAGAGTTTTCTATTGGTTTGTGTGTTTTAAATTTATTGGTTGAGGTACCTTTTTTGAATTTTCTAGCTGTTACATTGTAATTAATTTAATGTTTAATATGTTTATTTATTGTTTGTTTCTATTTTGTTCATTGTTGTTATTTAGTTGTATATGTAGATAAATGTGTTATATTGTTTTATATATTATATATATTAATGTTTGTTTATTTTCGTTATTTTTTATATATTCTTTATGTTCTAGTGTTTGTTTATTAATTTGTTTTTATATATTTAATTTATTTGTTTAAATTTATGTTATTTATTCGTAATTATTTGTATTGTTTAAAAAAATATTTGGTATATGTTATTTTATTGTATTATTGTAAATTTTATTATTTTATGTTTACATTTTATTTTCAATATAGTTTATATGTATTTTATTGATGTTTGTGTTGACAATATTGTTTGTATCGATATTTTTGATGTGTTTCATTTTATTTTAATGTTATCGATATTTTTGTGTTCTATATTTTTGTCGTCGTTATTTTTGTGATCGACATTTATTTGAACAATATTTTTTAATCGATGTTAGTGTTGTTTCTATTTTGTGTATTGTGTGTCGATATTTTTGTTTACGATATTATTGACTTGATAATTCTGTAGTTCGACGTTATGAGAGTCAATGTTGTATCAGTGATCCCTTGATTCCTTGCTGAATGTTTGTTCTGCCCCTCTGACCAGATCTGCATTTCCTGATTGATAAAGATGATTTACTGTATATCCTAAAATATGTTGAGGCCATGATAATGAGCTGATAGTGAGGTTTTGGTTTTGATGTGGAGATGTCTTGTGACTTGTGTGCAGGGACACTCATTGTACACTAGCCGGAAAACGCACTTCCCTGTGATTGTGATAATTTGTGTAGGTTTGGAGATGTGTGTCTCCCTTCATCCAAGGTTTTGGATGATGAACCATCATTTGTGTACCTGCAGATTTGAGGACTGCTCCGTGTGGACTGTTGTCACTTTATCTATTTTTTGAGTGTTGTGATTCCAAGTGGGATATTTTGCTACCAGGTCCTGACTGTACAGGTAGGTATCCTAACCCATGCCCTGCTGGCTGGCCTGAGTGAACAGTGGTGGTTGAATGGCATGGGTCCACCAGGTGCGTGTCAACCTGGCCTGGCAGAGCATTTTGTGCCCCAAGATAGTTGAGTCCCTATGTATTTGAGTGCGTTGTGTTTGCTATCTGACCTGTGTGCATGGTAGTGAGTGTATATAAGAGATTCATCTGTCTGAGTCCTGCTCTGGATCTGTGCTCGGTCCTTCCCATGTTGTTATTCTTGACACATCCATCATCCTATTCTGGTTGTGTCTCCCTATGATGATCTGTTCTGGCACTGCTGTACTTATCATGAAACAGGATGTGGGACTGTGTGATTGGTCTGATGGGGGAGTGCATGTCCAGGTAGGACTGTGGTAGTCAATTTGATGTTTGTAGACATGTATTGATCTGTCAACAATCTGTGCATCCAGTAAAGTCAGTTGCGAGATAGTAAATAAGCTAGGCCTAGGTTATCCATCTTATTAGGTGGATGTATTGTCTTGCTACTTGGTAGATCAGCTATTGATTTTGACTTCACTTTCCTGTGTGATTTATACATGTTGTATTTTCTTAGGCAGCTATCCAGAGTAAACCATGTACTTCTTCTAGGGTGTTTGGGAAATGGCAAGGTAATATGGATAAATGATGTCACTTCCTGCAATGTGACTTCCTATGACATGAGATTTAGTGGTCTTTTTATGCGTTTCAGATATTAGGATTTATCCTGTGTAACAGATGCATGTAGGTGCGGCAAGGTGCCAGTGAATATGTCTCTGTGGACATACTTTTGTGAGTACATTAGAGTTCTGTTAACCTAGGATGTTTCATTGTGTGTTGTGGTGGACTCATGAATTCACTTTGTGATACATACATATATGTGGTTATGGGCATTCCTGTTCCAACATCAAATGTGTGTTTCTCCTAGTATTTAGTGGTCTGACTGTACCTACCTGATGATGACATTCCCTCATTTGACAGACACAACATGCTATGCCATGGTCGGATTGGGATCACAATGCTGCTTGGGCACTCGAAAAGTAATTGTCACATATTCCGTGATCATCCCTTTCATTGTAGCCTCTGTGCATTTACCTGGCAAGGGAAGTTTCAAGAAGCACACTGCTGCTGATCAAGGGTGTGGGCAGTTAGAATGGCTAAATGAAACTTGCCTCCCTGCGAGGCCTCTACATAAAATGCAAACTCCCTGCACCTGCCATGATCTGAAAGTGATGGACGGGTGGGGCAGAAAACACTGCTTCTGGCAAGGTACGCGAAGCAGGGCACCAAGGGGAGTATGCCCCAAAGGCTGACCCCCAGCCTCAATTTACAGCACAGCTGGGGAGCGGACAACATACTGGCACCACATTGCAGTGGCCGAGTGGGGACTGGAGAAGTAAGTCAGTCTCTTGGGGTGGTTTACAGAGGCCCGAAAAGCGTGGCACACAGGTGAACCTGGTGCACCGGCCCATCCGCCAATACCCAATTGCCCACATTCCCAATCCAAGCCTATGCAGAACACTTTTTGATAGAACTCAATGCCCATAGTTCTCTATGGGCTTCAGCCCCCCCCTCATGTATGTCAGCCCAAGCTGAGACAGCTTCCCAACACACACAGACAGTTCTTGGGCTGCTGTGGGTGGCTTGTCTGTCGTCTCTGCCCACAGCACCCAATTATTTCACAGGTTTTTAAGGGACCATTTACTAGATGATGAGGCTTTGGGGCATATTATCTAGGAAGTGGCGGTGAGAGGCGTTAGCCTCCTTGGCTTAACGCCTCTCATCACCACTTTGGAAACGCAAGGCTGCACCATATTCACAAGGATATGGGGCAGCCTGGCGTTTCCCCCTGCGATGGCGCTAAGTCTCACGACTTAACGCCAATGCAGGCACCCTTGCACCAGAGTGCAAGGGTGTCTGCTAGCAGGGAGGTTTGTTTATGTACAGGAAAGTGTCCCTTCCTGTACATAAACAAACCTAAAATGCCATTTTGTAACTTACATGTGTGCTGCTTCATGCAGCACACATGTAAGTTACAAAATGGCATTTAAAAAAAGTTTTGTTTATGTACAGGAAGGGACACCTTCCTGTACATAAACATACCTTGGCATTTTTCTTTTTCCATGTGTGCTGCACAAGGCAGCACACATAGAAAAAGCAAAAACGAGGAGAAATGAAGCATTTCTCCTCGTATTGCCACCTTAAGACCAGGATTTTCCTGGTCTTAAGTTCGGCGCTGCCACCTATTATCGCCTCTCTTGAGGTATTGAGGCTGTTTGCATGAGCACCAGTTACATTATTCAAGGATGTTTAACCACAAGGACCCCAGATAAGACCTAGGGAAGGGAACTAGAGGCACGGGGCACTAGGAGCAGGCAGCCTCCAATCAATAATGTTTAACACAAAAAGAGCCGCTCCCAGTATGGTGACCTAAGTGCTACAGTGTTATTTTGTGAGTGCAGGCATCTCACAAAAAGTAAAAGACTGGTCTCACACACCACCTGGTGTCATGCTTCATCATTGATCAGTCCTCGCCCTCTAAAAACTTGGTTTGATAGAGGGCGGGCATACACCTGAAGACAGGGATGCACTTCTAAAACTAAGTGGGGGCCCTTACAAAAAGTGAAGTTTAAAAAGCCATTACAGATGTCAAACCCTTTTTAATGTAACTGGCATCTGTATGGTGGTTAAAATAAATGATCGGTGTGTTAGGGATTCTATTGTCCCCCCACCGTGATGTGAGTGGTCAACATGTTTCTGCCTACTGGCCCAGAAGGGTCAGTGGCATTCATCAGGACCTATATTACACAATCGGGCTCCACCCTTACCGTGCTATGATGGCAGGGTTCCACTGAGTGGGGTGATCAATATCACACTCCACCGTTGTGCGGCTAAATAATTCAAGCCTGTATGGAAAGAAATCAAACGAAGTGAAATGAAATAAAATCCAACAAGTAGCAACATGTTCACAGGTATTGTGAAGGTCATCCAGTCAGCCACATACACATGCAAAACATAGTGAGTAGCTACAAGTGCAAAGGACTGTGTCATTCATCTGTGCACTTAATACTTTGGGGCCGATTCCGATCTCTGCCGGTAGGGCTCCGAATCGGATTCGGCATAACCGGATCCGATTCGGAGCCCTATTTCCCGACCGATTTGTACGTGCGTCCGGACGAGCGAGTACGATGCGAAATCGCCGACCGACTCGTTCGGGCGTCCCAACCGCTCCTACCGACTCGTTCCCGGGTCTAACCGCACCGACCGACTCGCTCAGACACGACTCGCACCGCGCAATGGAGACGTTCCCCGGCCGGGTAAGTACGATGCGCGCCGCGAGCAGTCCGACCGACACGCGCCGTCCGGCTCAAAAGAGCAGTCGGAGCCGTACTTTGGGGGTCCATGTCGGACCCCCCTGTACGCGTAGCCACGCGAGTCGCACACAGGGGGGACCCATGGGTCCCCCCTACCTGTGCGTGTACGGCGCGAGCCGCTTCGCCACGTACCCGCTGTAGGGGGCGCCCTTGTTCGCCTCGCACCCATTGAGGCAATGGGAGCCCGCGTACGCGCTGTACGACTGGCTCCCATTGACTTCAATGGGAGTCCGACCGACTCGAGTACGATAGCATACGGACGCATCGTACTCGTTCGGTCGGGCTGCACGGGTCCGATTCGGTCGGAAATCTCTCTGGGTCCGGCTCGGTCAGAGAGATTTCCGGCCCGAATCGGAATCGGCCCCTTAGTGGGGAATGAAATCCTCAATGCTTACCCTATCAAATGGGACCTACTAGCCCCATAGGAGGGTGAGGAAGAAAGACCCCTTTGGTCAAGCGCTGTTTTGGAGGAGAAAAAGGAAAAAATCCAGGAAAATCAAGAGATGTCGTAAAGAATTCTAGGTAAAGCTGTGAGCCTTAAAAAGGTTGCGTATAACATGGAATGTTCCATGAATACACGACCATACACACTCATCTACTGCACATCACTCATACTCTTACTGTTTGAGGGAAAGCTCCCGCCTCTACACCTACGTCCGTGTTCCTCGCCTCCTCACTGGTAAAAGAGGAGAGTAAGTATGTGCCTGACATCCGCTTGCAGTGCGGAAAGCGGCTGCCGCCATCGATGCCCCAGGCGGTAGAGCCCATTGCGAGTTGATATAGCGCATGCGCAAAGCACGTGAGGTGTTTGTAGGGTAAAGTTCATTTGTGAGGCAACCGCTACACTACAATTGTATAGTACAGACATGTGCCGCATCGAGCATGCATTGGTCATAGCAGCCCAGGCCACTCTGGTGACACTGTGGTAATATTTATATGTGTTAAAAAAACGGTTTGTTGGCGCTGTGGTGTACTAATGCTGCGCCTCATATGTAGTGCAATCGGCCATGCAATGGCCATACCATGTCAGGCAGGCATCTAACGCGACGTCGGAAAACTCCTTTTAAGGCCTGGATTCGCTTTCCAACAGCAATCAGGCATGACAGGCAATCTTTTAACAGCGCTTGGTCGCGACACCGGATCACCGCTAATCAGCTTCAATTAACTTGCTAATTAGCACCAGCAATAGGGCGCAAACACTATAAATAGCACATACTTACTCTCCTCCTTTACCAGCGAGGAGGCGAGGAACACGGACGTAGGTGTAGAGGCGGGAGCTTTCCCTCAAACAGTAAGAGTATGAGTGATGTGCAGTAGATGAGTGTGTATGGTCGTGTATTCATGGAACATTCCATGTTATACGCAACCTTTTTAAGGCTCACAGCTTTACCTAGAATACTTTACGACATCTCTTGATTTTCCTGGATTTTTTCCTTTTTCTCCTCCAAAACAGCGCTTGACCAAAGGGGTCTTTCTTCCTCACCCTCCTATGGGGCTAGTAGGTCCCATTTGATAGGGTAAGCATTGAGGATTTCATTCCCCACTAAGTATTAAGTGCACAGATGAATGACACAGTCCTTTGCACTTGTAGCCACTCACTATGTTTTGCATGTGTATGTGGCTGACTGGATGACCTTCACAATACCTGTGAACATGTTGCTACTTGTTGGATTTTATTTCATTTCACTTCGTTTGATTTCTTTCCATACAGGCTTGAATTATTTAGCCGCACAACGGTGGAGTGTGATATTGATCACCCCACTCAGTGGAACCCTGCCATCATAGCACGGTAAGGGTGGAGCCCGATTGTGTAATATAGGTCCTGATGAATGCCACGGACCCTTCTGGGCCAGTAGGCAGAAACATGTTGACCACTCACATCACGGTGGGGGGACAATAGAATCCCTAACACACCGATCATTTATTTTAACCACCATACAGATGACAGTTACATTAAAAAGGGTTTGACATCTGTAATGGCTTTTTAAACTTCAATTTTTGTAAGGGCCCCCACTTAGTTTTAGAAGTGCATCCCTGTCTTCAGGTGTATGCCCGCCCTCAATCAAACCAAGTTTTTAGAGGGCGAGGACTGATCAATGATGAAGCATGACACCAGGTGGTGTGTGAGACCAGTCTTTTACTTTTTGTGAGATGCCTGCACTCACAAAATAACACTGTAGCACTTAGGTCACCATACTGGGAGCGGCTCTTTTTGTTTTAAACATTATTCAAGGAGACATTGCTGGGAATTATATAATATCATTTAGGCTTTGTTTTTTTCAGTCTTCTGCAGTTTGTACTCCACCCGGAGGTATTGAGGCAGTTTGCATGAGCACCAGTTACATTATTCAAGGAGACATTGCTGTGAGTATTAGCCCTCACCCCCCCCATTGCCCCCCAACCACCAAATTGGCTCTACATTGCTGGGAGTATTATCCCCCAACCCACAAATAAGCTATACATTGCTGGGAGTATTATCCCCCCCAATTGTCTCTACATTGCTGGGAGTATTTGCCCACCAACCCCCTAAATAGGCTCTACATTGCTGGGAGTATTTTCCCCCACCCCCAAATAGGCTCTACATTGCTGGGAGTATTAGCCCCTCACCCCCCCATTGTCTTTACATTGCTGGGAGTATTTGCCCCCAAACTCTAACTGTCTCTACATTGCTGGGAGTATTTGCCCCCAAACTCCAATTGCCTCTACATTGTTGAGAGTATTTGCCCACCAACCCCCCAATAGGGTCTATATTGCTGGGAGTATTAGCCCCCCACGCCCCCAATTGTCTCTACATTGCTGGGAGTATTTGCCCCCAAATGCCAACTGTCTCTACATTGCTGGGAGTATTTTCCCACAACCCCCAAATTGACTACATTGTTGGGAGTATTAGTCCCCCACCCGCACCAATTTTCTCTACATTGCTGGGAGTACTTGCCCCCAACCCCCCCAAATCGTCTCTACAATGCTGGGCGTATTTGCCCCCAACCCCAAAAGTTAGCTCTACATTGCTGGAAGTATTCTCTACCCCAACTTTGGCTGTAGTTGCGTCCCTGCGTTCTCTTGTTTTGTCTTTAGCGGGGTAGTTACGTTATCGGGTAGGTGAAATACTCCCCCTCTGCCTGCTCCGACGCGTTGGTTGGTTCGAACGATTCGGCACGTCGGAAGTACACATTGTAATTGGGCGTTTGGATTCAGACTTGGAAGTGGCTCTGAATGGCTCCATTCTGCGTTTCCTGAGGCTTCTTGTTTAGAATTTCCAGTCGGATTCAGAGTAACCGAGTTGGTCGGTAAGTAATGGGTTTTAGGCATCATAGTGCATCGGTCAGGAAAACTGATTCCGAGTACGAGTCCGTCGAAAGTTCCAAATCCAAAAGGCTCTCGGATCCCCTTCCGAATTACATCATAATCGGTGCCTTAGCTGGAAATCAAATTAGCTCAGTTTAGGGGGCAAAACCAGACCAAAAGCCTAAATGTTGTCTGAATTGAGATAAAACATTGCAAGAAGGAAAACTATACTTGGATGAAAATTTAATTTTGGCTGCGTAATTTGCATAATTTCATGAATTTTGCATTATGCTCATTTTGTGAAATTCCAGAAAATATGCGATTTTGCCTTTTCATGCAGTTACATGCCATTCACTATAAAAATTTGCAATGTGAGTGCCATTCACAGTAGAAGCTTACTGCGAACGCACAGGATCAACAGAATGTGTGTGTCTGTTGTTTCCGGTGCTTTTGTTTTTCTTTACTATTTTAGCCCAAGATGCATCCTCATGTCAAAAACTGACATGAGGATGCATTTCGCACCAAAATATAGTGCTAATGGGCAAGCTTGTATTTCATGTAAATGTGCACAATTTTGCTAAAATTTTGGGTAATTATTTGAAAGTAAAATATGTGAATTTCGCACACCCCTACAAAAAACAGAAGGGAAGCTTTCTCTGTTCATGCTACCAGAATCCTTAACAGCATTCATATCAACATCAGCAAATACCAACTCCCTTACAATTTAGAAAAAAGCTGAAAAAACACCTCTTCAAGGAGCACTATCCCTGACCTGGCACTCTGCCCATTGCCTTTTCCCAATAAATGCATCTTCTTCATTGCTCACAATCCAAAATTGTTCGCTACAAATGTCAACACATACATACATGAAACACACAAAAGTTGATGGGTGGCTGCTTTCAATATGTCTAACCACTGGCAATAGCTTGGGTAGCACTCTAACCCATCATTCTTTTGCTCACTATATCACCTCAATTTGGACCTATCCATATTCAAATCAGTCTTGACCCTGTTCCTCATGGGAACAGTACAGCACAAAGTGACAAGCCAGGTTTTCCCTGAACCGGAACACAAGCAATCCAGGACTGGTTTTGCCGGGTTATGGTGAAAACAGTCCTAGGTTGCTTGTGTTCTGGTTCAGGGAGGACCTGGCTTGGCAGTTCGGGCTGGACTATTCCAGTTGGATTAGGGTTAAGAGGCTAGAGGCGGTCTCACCTAGCGGCGGTCCCGAAATCCCTGACACTGCCTAGCTGGACATACGGACTGAGAGGCTCTGTCGAGTCTTGTTGATGGGGATGAGGGCGAAAAAGCAATCGCCATATAACAAGGGGTTGTGACGGGCCCCGGGAGCATGCTGGGAGGCCTGCCATAAAGCGCTACATTCCTTGGGCAGACGTAAAAGAACTCTGCTCCCAGTAACAACCAGCGGGAAGGAGTGAGCCCGGGCTCCCTTGTGTTTGCTCTGTTGGCGCCCCCCCCCCTTTTCTCTCTGCGATAGCTGATAACCCGACTGGGTTTGGAAGTTGGTGCTCATCTCCCCGCACTGTGCCCCCTCTCCCTCCAGTCCTGACCTGTGGAGTCCAGACATAAAGTTGGTGGATCCCAGCATAAGGGAAGAGACATTGGAGCCGGTTGTGAGGATACTTGTCTGTGCTTTTGACCGTCCCTGAGAACTGCCCGCGTCGCGACCCTGGTCGGACCTGGTTGCGGTACGGGTGGACCCTGGAGGTCCAGCAATCAAAACTATTTGACAGCACATCAATAAACACTAGCCTGGAAACTGGCTGCCGACCCTGAGCACCATTAGAGTTGGCCGGTCTACGCAGAATCATTGCAGAGTGGTCTGGTGCCCTATGGTTGTGGCGATCATGGGGAAAGGGGATAAAACACAAACGAAAATCCAGTTTGATCAGCGTAAGTTGATCAGGAATAGAGATGAAGACCTTAACCTCCTACCTACGGAACAAAATGAGGAATCAACTGCCACTGGGGAAGACATCCGACAAATCCTAGCGGCCATGCAACAGAGTTTGGCATCTATTGACGGCAAGATAGACTCACTGGCTTTCCGTATGGACAATATGTCCGAACGTGTGGACAAACACGCCGAGAGGCTAGATATGGCGGAGCACAGAATATCGGAAGCCGAGGATGCACAGACTGAAATGGGGACGGTGTAGAAACAAATGGCGAAATTATTGACATCGATGCGCGACAAAGCCGAAGACCTTGAAGCGCGCTCTTGGCACAATAATGTGCGCATACTGGGCCTGCCTGAGACCACAGCTACCGGACACATGGAGCTATTTGTAGAACAATTACTGGTGTCTATGCTGGGCTGAGAAACATTCTCAGAGGTGTTTGTTGTAGAACGTGCACATTGCACTCTGGACCCCAGACCTCCGCCGGGAGCTTCGCCTCGCCCTCTGATTGCAAGAATATTGAACTATAGAGACAGAGATGCTGCTTTGCGGCGCGCTAGAGATCTAAAAGTACTCAAATACGAGGGATCAGAGTTGGCCCTTTTTCCGGACTTCACCTCGCAGGTGCAAGAGGCACACAAGAAATTTGGGCCTGCAAAGCGCAAATTAAGAGAACTCCAGCTGGACTACGCGATGCTCTACCCGGCCAGACTCAGGGTGAACTTTGTCAGCAAATCCAAAATATATGCCGACCCTAACCAGCTGCAACAGGACCTCAAAAAGTACAGCATCGAGAAGTCGCAAAAATCTGAAAGGTCACCAGCGTCAGAGCGGGACGAGGATCTCGAGAACACAGAACAGGATAATCTGCTGGAGCCGGGCAACCCGGCATCGTAAGTGCAGAGCAGGCCTCAAGTTATAGCACAGTTAAGATAGGCATTATCTGCAATGAACTGCCTACAACACAGACGCTTTGCTGCAATCACACTGTCAGGAGTAATACAATGTAAAATCACTGCATATATATATAGTACATTTGATCATACGCCTGGATAGTAACTCAGCGTGCGAGCGGTCACAGGCCATCGTGTAACACCTCAGGTCTGGTAATCACCGCCCGAGTGTATTACACCTGGGTAGTATTTGTGGGATTACTGTTTTTGGGTGGGTGGGCCTATTTCATGATGGGAGGGAGGTTAGTTGTAGTGTTGTAAAAGTGTAATGTCTTACTGTTTGGATATGGTGTGGGAGGGGTGGGGTGTTATTTTAACTCAGCAGTCAGCATGCAGCTTTTAACTTTCCTACAGAAATTGTACACATCGAAATACATGACACCATGTACCTCACAAGATACGTCAGTATGTACACGTAAATTTACTCATGATGCTGTCCACTAACGCTAAAACCCATATTAGGTTTATGTCCTGGAACATAAGGGGCCTTAACGATCAGAGAAAAATTCACAAAGTTGTGGCCTATTTGCATAGACACAACACTGACGTTGCTATACTGCAGGAAATACACCTTACCGTAAAATCGGGGCTACTGACCCCTAGAAGAATGAAAGGCACGTGTATATAGTCCAGGTTTACATCCCATGCTAGAGGGGTGCTCATTTGGGTACGTAGAAACTCAGGCCTACAGATACAAGAAATAGATGTGGATACAGGGGGCAGGTATGTGCTGGCCAGATGCAGTTAAGATAACTTTAGTGTGTTACTGGTGGGGGTTTATGAGCCAAATTACGATGACCCTTAATTTTATCATGTATTACAAGACAAGATAATGAGACATTCCTATATGCCAATACTCTGGGGAGGTGGCTTCAATTACATACAGAACCCTGAATTGGATAGGTCAAAGGGCGCTCCTAGATGTCTACGCGCGCAGCATGCGCCATAGCCAGCATTACAGAGGCGGAGGGTCTTTGTGACGTCTGGCGTCATCGCTCTCCCTTGGGTAGAGAATATACGCACTATTCCTCTGCCCACGACACACACACTAGAATAGATTACTGGTATGCCTCACGTGCTCTACTCCCTTTCATAGAGGACTGCACACATTTGGCGCGCACACTTTCCAGCCACACACCGGTAACTCTACAGATTACGCTAGCCAACCTGAGCAACACTGTGCACACATGGTGTTTCCTTCAATACTCGTTATTGGATACAGTTTTCTGTACAGAATTAGGCAATGCAATTGATGAATTCTTTGCCACAAACCTGGGCAGTGTATCCACCATGTGCTCCATTTGGGAGACTTTTAAAATCTACATAAGAGGTATGGTGATCTCTAAACATGCAGGGGTTCTAAAATCTATTCGTACTCAACTACAAAAGGTAGAGAACACGCTTAAAACACTGGAGCATAGGCTCCAGGTAGGTGAGGATCCCCAGATACTCGCACAAATCAGAGCACAAATTGACGAGTATAACGGATTAGCAGATACCGAAGTTAAACATTTAGGGAACTACGCCACAGCTAGGGTGTATGCAGAAGGAGACAGTCCCAGTGCCACCTTGGCAGTGGTAGTTAGGCCTGCCAGAAGCGACGGTTATGTCTCAAAAATATACAATGAAAGTGGCGAACTGGTAGACAGCACACCAGAAATAATGGAGGCCTTTGTCAATTATTATGCAGGCTTATATACCGCTAGGGGGTCCTCCACCTTGGAATCAGATGAGGAATATCTTGCACATATAGCGATGACATGGTTGGAAGATAAAGACAGAGAGAGACTTATAGGCCCTCTTAGACCAACGGAAATCTTAGCAGCATTGAAGGACATGCCTAACGAAAAGGCCCCTGGGGATGATTGATTAACTGTGGCCTTCTATAAGGCATAGCAGGACAAACTGATCCTGCATTTGGTGAACCTTTTTGAAGAGATGGCTAAGCAGGGCATGATGCCACCATCTATGAGGGAGGCTACCTTGATCACCCTATTAAAACCGGGAAAACCCCCCGAACACTGTTCCTCCTACAGACCCCTATCCCTGCTTAACACAGACACCAAACTGTTTGCCAAAGTGCTGGCAAACAGGTTGGCACCCCTATTGCCAAAATTGGTGGAGCTGGAACAGACAGGGTTTGTCCCGGGGCGCTTGCTAACGAGCAATTTGCGTACTCTTTTTGGTACCATAGCAAGAATCAACCCGAATATCAAAGCCGCAGCATTATTAATAGATATCGAGAAAGCGTTTGACTCGGTAGAGTGGAGGTTCCTATATGCAGTCTTAAGAAGAGTGGTTGTGGGGGATATTTTTTTAAACTGGTGGAGGTCCTGTATGCACAACCAGTGGCACATGTACGAGTCAATGGCGCTTTGTCACGTCCGATAGTTATTGCCAGGGGCACGAGACAAGCCTGCCCCTTCCCCACCCTTCTGTACGCCTTGGTGGCGAAACCTCTGGCGTGTGCGATGCACGAATACCATGCATATAAAGGCATACGATCACTGCAATATAGCCTAACTATTGCAGCATACTCGGATGATACATTACTCTATATACGCAATCCGGAGCTAAACCTTGCACCGATGCTGCAGGAGGTGGAGAGATTTGGGCAACACTCAGATCTGTACATCAATTGGCACAAGTCAATAATCTTTCCCCTAACGGCAACTACAACACCTATTCACACTAATTATCCTATAGAGTAGACCACGGACCCAGTAAGGAACCTGGGCATAAAAATACATACTGACCCTGAGGTTGTACTGTCAGAAAACTACGGATGTGCTATACAAAAACTAACAGAAGTCATCGAGAAATGGATTAAACTCCCACTGTCCCTGGTGGGCCGTATTGCATTAATGAAGATGGTGGTGCTCCCTCGGTTTCTCTTCCTTTTTGTAACAATTCCCATCAGTCTGCCTAGATCCTTTTTTCATAGTTTGCGCTCATCACTAACACGTCTCCCCTGGGCCGGCAAGCAACCTCGTGTTAAATGGGATAACTTAATTAAACCATACTCAGAGGGTAGGCTGAACACCCCAGATATGGAGAGACACAGACGCACAGACACAGCATGCGCATTGCTGGATACATGGCCCACATAACTTGCCACATCTATACATAGAACATAACCTGGTTTCCCCCACTCCTCTACCGAAATTACTGACCGGTTGCTCTCAGGGAAAACGCCGCATAATAGATCCTGTAGGGTGCACAGGGTCTCAATTGCCTAGAATAGCAGTCACTCAACAGTTGAACACAATATACTCTCCCAAACTACCTATAGTGTGGTGCGATTGGTTCCCACTCAGTAACGACCGCGCAACATTACAAGTTCTACATAAATTGCTAATAGTACACATGGGGGACCTATTCCTGGACGGAGTTGTGAGAACGTGGGAGCAAGCATCCTCTCATGCCCAAAGGATGACTACATTAGACACTTACCAGTACTATAGAGAGCGGCAGGCACTGCGCACGATAAAAGGCGCTGACATGACAGAACCACAAGAAATGAAATTGCTGACTTATCTATTACAATCAGAGTCCCCGCAGCATGGTATCAAAATACTTTACACACTCCTAAAGGAGCAGGCAATCCAAATAAAGAAGAAATTTCAATTAGAATGGGAGGAAGAGCTAGGCATGGAAATCACAGAGGCACAGTGGACCCACTGCTTCAGTAACATTAAGTCACTTTCGCAGAACGGACGGCACAGGTTAATTCATTTTAAATACCTCCACAGAGTTTATTACACCCCGGCACGACTATATAAATACGGGTTGAGGGCTAACTTTACACACCTGGCCTGGGAATGCCCCGGGATCCGTGCATTTTGGGGTGAGGTGTTCACCGTGTTGAAGGAAATGCTGGAACTGGCAATACCAGAGATGCCGTTGGTTGCTCTTTTGGGGTTTGATAAAAATACACCCCAAACTGGGCGAAGCGTAGGATTGCAATGAGGTGAATGCGTGGCCCCTTACCCAAACTGACAGAATGGCACACAGACCTGGCCTACTGTTCTACACAATCAGAGAATTATAACGCATTAATGCCTGTTAAGTGTCAACCTAAAGATATATGGGGGCCATACCAAACTGATTTGCTGAAAAAAGCCACAGAAGATACTACTCACGCAGAACAAGATAGAGTGGGTGTCGGTTGAATAAAGCTAATGCTATTGGGTAGAAGGCTGACAAATATGTGGGGGCGGAATTGGATCGTGATAAGGTGGGTGATTTAATATACTGGAATTATAAATTGTTTGGAAAGTAAGAAAATGTCATAGGAATTCGCTGGACTCTACAAAGATCCTGGGTACAGAGCATGTGCATTGTTGATTGTGTGACAAAAATGCTGCTTATACTGACATCATGTTATTATATTAATTCAATGTGTGTACAAAAGAGAATGTATTGTGTACACGCTGCAGGCACTGCTGAAATGTTCTTTTTTTTCTGAAAACCGCAAATAAAGTTTATATAAAAAAAAAAGAAACACACCCCTTCCGCTCACTCTCTTGTACTTGTCCACAATAAGATCTGACGGAGACACAAAACAGTTTAAAATATTTATTTTAACTAACGTGCCCTAACATGCGGTATACGAGCCACAACAAGCAGGAAAATGCATGGCACAAATATTGTCAGCATAGCAGTCAGTCCATAAATCATGAAGGGAGATGTCATCATAAAAAGACAATGGAGAAAGGACTATAGTGAATAACCTCCCTCCCCTTGCTAAGTACTATTATATAATAGAAGATCTCTGGGCTTTGTCAGCAGACCCCATACCTTGGCCTATAAATGGTAGGTCTACATCATGGGTGCTCTTCTCCCTGGTAAAGGTCCCTCTCCAAGTGTCTCTCACCTATTCGTGCACCCCACTAAAAACCCAAGTATGCTGTCCAAACAACAGCTGCATCGGTATGTTTTGTCGAAGGGCTAAGGACTGGCCAGAACAAAATAACAAGGGGCAATGTTGTTCGACCTTGCACATAATGTTCAGTCAAAATTCCAGGAACATGCAGAGAGCGAACACTGCGATGCGTTCTCATGTGAAAGCAGTCTTTGACATTATTGCAAAAAATAAAGACGTGTAGTAACGTGTGCAAAGCAGCAGGCAAGCTGCAACGTGTTCATGCTAAGTTAGTGAAAAACGACAATGTCCCCATTGTCCACGTGACACTACCCTGAGCAATTGACAGTGGCTAGACAAATTGCAAGCATTCCTCCCTTTACCTTTTGTGTGTAACACATACATACATCCTTCTCCTGGTTATATGGCATACTATTAACCATAAAAATATTGTGATAAAAACATAGATATAATATTGAGACAAAAATATTGACTTTAAATACATCAAGTATAAGAATATTGACTACAAAAATATTGTGTTACAAAATATCTACTTCACATAGGTAAGTATATATTTAATTTATACTTATTTAAATGAATTTCACTTTATTGTAGATTTACAAATGTTATAATAGTTTTTTTAATTCAGATTTATTTATAAAATGGATAATACTAAATATTTAATAATTAATCTAATAGCTTTAAAAATGTAATTCATGCAAATACATGCAACCTAAAAAACACCTCAAACATTGATATATGGTGCATATATATACAAAGTTGTCCAATAAAAATATAAGTTAGTAATAATGTGAATTATACAATAAAACAATACAAAAAGTATAAAACAAACCATTATTTGTTAAAGCATTATATAATTTTATAGATAACTTACTAAAACTAATATGGTATTCAGACAAACTATCGGAAAAAATATATATCAAGGAGCACAAATATTGAGTTTAAGATATCTGCAAGAATATAATTGAAACAAATATTGATTTTAAGGTAAGTAATATTGATGTTACAAAAATCTATGCTGTTGCTGTTAAAAAATATCTATGTTGTTAATATCTTTTACAAAAATATTGCTGTTAATAACATCATTGTTTAATTATTTATATGTATTTTAGTATATAGTTTAAATGTATATGTGTTAAATTATTTGTATAATTATGATTTATGCTTTTAATATATTTTGAAAATTTGCTCTTGTTTCTAATTTTAATATAATAGCTTATTTGTCTTTTCAATGCCGTAGTGGGCTGTGGGGTTTATAGGGGTACAGGGTGGGAAATAAATTAATGATATCTAATAATTTGTTTTTAAATATTTAATTGATAATTACTTATGTTAATTGTGTAAGTTTTAGGTAGCAGTTGTGGGGTTTGTAGAGGTATGGGGTAGGAAGTAATTTAATTATAAATATAATAATATTTAATATTTTTTATTATTAAATATTGGATTGATGATTAGTTATGTCAATATTGTAATTAATTAAATTTTTAATTCATAGTTTTGCTGTGGGTTGTGGATTTGGTAGGGATAAAGGTGCGAAGGAAATTAATTATAATAATTAATAATTAATGTTAATCATTATTAATTTAAATGATAATTATTTATATTGTATAATTAAGACATTTTCAAGTTATATATCAGGTGCAGGTTGTTGCATTTGTAGGGGTAAAGGGTGGGAAGTTAATTAAACATCATTAATCTATTATTGGTTAATTGTTATTAAATGTTTAATTGATCATTAATTTGGAATTAAGATTTTTTAAATTATACATTAGGTTCTCGTTTTTGGGGTGTTATGGATAAATGGTGAGAAGTTAATTAAATATCAGTATTATATTATTAGTTAATTATTATTATTCATTTAATTGACAATTAATTATGTAAAATGTGTATTTATTATCATTTTAAGATATATTTTGGGTGTGTGTTGTTCACTTTGTAGAGGTATAGGGTAGGAAGGTATTTGAGTAATAATACATTTATTTTAATTGTAAATAACATTATGTTTGTTGGTTGTTATGATTGTGAAAATATTGGGCCTGATTAGGATGGTGGTTGGACTTACGTCTGACCTCCATCCCTTCGGAAACAGGACCGCCCGACTATGGCATGACCCGACTATGCCTCCAAGGCAGTCTCAAAGTGTGTCTTTTGTATTGCGCCATGTGCTGTGGGTATACAATATGTACATATTCCTGCACTATGTGGCAGGCACCATGCGGTGCCTACCACATAGTTCAGGGACATGGTGCCCCCCCAGGGCCCATGTCGGAGGCCCAGAGGCGAAGGAGGGCATGCTACAGGCCCCCAATGTCCCAATGGTTAATCGCCATGAAATGGTGGGCGGAAAGGGACATTGTAATCCCTATGGCGGTGCCTGAGCAGGCACCGCCACAGTTGTAGGGATACAAGTCCCTCCAACGGACCGACGGGCACCTTGAGCCCATCGGATCCGTGGCGGTCGGTCTCTCCGACCTCCAGACATCTGCCCACCATCCTAATGTTGAGGGTGCTCAACAGTATCATGATGGCGGTGGGACTGCCACCGACAGGCTGTCGGTGGCGGTCCCACCGTCATCATTATCCCATAGGCCCATAGTGTGGTATTTTAATTAGGATATTATTTGCTTTTATTTAAGATATTGATTAAACATTGAAATAAATATGTAATTTTTTCCAATAAACTATATATATATATATATATTCACTGAAAAAACCATAGATTTCAGACACGTTATAGTTAGAAATTAGCATTTAAAAAACCTTTGAAATTCACTGAAAAAACCATAGGTTTCAGACACGTTATAGTTAGAAATTAGCATTTAAAAAACCTTTGAAATTCACTGAAAAAACCATAGGTTTTAGGGACAGTTATAGTTAGTTGGACATTTCACTCGTACAAAACCCGTGAAATTCCCTGTTATAGTTAGTTCAGCTAACTATAACTCGCGCCTCGCAATGCACTGCTGATGACGTCACATATTACATCACTCATGACATGGTCAGTGACATCACTGATGACATCACTGATGACATCTCAAATGACATCACTGATGACATCATCCAGTGACTGTGTGTTTCTGTAAAGTTTAAATATTTTTAATATATATAGGAAAAGACATATTGAAGAATGAGTGGGTGTGTAAGTGTATGTATGGATGATTTAGTAAGTGCGTGACTGACTCTATAAGTGAGTGATTTAACGTATCTTACTGAATGCATGGGTTAGTGACTAAACTGGGTGAATGTCTGTATCCGTTTGTCTGTTGCTGTGTAAGTGGCTGCATGTGTTTGTGAATAGCTACATGAGTGTCTATATGAGTTATTGAATGGTTGTCTGAGTATCTGTATGGGTGCCTGAGTGTTTGTGTGGGAGGGGTGTGTGCGACTCTGTGCATAGATGTGTGAGTGGGTGATTCACTGGGTGGATGGTTTCAAGAGTGCATCTGTGATAGACTGTATGGGTGGGTAAGTGTGTGTAAGAGTGTGTTAGTGAGTGAATGTATGTCCCAGTTGTACATGTGTGAGTAACTACATATGTGAAAGGCAATATATATGTGTGTTGGAGTATATAAATAGCTATAAGCGAGAGTGAGTGATTGTGATAGTGGCTGTATGGATGAGTGTGTGCTTGTATCAGTGATTGTATAAGAGCGTAACAATGTGGTAGTATTTGTATGATTAAGTGAGCTGGTGTGTGTATAACTGTATAGGTGAGTAAATGGCAGTGTGTTTAATTATTTGCATGACTGACTAGGTGTGTGAGTACCTCTATGGATGAGTGGCGGTGTTTGAGTGTCTATATAGGAGTAATAGTGCATGTGATAGTCCTGTACTGAGTGACCATAAGTATGAGTGACTGTACGGGTGAGTGAGTGGATGTGTGTGTGTAGACCTAAGAATCAGTGAGTGGGTATGTAGTTATTGGTGTTGGAGTGTCTATGGTTTTGCGAATGGCAGTTTGTAATTTAGATTGGGTGTATCAAAGGTTATATTAGGGTGTGAGGAGGTGCATCAGATTATCACGTGGATGATGTCATCAGTGATGTCATTTGAGATGTCATCAGTGATGTCATCAGTGATGTCACTGACCATGTCATGAGTGATGTAATATGTGACATCATCAGCAGTGCATTGCGGGCGCGAGTTATAGTTAGCTGAACTAACTATAACAGGGGAATTTCACGGGTTTTGTACGAGTGAAATGTCCAACTAACTATAACTGTCCCTAAAACCTATGGTTTTTTCAGTGAATTTCAAAGGTTTTTAAATGCTAATTTCTAACTATAACGTGTCTGAACCCTATGGTTTTTTCAGTGAATTTCAAAGGTTTTTTAAATACTAATTTCTAACTATAACGTGTCTGAAACCTATGGTTTTTTCAGTGAATTTCAAAGGTTTTTTAAATGCTAATTCCTAACTATAACATGCCTGAAACCTATGGTTTTTTCAGTGAATCTCAA